>VZTH01001261.1:0-12257 GCA_013397815.1 Aleadryas rufinucha
TATTATTATTATTATTTTATTTCCAATATTAAAGTGTTCTTATCTTACTTCATGGGTTTTACCTTTTATTCCTATTCTCCTCCCCACCCCGCTGGGGGGTGTGTGTGCGTGTGAACAAGTGGCTGCGTGGCACTAGATGCCAGCTGGAGTTAAACCATGTCATGGAGATGGAGCAAGGTATATTCCATGAGCAAGGCTTTCTCCATGTGTTGAAGAGCTCCCAGAGACTTGTGATTTGAACTGGAGAGGCACTGTGTTCCCACAGCTCTGTTTTGGACACTTTTCTGGTTTAGACCTTAAGAGACAAACTAACTCACCCATTGTGTAACCACTGAGATCTCCAGATAAAGTGCTATAAGAGGGCCACACACTATTATTCTTTTATTAGGGAGCAGCAGAGGCTGTTCAAGAGTTACATTGGATTTTTCTATGTTTTCCTACTTCCTTTTGTCTTCTAGTAGCAGTCCTGTGGCTTTGAGAGCTTTGGACACCGACTAGAGGCGGGTTCCTAAATTTAAGGTGGCATCCCTGGGAGGCTTTGGAAATCATTCTGAGTGGGGCAACACAGAGTCTCTGCTGCTTAGACATATTTTTGTACCACTACATCTTCCATATGGAGAGCTGGTGTCACTGTTAACTTCAGCACTCCTGCAATGAATTTTCTGGCACTATTGAACAGCATTTGTACAAAACCCCTGGCAATCAGTGCATTGCTAATGAAGGTGTATGGGCAGCATCAAATCTCAAGTGTGGGAGAAGCTTCTTGTAGCTATAGTTATAAGAAACATACCAAACAAGAGAAAATGATGACTTACAGATGCTTTTTTCTCATCTGATGCTCCTGGAGTTGCAGACCAAATTTGTATCCTTGGTATGGAATTTTACCGCATTTTCCATGTGTTTGGTTTTTTTTTTCCCTCGGTATGTGTGACCGGGAGTAAAGCAAACAAAAGTCACTGCATACACAGTTTTACAGTGATTTCACAGTTAATACAGCTTTGAGAAGGCTGGTAAAAGGTGCACACTAATATTACTTTTTAACTATATTCTATATAACAACACTTATAAGTGACTGAGAAGGGTAAAAGTGGCTTTGAGTTTTTTTAACTCAAATTTCTTAAAATGGCACAGGAAGGAATTAGTTATAGGAGACAAGTCAACAGAAGGCAGTCAAAACTGGAGGAAGTTTTCTGGATGTCCAGGAGGCTGGTTTTGGCTGCTTGTGTGGTTTCTCCCCCTGTCATCTTTAAAAGCATCATGGAGAATATTTCAGGGGAAGTCTGAGTATCTAGAAGGTAGATAATTCCACTTAACTTTAGTAATCTGCTCCTGTTTTCGTGTCCTGAGTGTCTTTTTCTATTCGCAGTGGGCAGGGGACCACTTGAAAATCTCACTATTTTGACCTGTTTCAGTCTCCCATGTCAAGAATGACAAAATGAACTGTGCCCTGAACATGCCTACTCCCCTCCTTGGATTATAAAAAGGATCTGGAGAACAGCTTCAACTGAGTTAGGCTCATTCTTGAAGTGGAGTGCTTCATCTAAAGCAGAAGCATTTTCTTGGGAAGGGACTCCAGCATATAACACCCTGTGGGAGGAATAAAGGACCACTGCAGAGCTATGAGGTGGAAAAGGACTTGGGAAGAGAAGAGAAGAGAAGAGAAGAGAAGAGAAGAGAAGAGAAGAGAAGAGAAGAGAAGAGAAGAGAAGAGAAGAGAAGAGAAGAGAAGAGAAGAGAAGAGAAGAGAAGAGAAGAGAAAGTTGGCTATGCTGGGGCTGTGCTGGAAGGGAATTTCACTCCTGGAATACCTCAAGAAGATTTATATTTTTAATAAATAGCTGGATGCAAAATACAGCAGCATCAGCAATAAAGAGAAGGACAGGACTACTCAGGAAGAGATGATGGCATTTAAAAATAAAATGGAGATGGTTTGTAATCGTGCAAAATGTTCTTAAAGGTGAATCAGAAGCATCTCTGCTTGAAGCCAGAAGTTCATTACATGGAAATGCAAAAAGAGCGGGGGAAAAAGTACCTCCTTCTCTTACTCACCACATTCTGACCATGAGACTCCAAAGTTATAGGGTTGCCAAGTCGGCGAATGCAATTCCAGTTTATATCAAATGAGCTGTTTCCAGTGGAGAAAGGAAAACAGGAATGCTGTGCTCTGCCATGCACTGAGACTTCCTGTGGAATTCTATGAACAAAACCTGCAGAAATGGAGGCTATCACAAGTGACTAAAATAAGGTCTAAAGACCCAAGAAAAGAGCATGAGACCTTGCAGAAAGGATTAAAGCAACATCTGAAGGCTTTGCTGAAAGGCTTAGGAGATGGCCTGAGACTGGAGGTAACATTTTTTAGGGGCAGCAGAAGCTGGAACAAGTTCAAAACAAATGAATAAGGAACCAGTAACCAGATGGCTGAGGACCAGCAGCTTTTCCGGGGACAGGGGACGCCAAGGAATCTTTGGCAAGCTTGGAGGTTACTAGCTGAGCAGGACAGCCAGTGAGGATTAAAAAAGCTAAAAATACCAACAGCACAAGGAAATCAGAAAGTTGCAAAAGTCAGAAACCTGATGTAGAATTAAGGCTGTCAGAGGACTTCTACTGCCTAGCTTTGTAACACTGTCGCAACTGCAGAAACAAGAAAGAAAGAATCCAAACAAACTGTACCAACACATTAGAAACTGGGTAAAAAAATTGCAGTGACTGATCTGAGAAGGCATGCCCAGAACCCTTGTGTTGGAGAAGATGGACAGCAACAGTGTTTCCCAGGAACCAAATAAGTCTGAAACATTACCTGCAGGAAAAAAAACCAGCTTAGTTTCCAAACTGGGGCACACATTCCAAAGCCAGAAACCATCCCAGTAGACTGGGGCTCACTGGGGTCTCAGGGAAGAGAAGGGGAGAATCTACCCGAGCTAAGAAGAACCTGAGGAACCTTCCCTCCTGGCACACCTCCAGCAAAGGCTGCCAAGATGCTTTGGCAATGGACCAGTTTAGAGGGACTCAGCTGGACTTGGCCTGGCCTGCAAAGACCAGCAAAAGGAGGCCAGAGCCATTCTGAGAGGTGCTGGAATTTGTCACGGGGCTCAGCTGCAGCTGTGTGCTGAAAGGGGACATTGCTGCGGGGCAGAGAGAGAGGAGCTCAGGGCTGCAGACACAGTGAGTATGGGCAAGAGTCTGCACACGGGATGGGAAGCCTCCTGATAGCACTTCTGAGTGATTAGAAGGAAGGATAAAGTTAGTTTTTGCGAAGGGGAAAACATTTGCTAAACCCTATTAACTGTTCATTTAGGGCGAGCAGGTGGAGAAATACCACAATAACTATAGCTTGGAGTGGGGCCAAAATGGGGTAACTGGTGATACCCAGTGAAAGCCCTTGCCCAGCTTTAAGGGGAAAAGGTGCAGCTTATTGACCTGAAAGTACAAGAAGTGGAAGGAGAGCTAGTGAAAGAAAGCTGAGGAGGATCCAGGGTGCACCTTGAGATCTGGGATATCTTGGCAGTGAATGCTGCTGTGCATCAGGGGTGGCACCTGCGTGAGCAGGTTGCTTTGGAGCAGAAGTGCAGGTTTGAAGCTAATGCCATGATGATCCTCACTTGCTGCAGGCTGGCTCCGTGACAGAGCCCCTGAAGTGCACACGAGCCCATCTTCTGTCAGAGAACACCGCTCAGACAGCACCACTTGCCTGGGGGACTCTTTGGGACAGAGAGAAGCTGACTAAATATTATGTGAAGGAAACTTCCCCCAGGCTGCAGCCAGTGTAGATTTGGAGGCCAATTATTTGTTGCAGTCCTCTGTTGAGCCAAAATTCTTTCTAACACCAACAGAGCCAGAACATATGGTGACTGTGCAGTTGTGAGTTATGGGCAGCAAACAGAGAGAGTGTGAGTGCTGGGTCAGATGCCTTTTTAATGACTCTAGTTAATGAAAAAAACTGTGAAGCTCTGTCTCTGGTAAGGGATCAAGGATAGATCCTCTGAGTCCTGAAATCACTTGTTCTACTTCATAATGAAGACTCAAGACTCATCTTTAGAGGCAATGACCCGTTAAACTGCCCCACACTGTCTGGGGAGAAGGCATTGTACAGACCACTGAAGACCTAAAGGTGCCTTCAGCAGTAACTTGGATGTCATCCACAGGTCTGGTGAAGGGAGGCAGCACTGCATGCCTCAGGACAAAGTAGAACATGCTGAAAGAAGTCACACCGTTGTAGGTGCAGCCACTGTCATGAGAGAATAACACCTTGGGTATTGCAGTCTGCTTTCCATACTTAGTTTTAAGAAGAGTTGGCAAGTGGCAGTGGAAGCAAAGAGCAGGAGTGAAGGGCAGCAGACAGCATTTCTACTGCGTCAGTAAGCAGCACTTGAAAGTGCCGGCTTCTGGCTGACACTGAGTGATCTTGGAAGCAGTCACTGCAAAATAGGTCCCTCTCAGCCTGTCTGCTCTGCTGAGATGGCTCAGGGCACACTCAGAGACTGTTGGTAAGAAAGGCTGCATTTACAACTAGCCTGGGATCAGATCAAGGCTACCACTGAACTTGGGCTTCCTGAAATGAGAGTTGCTCTGAAAAGGGGCTCCTTCTCATGGACACACAACCTGGCAAGAGAGAGTTTTCTCTAGCAAAAAAGAAAAATATGGCTGTGCACAGGACTGGGCAATTTCCCAGGCAGTCACAGATGTGCAGAGTTTTGTGGGGCTCTGAATTTACTACGAAGACCTTATTTGTGGGTTTGCCAATATTGCAGACTCACTATATAAACTGGGTAAGAAAGCACCAACTGCAGTGGCGTGAGAGATTTAACCACTTCAGAATTAGGATTTCCTTTTTCTTGGCAGATCCAATTTTAAAACCCCATAGGTGGTTTGTAGTGCCTCTGGGCCCAGATGCAGGTCCCTGTAGATGGGAGGCTGCTCTGAAACAAAAGTATATAGGTTATGTCAATGTGAAGATTCAGTATTTAATTTATAAAGTTAAAGATCTAATATCAACAATAGTCTAAGTAATCCAGAGCCTTAATCAAGAGGAGTTCAGAGGGGCAGGTAGCCTACCAGTGGGAGAAGTAGTGGAATATATAGTCACACCCATTCCCTGGAATAAGAAAGGTGCTACAGACAACTTGTCCCAGCTGCCTGCTGGAAGTCAGTTTCAAATGTTTCCTTCAGCCAGATTGCTCAAGAGAGGCACTCTAGAACTCCCTCTGCTTCCATAACATGGTGCAAAGTTTTCCAGTGCATGCCCTGAAAACTACTTCAGGATCAGATATGCTGGAGAAATGTAGATACTTCCCAAAGGCTCTGCTTTGTATGTAACATGTTGAGGAACTAGAAAATCTATTGGGAAATGCTGTCATCTCTGAGTACAGGAGAACTCTCATTGTCAGAACTGTCATTGTCTCATTAAAGAGAAAAGTATGTCAAAGGTGGGAAAACTTATCCAGAAATGGTTCTGGTACAAGCTGGTGATCCTAAATACCTCACAGCTCAGTCCTGAGTTTTACATTAATTTTGACACTGACAGATATTTGGAGAATGCAAAAAAATCTTAGACAAACTATTAGAGGATTTGTAATGAGTAAAACACCAGTAAAAGGCATAAGAAATCGGACAAGACATGAACTCTGCGCAATAATTAAGCCGCTGGGATGGAATAGATATACAGAGTAAGGAAGAAGCTGGCTAACAATTTATTAGAGAAGGGATGCAGAAAGGGAGCCCAAGACTTTCTTTCAGTCTCCTGAACTCCTCCTGCAAACAGGAACATCCCCAATGAGGAAGACAGTCTGTTACATGCTGTACATGGCATGTATTATACAGCTGGGGACTGTAGGTCACATCATCAGCTGGAAGAGAGCAGCAGAGCTTCATTTACTTTCATGGAACAGCACCCGCTCCCCCAGCTGCAGATTCAGCTCCTCTGTGATCTTCTGCTCCACTAAGGCAGCGGTTTTTCCCAGCAACTTGGTTTTCTGGGTGTTGCTTTTTGCTGTGCACACTGGGAGAAGAGAAAGATGTGTCCTCCAAGAGTGGACCTTGGAAATAGTTGGAAAGATAACTCCTTACACAGCCACCCTTTGCCAACTTCTCCTGCACCTGAGGTCAATCCAGCATGTTTGGTTGGGGTAGTTCTCTTACACTCTGCTGCAGAGAGGGATCTGCCTTCCTGACTCCTGCCAGCTCTGCAGTGTGTGTAAGACCGTCATATCAGTTTTGGGAAGAAGAAAATTTTGTTTGCTTTTCCAGAGAGTGAAAAAAAAAAGCTGAGATGGATCCTCAAAAGTTACCTTGTTCTAATCAATCTAAGGCCCTGTCTAAACCTCCAGACCATGTAGACAAAATACACTTAAGAATAGAGTGAATAAAATGTAACCCCACCTGCTGCAGTGGGAATGGATGCGAGGGAAGATTGGGAGGGGACAGGATAAACTGAGGACATGACTTAAGAGATGACGAAAGGCAGAGAGCAGTTCCTCCCCTGCATCCTGTACAGCACCTCTCCCTGTAACTCTGACTGCTGAGAGACTGTGGGGCTTTTCTATGGTATCCGAAACTATGGAGGGGGTTTTGATGAGCCCAAAGATATGGAACTGTGTCCCTTGAGCTGGGGGGTTTTGGGAGGGGCAGAGGCACCCACAGGGAAGGGAACAGAAGTTGGCAGGTACAGATTGAGGCAGGGTGGGAGGTATGAAGGCAATGAGGTTATGTCAGGTTTGCAGAAGTAAGAGACAGTTCTGGGGATGGCAGGGGCCCAGCAAGTGTGGAAAGGAGAAATCTCTGCTTGGAAGGAACGTCTGCAGGTCAATGTCTCTCCAGTCTGAGTCTGTTCAGAAATGTCTTCTGGTACATCAGGATGAGGGAAGTAGTGCCATTGGGAAACCTTCTCCTTACCTAGCCCTGCAGGAGTTACTGTGTCAGCTCTTAGACCTTGATCTGGAGTTCCTGAAAGTCCTAGGGGAGTTGGGATCTTTCTGTGCTTAGCACACTCAAATGTACTGGGGAGAGGGAAGAGTGTTACATGCGTGGGAGGGCTGTCTTGCTCCAGGGAGACCCAAAAGAGATAGAACCTGGCACTGAGAACATGCTGCTTCTTGACAGAACTCGCTTTAATAGCCCATGGAAAAAATACCACTTCTGACCATGCCATATTCCTTACAATATTGCCACATAGAAGATAAACTGAAATTCTAAACGTCCCAGGTCATGAACTCTAAGCTGTCTCAGGCTGTGCCAGGGCATGCCAGAGCTCAGAGCACAGCAAACCTCCCAGAAGCAGTGATCACACCCATAGCCTGTGAAGGTGGCTCACTGCTCCCTCCGCCGGGGCTGTTATCCAGGGAAGCTGAGGAGGATGTGTTCTTTAGCTCCGGTGGGCTTAGGATCAGGTTTATACTCCTTTTGAAATCCTTGCCACATGTGCAAACAAGTTGCACTGGGTGGTGTAATTTGAGAACAAAATTAAATGAAGAGGTGACGCGTCAACAGTGTACACAAAACAAGGGAAGCGTTTCCAAATCACAAGCTGCCATGGAGCAACGAGTTTTTACATAATAGCAAAATTAGGGTTTGGATGACTGGTATTCTTCAACAAACTTTTCAGAAATATTTCCTGGAGCAAACCCAAAGAGAGAATCCTCATTTACCCTATTCCTTTCACAAGTAATTGAATTCACTTGTTTAGGGTTTCTGCCTCCTCCACCTTTCATTCAGCGGCAATGTGAATTCTGCTAATCTCTCTACAAAACAGTCAATCTCCTCTAGTCTCACTAACCATCATTCAGCCACCCAGTAATGAAAAATTGCTTTGATCCTCTCTGTTTGCTTCATCTCCAAAAAATATCTCCATTTAAAAAAAAAAATTTAAGAATCTTTAATAAACTATTCCACCCAAAGGAATGTGTATGATTAGTTCAGTGGATTTTTTTTTTCCCTTCAGTGAGTTGTTTGAGAAACCCTGAGAGCTAAGAAGAATGCAAAAGTGGCTCATAGCTTCGGGAATGGATATACAGCATTAACGTTAGTGTCCAAATGGTTATGCAAGCCATGGAAAATTGCATAGAGGAGAAGAGGGAAAATGCAGGGAGTGGATTAGTAGGCACTCTTTCTGTATACCACATTTATGAGCAAACGTGGGTTACAGGTTTTTCAGACTGCAGCCATCCTGCTGCATGCAGCTACCCAGTGCTGCATTCACACCACATTAACTTGGATAAGCAGGACGATGCTTTCGACATCTATTCGGGGAGGAGGTCTGAAAACCATCTCCCCAGGAGATTACATTACTTGTCAATCATCTCTCTACAAGACAGAAAACTTTCCCCACATTTTGGGGGCGGGGAGGGTGGCTTACTGCAGCCTGTCCACCTTCATTGAATGTATGCTTTTCTACTGGTTCATTTTCAAATATGAATTTCCACAGCAATCAGAAAAAATTAAAACCTGCTTGGAAAAAACACACCCACACTTCTTCTTCTTTGTTCTTCTTGGGAAACGTACAGAACTGCAAAAAGAGTGAAAAATATTGTACTTCTGTCTGAGAGGAGATAAATAAAAATTAATCCCTCCCAGTCCTCATTTTCTCTGATTCTGTGGAAGCCACAAACACAGTCATTTCTTCACTGATGAAAGTAGGGGATTTTTCTCATTCATCTTCGTCCCTTGGAAGAGAGTATAGCCAGCCTCATACAGCACAGATCTCCGTTAATTTCTGTGATGAATTTACAGGCTGATTTCCTCCTGCCTACTATTCTGAGCCATCAGGTCATGAGATCTGCTGCTGTAAAGTACTGTGTAACACCTGGAAAAAAGTTACCGTGCTTTGAAGTCGTGTAGCACTCTTCAGGAGAGAATCGGAGGCACACTGCAAACACTTGGAGCCAGATCAAGGGAACGCTGCTAGTGAGTCATTTTACTTGAATGAAACACACTTCCATTCCCCACACAAATATGTGTCTATATGTGTGCTTTTATTTTCCTAGACACATTAGTTTTAGTTATTTACCCATTTGTGCTCCAGATAATTACATGCTGCGGATTCAATTGGATGCAGATTTATTCTTCACTTCCTGTCCTAAATTCTCTGCAATTAAACAGCTGCTGTGTGCTTGGTGTAATAAATTTACACAAAATCTGGGATGGTTTGGCATAGCAGAAAGGTTGTTTGGCACGGGCTTAGGACGGCTACGTTACGTACAACTGGCAACCCCTGTGCAGGTTATGCTTTCTCTCCCAAATTAGAGTTGCCCTACTGCAACCAGAACGGGCCATTTGCATGACAGAAATGTTTACAAATTTATAACTTGTTTTGCTTGGCTACATAGAATATTCTCTCCCAACCTGAAAAAGAAAATTTCCTTAGCTTTCCTGAGCTAAGGCTTTCGAAAGACCTGGTTGGAAAGGAACAAGAAGAACAAATTCTTCAGGAAGCCTCTGTCTGCAGAAATACCTCCACTTAATTTTATCAGGTGGAGCTTTCTCCTGCCACTGCTGAGAAGGGTGGGAAATAGAGGAGGGGCCTTTTTTTACATACTTCTGTGTATGCCATAGTATTTTGCAGCATTTTGCACTGTCACTAATCAAACACACAGATCAGGTGGTGATCTCATCCTTTTCCAAGGCAGTCGCCGACCTCCATCCTATTCTGATCCACCTCCCTCGGGAGCAGATCTCACACCTCCAAGTCGGGCATCTCCCCTTTGATATGAGCCCATCATCCACACAGCATTGCCATCTCCTGTGGCATTTGTGGCCTCAGATGACTGTGGTCTGTGTGCCAGCATGAGCAGCACACTGTTCTTTTTGGGGGAGCAGATGTAAAGTCTGCTATAGTGGGGCCTGCAGACTGGAATTAGAGATGTACTTCTGTTTATGAGTTAGCACACGTGTCTTTTTGTTTCCTGGTACCTTCTGCATAATGAAGTCAATGAGAGTTAAACTCCTCAGCTGTGATTCACATATTCATTAATCTCCTGCAGTAACAAGTACAAATTTTACAGCGCATACAGTGAGCTTATTACCAGTGTAAACAACTTGCTGCATCCAAAAAAAGTGTTGCAGGAATTAGGTCCCATTGTATTGAACTGAAGGAAGGAAGGGTTAGAAAAAAATGCTGTGCATTGCTACCTAGGCTCAGATGGCTCCGATCTGGTTATTGCAAGGCAATAATTCTGGATCTCAGAGTGAGAGCTGCACACATTATTTCCACAAGTGTCGTGGGGGTTTGCTGGGGCCCCACAGGAATTAACAGGGATTTAGTAAAGCATGGGAGTCACTAAAAAATGCTTAGAGAAACAACACATCTGAATGCAAGAAGGATTATTTATTTAATTTATCAGTTCAGGGGTGAAATGACGCCTAGGCAAAAGTGGAGAGCAGATCATGCTCTGTTTCTTCAGGAGGAATTCCCAAGGTAGACTACTATTCAGGGATTGCCCCACAGGCTGACTTTTGGAATCACATGCAGAGGCATATCTCTCTCTCAAAGGTCTCTGAAGGCATTTCTGTGCTGTATCTGCTCCCAACCCATCTCCACAGAGTTGAACTATTGTGGTTCCCTTCACAAACCCACACGTGGTACCTGTGCAGCTGCAAGACTGCAGATGCCTCTGGGATTAAAGGGGATGTGACATGACCAGGATAATCTTTCACAGGAAAGGCTGAAGAAATACACTTATTTTCAAGAAGGAGCATCCACCTTTTTATTCCCACTCTTTCCACAGCCTGTGACTGTGTCTACCCCTTCCCTGAGAATATCCAAGTTGCTTTGACTTAAATAAACAAGTCGAGCACCCCCTTGGCCCTTGGCCATTTGAGAAAGGATCATTTTCCATTTTCCAAACCATTTTGACTCAGGTCCTGTTCAGGCTATGAAGGATTTTTTCTTTTCTCCCACCCCTCCATCCACTGAGTTGAAGAGGAGCAGGATCGGGCCCATGACATGATACAATTTTTCTCATTTTTTATACTTCTCAAAGGTTCAACTCTAATCCACATTTTCTTCCTCCTGTGAAATAAAGTTGGAACTATCCGGGCTTCTCATTCAGCTGTGAGGGAGCTCTGAACCAGATAAAAATACTGAGTAGATGGGAGCAGGTAGCAGGTTATCAGCTCGAGGCTGCCTATAAAGATGTATAGAGAGGAGCATCTCTGCAAAGGAAGCTGACATGTTTAGTGACATAAAGTGGCTTGACTGTTAGCTTCTTTTTTTTTTCCTTGCTAAATGATAAGACAAAGCCACCTCTGCTCTCCTCCAACTCCCCTCACCCTCCCAAGCCATCCCCTTCCCCCTAGATGCTTGGTGTTTCTTCTTTTAGAGGGGCAAAGAAAAAAAAAAAAGAAAAGAAAGGGAGAGAGACATTTTCTTTCACACAAGCCCTCAGAATTACAGTTCATGAACTATTCAGTAAACTGACCGGCATGAACCTCCCTTCAACGGCCTAATCTAAGGGGTGGATCTATGTGTTTTGTTGCTTGTCAAAAACAATCACTGCTCGGCCCATTACATTTACAGCACGTCGTCCTTTAATTGGTGTAACACACTGAGGGCTGAAAGGAAGAAAGTCCTACAAAAGCCCCCGAGTGAATGAACCCTGACTCACACAAAAATACTCTTCAGAAGTTCAGAGCTGGGCACTAACAAGGGAGGTAGAGAGTTAGTTTGAAAAGGGGTTAAGTTCAGAAATGTGCCACCTTGAAGACCCTCCCATCAAAGCCATGATAGCATTGACAAGATGTAGGGGGAAAAAAGTTAATATTCCGGGTTTGAAGGGAATGCGGGAAAGGACTGGAGATTCCTCCCGGCTCCCCTTCCCGGCCTTACTCTTTTCACTTTGGGGCCGTTCTCGTTGTGTCCTTCGACTGCTTAAGAAAAATACGACAGAAAAAAAGAAAAAAGCCATGCGAAAAGCGAAATGCTGCCCTGGCCGGGCCGGGTCGGGCCGGCCGAGCGCTGACCCGGCCCGGGACAAAGCCCGCTACCCCCGCAGATGCCGCCTGCCGCCCTCTCCCCTCTCTGGGCGCTGTCCCCGGCCCCTAATGATTAGACTAATTAACAAAATCGATGTTTAAACGCCCGAAGCCACACTTCAAGGGGAGGGGCGCCGAGGGTGCCGGGCCTCGGGGCCCCTCCGCTGCTGCCCAAAGCCCCGTGGCGGGACCGGCCCCGCCCGCCCCGGGGACACCGGCGGCAGCGGGGGCGAAGGGGCCCGGCGGGGGCCGGGCGGGGGCCGGGGCCGGCGCGTGCGCCCCTGCCCCCTCTCCGC
>VZTH01001261.1:13736-62520 GCA_013397815.1 Aleadryas rufinucha
GGAGGTTTGTGAAGCGGGGTGTCTGTCTATCTGTCTGTCTGAGGGCGTGTGAACAGGTGAGCTTGCAGGGAAGGTGGGGGGTATGTGCATATGAGTGTGCTAAGGTGCCGAGGGGCGCACGTGTGCGAGAAAGGATTTTGGGAATGTGAGGAATCCGTGCACTCGAGACGGCGACGCGCGGGTGTGAGCGCTGGCTCTCAAGAGTGCACGGAACGGAGCGGGAGAGGGGTGTCCGCCCGTGGATGCGAGGTCATGGATCGTGGGCGTGCGCGGGAGGTGTGCGCGCCGCGGGGGCGGGTGAGGAGGGACACGTGTGGAGACAGAAAGGTGTGAACCCGGGAGAAAGAGGGAGGCGCGGGGTGCGTGTAGCCGGGACACCTGGTCCTGCGCGCAGGGCGGTGAGCGGCGGGGCCGGCCGGGAGCTGCTGGGGGGCGAGAGACACAGTGAGACTTTTGAGAGGCGGCAAACATTGCCGCTTTCCACGCTGACACCTACAATTAGCCCAAAGAAGGCCGTGAATCCTTTACTCCCCGGCCAAGCGAGGGGCAAAGTTAGCGCTGACAGCCAGCTGCCAAGCCTCCCGCGGCTGATACCTTTCGGGCAAGTAAACAACTCGATGGTCACCAGCCTGCTGCTGGCCCCCCGGCTTTTGGGGGGAGCTTCCCCAAAGCCCCACGGCTGTGGTGTCCTTCCTCCCCGGAGGGCTGCCCCAAGCTGAAGGGCTTTGCACGGCTCTGGGTCTGTCTGTGAGATCAGAGAGGGGGCGAGACAAGAGGGGGGACAAGGAGGAAGAGAGCAGCTCTAGTGAGAGGAGGGGGCGATGGTCCCACTCGTGCTCCGTGGGGAAGGAAGTGTCCGGGAGCCCGCGGGCAGAGGGAGGGAGTGGCTGATCCCAAGCTTGTCTCTCGGAAGGTGGGGGGCGGCTGGCGCTCCCCATTCCCCGCAGAGATGTGGACTCTGCTCGCAGGTTGCCGCGAAGCTCTCCTCCTAGTTTTTAGCAACCCGCAGGCTCACGGGTACCTTAGTGCAGACTTTTCATTTTTCATTGGTGTGAGGCTTATTTTTTTTCTCTATTTTTTTTTTTTCACTCGACGAATAAACCTTTCAGCAAAGGATTTGGTTTTGTTTTAATTTTTTTCCTCTTTTTTTTCCCTTCTTGTCCTGTTCCCCTACCCCGCAGATTTCAGTGCAAACCCGCCGCTCGCTGCGGCCGTGTTTCCTCCGAGTTGCCCGGGCTGCTCGGGGCTGCCGGCGTCCCGCAGGCTCGGAGCCGCGGCGGCCGCGCACACCGGAGCCCGGAGCGGCCCTGGGGACCCGACCCGTCCCCGCTCGGCAATCCCTGCAGGGGAGCAGCACCCCGGTCGCGGTGTCCTAGCCCGAATTTACATAAAAGTGCGGTCGCTTTGCATCATCCCTCATCTCGAAAGGGTGCTTGAAGAACTCGAGACACTCTGCAGTCCTAATTAGTGATTTTTGTCCTCTTGTTACGGGGCTCAGCATCTCATGCAAATGAACTCTTCATCGCCGGCACCATTACCCCTGCGCCAGAATTAACTGACTCTTATCTTTAATGATATGCCGCTGAACTTCTCGGAGCCCGGCTAGCTTTTTATCTTGATTACTCTAATCAATAAGAAATGATAGAGTAAAATTATAAACTCTATTGGCTTTTGAATGTTGCCGACAAGCCCTCTAGATGCGCTCTTCTTTCATTGTTATTTATTAAAATGATCTTCAGCTAACTGCGGATGCAAATAGGGAAATGAACCGGCGAGGGGGCCCTGCACGGAGGGATCCCCCCGCTCCTTGATGGAGCCCCGCCGGGTGGGCTCAGATGGGGGCAGTGGGGCTTTGTAAACAAATGGCTCTTTTTTTTTACCAGAAGCGCGAGTTAAAAAAAAAAAATAAACCCAAACCAAAACAACAACAAACCAAACCACAACCCCCCAAGCGCTCCCCTTCACAACAAACTAGGACATAAACTTCCCCCTCCTCCCCGAGGCCCGACGCCCTCTGGAGCTGCCTCGGGGCGGGGGCGGCGAGAGGGCAGGCACGGGTGGGAAATGGGAAGGTGGCCCTGACCCGCGTCTTCCCGTGGAGGGAGCACACGAAGGGCTCGATCCTGTCCTGTCTCCCCCCACCCCAAAGGAGCCAGAAGCAGTGTGTAGGACGCGACCTTAACCCCCTCCTCCCCGCAAGGTCAGCAAACACCCGCTCATCGCCGGCGGTAATAGGGGATCAATATTAAACCAGCGTCAGCCCAAGTCGCCGTGGCGGAGACTTTTCCACAGCCTGATCAGTGCAGGGCTGGTCGGGAATGTGCCCCACACTCCGCCGCCCCCCTCGCCAGCCCCCTCGGTCCGCCCGCAAACGCCTTTTCTTATCTGTCAGCAATAATTAGATATCCTTGCAGTGACAGAGGGATGCACGGCACCAGCACTTTGTCTCAGGGGGAAGGAATATGTGGGTATGCGCGCACACACACAGGCACAAACAGAGAGCGCCAATTTTGCTGCTGCCTTTTCCTCTCCCTCTTTTCTTTCCCCCCTCTTTCTTCCCCCTCCCCTTTTTGAACCTCAAGGAATGGCACTGAACGGGCCCGGCGGCTGTCCGTGGGTCCCCAGGGCTGCCAGAGCCCGCTCCCCGGCGGCCCGGGCGGCTCCTCGCCCGCGGCGGGTACAGCCCCTGCGAAGGAATTCGGGCACATCCCAGGCTGGCAGCACGGATCGCTGCTCCGCAGCCGCTCCTCTGTTCCGCCCCGCTCCTTTCCTTCCTTCCTTCTTTCCTTCCAGCGAGGAGTCGGTTTGCTGTCAGTGCTCGAGATTTTAGCTAAATTGTTAGGTGGGTGCGAGGAGAGGTTTTTAGGTGAAATTTTTCAGGGCTGTCGAACAGAAAAGGATACATTTAGTTTTCTGCCTGAAAATGAAACCCCTCTTAAACCAATTTCTAGGGCAGAAATACGTTGGCTCTAATGAGTGGTCTGAGGGCCGTCATTTCGTCCCTCTCTGAGAGGCGGATTTCAAGGCATTTTCGAACCCCGGGGCTGAAGTTTTACAAATCCCCGACTCTTTGCGATCACCCATGGGAGAAACACTCCAGATTTATTTCCACCCGTAGTCTTTAAGCCTATAGAATACCAACGCCTGCAGAAAATGTTTTCCCCCTGAAGAGTTTAATTACTTTTAATATTATCTGTATAAACCTGTTCTTATCTCTTAGGGAGATAATTAGTTAGAGCAAAGGAAGAGTCACAATATCCAAGATGGGTTGGACGGATTAAATAAAATTAGAAATCCACAAGGGACAAAATTGTTTTTCTTTTCTTATATCGGACACACGGTGCTTTTTTCTAAATATTCAGATGACACACAGGCACATAAAATATGTAATTGGCGTATAATGGAGCAGTACATAGGGGAAGACTAACAAAGTAGTAGGCATGAAAATTGAAGTTGTGTGCCACAAAGGCAGACCCTTCCATGGGGGAAGGGCTGAATGTGGCAAAATCATGTAAAATCTCCGTTCTCAGTAACATCTCGTTATTAGGAATGATGACTAAACCTCCAGGATTATTCTGGACTGTAAGTTATCAAGAGCCCACTAATTTCACATTAAAACCCATTGACTGCAACAGCGTGATTGAAGGGTTTTTAACAATTAACATAATCAGAAAATGAGCGGAGATAATTTTTATTCAACTCATTACTTTTTAATCATGTATTTCTTTTAATTAATATCTTCTCCGTGAAAATAACAAAAAGCCGAGTCCCAGAGCGGCCCCGGGCAGGGGAGGCGACCCCGGCGGCGGCGGCGGGGCCGGGGGGCCCGGGCGAGCGGGGCGGGAGAGCGGCATCGCTCCCAAAGCCACCGCCGGGGCTGCAGCCACGGCCGCTCCCCAAAACAACCCCTTCCCCACGCCAAAAAAACCCGGCTTGTATCCAGCTCTCGGACCCCCGCACCCCCAAGCCCCCTACCCAAGGGGCGCAGGACAGCCTGGGCATATCCCGGATCCCCGACGCAGCACAGAGCGGGGTTTCCCCAGCCACTGCCTGCAGCCCTACCCTGCCCCGGAGAAAAGGCTGGGAGGTTTTGGGGGGAGTGGGAAGCCACTCCCGGCCCCGGGAAGGTTGCCTGTCCGGTCGCTGGTGTCAACAGGTTGCTGCTGCCGCTCAGCCACACGCCCCTCGGCGCCCACCTCACCTGTGACAGGGGCAGTGTGCCCGGCTCCCGTGTGCGTGAGGTTGCGGCGGGGGGGGTCCCGTGTACCCCTGGGTGTGTGCTGAGTTTCACCGGCTCTTGTCCTTTCCTCTGCAGAGTTGTGTAAGCCTCCCCTATGGCAAGTTCAGGAGTTGTGAGTAAGGGAATACCTGGATTGGAAAAAAAGCCCCAGATTTGGTCTCCATATTTCTGTGCTCCGAAGGAAAAAAAAAAAATCACAGCTTCTCCCCAGAGGTCTGCGTGGGAGTGAGCCCCAGGGTTTGCCCCAGCACTGTCCTCGCCGGGACAGAGCCGTGAGCAAGTAGAAAGGCGCACCTGGAGTCTGTCCATCCATCTGTCCACTCGTCTGGACACTCATCTATCTTCACCACCCCCGCCTGCCCCACGGTGCCCCGAAGTGCGCGGGAGGGCTGCAGGGTGGGGGGAGCGCCTGCGCTCCCAAGGGCGGGGGCTCCACGCGCGACGCGGGGCCCAGCACCTCGCGACAAGGAACCGGGCAGGGACAGTTCCTACAGCGGGTGCCCGGCTGTCGGACGGAGCTCTCACAGAGCGGGGGCCGGCTCCAGCCGGTGCTGGGGACTCTCCAGTCTGCGTCTGTCCCTGCTCTCACTGTGAGTGAACGTGTTGAAAATCCCGTGGGAAATCCCCGGGATAACCCGTTCCTTATTTTTTTTTTAATCATTTGTGGACAAAGGTATGCAGGCTCTGAATAGCTGGAAGACGGTGAGACATCAATTCATGTAATACAGTCCCAGACATTCATAAACCCGTGCTGCTCAGAAAGGCTTGGCCAAGCTGCTGAAGAATTGACAGGTTCGTGTTGAATAATTGTCCTCTCTTTCAAACAGTTCAATTAAAACAGTGTAGAAAGGTAAGAAAGTCAAATTCTATTCTTTTATAGATTCTCACGGCCTGACCTCTTCTCTGCCACTGAAACTTCCCTTCTTGAAAATTTGCTTGGGGTCCTTTGCTCCTGGAAGGACCCAGTGTAAATGTCCCATTGAATATGGACTAGAGCTAAATTCTGCCAGCCAGAGATTTCAGGGGCACAGTGTGGCCGGGACGGCCAGGTTGCCTTCACTGTTCCTGCAGCTAGGTTTGTTGAGTTCCTCCTCACAGAGAAAGATCAAGAACACAGTATCAGGACAGTTTTAAGACTGGAAATGGGTTGTGGGATTTTTATCTGTTGCTGTTGGTTAGCAGTTTAGAGGTTTTTTTGGGGCGGGGGAGTGGGAGGGGGGCAGAATGACCATTTAAAAAAATAAAAACACTCTAAATTGAAAAAATAATTTTTAAAAGAAGCTATTACAAATAAAGCATCCATAAATATCATCCCAGCACCCGAAGTTGCATTCACTACATATGATATTTACAACTGAGACAGTATTTGTTGGTTTTTAAATATAAATTCTGTGTGAATCCTTGGAAGAGGGGAAGCGACTTTCAGGTCACAGCAGCAAGCTGGAACTGAAACATGGTGATGAACACTGCAAGGCGTGAAGGCAACTGTTTACAAAATTTCATCGAGTCTTCAGCTGCCTGTAGCCTTTTAGAAGTGCCTGTTGGTGCCTGCTATCCATCGGGTACTTGATATTATGTTTACAGCCTCTTGACCAAAGCATGCTCCCTTCCTTGCAGGCAGACAGCCTTGGCGAACTCTGTTGAACAGAGTTGAAAATTCACAAATGAGAAAATTTGGCCCTTTGTGGAAACCACAACGGACCAATGCTGGTGACATACCCCAGGTGGGAACAATGCTTGGCTCTTCCTAAGTTCCTCACATCTCACAACAGTGTGGCTGTAGCTGGCCGAGGCCTGGCAGGATGCATCCATGGTGGACTTTCCCTCCATAGGTGTCTCTGCCAACCCTCTGCCAGCAGGCACTTTGTTGTTACAATAACCTAAAACTGTGTTGAATACTCTTTTTTTTTTCCCTTTTCTCAGAATTAACATAGATGGGGAATACTTCAGGGAAGATTGCCACTCTGTAGGATAATCAACGCTTACATTTGATACATTTACTGAAATAACCTGCCATGTTTATGCTATCTTCTGTTAGCACTCATCTTGCTGTGATCCTTTAGCCAGAGAAGAAAGGAAAAACTTTTTCTAGAAAATTATCTTGGTGAATAGATAATTTTCTACTACTAAGAGGAAGTACCTAGGTACAATTCAAAGAAGAGATGTAAAGCAAAGAACTCACCAGGACAAATATATTCGGAGACACTTGTCAAAATATTCTTTCTCCCTTAGCTGATTACTTCAGATGTTCATGTCAGCTCCTGCACCACTGCTTTAATCCTGGCCACACGTGTGCGGGAGGGAAGGACTCCTGCTTCTGGAAGATGTCTTCCACTGGCTCATTCCAGAGGGGCTGCAACACAAGGAGTGAAACTTGACAGGTACACGAGCAGATCCAATGTCTGTCAAAGCCCAGCCATTTTCCCTTATGAGCCATGTTTTAGGCTTGTGCTTTGGGAACTTGATGAAATTTGATGGAGATATACGAGTAGCAGGAAACAATCTGTGCAAAAGGGAAGAACAGTTTTGGATTGCTTCCTGCTGGAGAAGAGACTGTGATGATACTACACCGACCTCAGGGTAACTAAGAGCAAAACTTGGCTCACTGGGTATCTCTGAGCATGGACAGTCATCCATGCTGCAGTGAGCTATACAAAGAATATAGCTTTCATATTATTTGTGTTGATCAAGAAGTTATTCGTGGTAATTTTGTTGTTATGCTGCTTCCAATCTTTCTGTTGGGTTTTAAAAATTATCTTCAGATGTCTTTTTTCATACTTTATTTTTCTATACATTAGCTACATTTCCTCGGTATCATCCTGTTTTACTGACATGAAAAATGAAAGCTCTTCTTTCATTTCATAATGAACAGAACAATTAAGACTTAATTAGATGCATATGAGTAAGGAAATGGCAATGCCACACAGGACCTTAAATGTGGTATCATTCAGTTGCTCAAGTGGAGAATCCTAGAAAAAAAAATTGAAACAAAAAAACCCCCATCGACTTACTTCTAGGTGTATCTTTACAGGCTGGCATGATTGCCACTGACAATTATTGTTTTTCTAGTCATTATTCTAAAAATACAATGTACCTATTTTTTTTCCCTTTCCACAATAAAAACTCTGACAGGTGTATGGAAATGACATTTCACTGTGCATTGGATTCATAGAGAGGATTATATGAAAACATTTAAGGTCTAAGCAAAGATCATATGGCACTACATATGATTTCTGAAGCTATTATGCTGTTATATGCCTACAGAAAAAAAAGCCTTCATACAGAGATGTGGGGTAGTTTTCTCTCTTCAGAAGTGTGCTGGTGCTAAATAGGGAAGAGGGTTAGCTGATGGATGGCCTGTCTCAGGATGGCCTGTTCTGTTTGGAAATGGGAAAATTACTGCTGGCTTTCTGGCTTACCATCACAGGTCACTTCAGTCTTCCGATACCCCAGCCCCAGGGACAGGACAGTATCCAGGGCTCCTCCACCCAGCTTGCTCCAGCTGAAGGTGACTTGAGTATCCACCAGAGGCTACAACAATAGACTTCAGGAGCAAGTGGATATGGAAAATGGGTCCTGGGCAGATCTCTGCGGACAGTGATAATCAGAAAAATAACCACTGATCCTTTGAGGATGTTAAGTGCAGGTCCAGCCTCTCTCCAAGTGAATAGCTAGCAAAAAGGAGGAGTTGGATGTAACTAGGTGTCATCTAACCCTAAACCTTGCTCTGACATGGAAGGGGTTCATGACTTTCCAAAATGAGAATGTGGTGATTTGGCTTAGGTGAGCTAAGAGTCTGTTTCACAATTTGCCATACAATTGCCCAAGACAAACACATTGCAGTTGAGTTGGACAGCCTGGCACAGTAGACCTAGTTACAGCTCTCTGGAAAAGTTGCGATGCTATTAGTGTTTCCTTGTTTCATTTGGCAAATCAGGGAATAAACCAACTTGCAGAACATTCCTAAAAAAGGCATTCTGTATGAGGCATTAATACACATTTTCCGTAAGTCTAACATTGAAGTTATAGTTGGAGATAGCAGTTTCTTGTACTTACCCAGAGAATGATGTTCCTGAGTGTGTCTTCACTTTCAAGTGTCTGATCTTCCCTGACTTCCAAGTAGCTGATGCAACATTATTGCTCCTGAAAACTCCAGGCAGGATTTGGCATCTGATTTGCAAAGACATGGATAAATTTTGGGAGTTTCTGAATTACGGACTGAAATGATCGTGAATCAATTTGCTTTTTGTTTTCTTGACTTTTGAGTCCTTTTGTTCATTCTTCATGGTTTAGTGCAGATGTGACCCTATCTCCTTGCCCTGAGTGACAAGGTTTTCATATTCTTTGCTATCCATGTAGAAAAATAATGCTCCAAACGGACAGTCCTAGCAGGCACAGTGGCTCAGGCTGGTCAGAAACAGTGCAGCTAGACAAGTGTTTGTCAATCGCTTTTAAACAAAGCTCACACAATCTTTTGAAAATAAGAATTGGCTCAGACCAACTCTATGGTATTGCCAGGGTGATTTCGACTCACAACTAACCAAAAATGCCTCAACATGCTGACAGTTTATTTAACATATTTATTTCCTCACAAGGTCATTGTCAAGGGTGTGATGAAGATGTGTGTGTGCCCTTTATTAATTACATACGTGCTGCTGTTTCTGGACCACGTTCTGATACTCTGTGGAATCTGGAAAACAGTCATTTAATCAGGTGACCCATAGTTAGGCTTTGACATCAGCCACAACCAGCACATGAAGGAGCCAACAATGGCCCTGTGAATTAAAAGGGAAGTGCAGGACTGTGATGGAGAGGAGGAAGAAAAGCTTTCCATTGGCAGGGAATAGATATAATACACTGACCTTGTGTTCATGTCGAGCTTTGTCACCTTTGCAATGAAATTAGTCAAGATTAAAAAAGATTTCCATTTCCACAATGCCAGAAACACCTCTCTGTGGACAACGCTCTCACATCTCTGTTCTTGCCAGCCCCTATTTCAGATGATGGGTAGTCTGTCTTCTGTGCAGCAGTTTTGGCTTAGCAGGCAGAGCCCTCTTTTCCATTTCTTACTGCCCTCTGAGCTGCTGCTTGCCTCAGTGTCCCTTACAGAGGCCATTGCACTCCCCAAGCACCCAGCCTTCGGGTCACCCCTGACTCCTTTCACTCTTAGTCACTGCTTAATTTTCTGGCACTGCCTTGACGTTTGTGGTCTGTTCCTCTTTTTTCAGCCTTCTGGTGTAAAGGTTTTATCCAAGCCATCATCCTTCAAAGATAACAAGAAAACTTGAAAAAAGAGCTTGTTTCTCAGCTCACAGTGGCATAACTCAAGAGAAAGAGCACTGAAGGAAACAAGGAGACAGAAAATCAGAGGGGAAAACCAGGTTCACAGCTTCAAACTGTTCATTTTCCCTGGCTACACTGCCATTTCCTCAGATCCAGCAAGATGGTATAGGAAATCAATACTCATTTGCTGTGTTGTGTTTCTGCACTTTAAAGGTAAGACTTTTTCCTTCTGTGGAATAATGCACTTGCCTGTTGTCAGGGCAGGTATTGAAACACTTGGATGTATTTTCAAGAATAATTGGGTATACCCACACAAGATTTCTGATATTCTTGAATATTTCTGAGATTTGTTGGCCAAGGCCAAATCCTGTTTGTGAGTACAAGCCCTTTGATGGGGTTTAGCAGAAAGGTAACGGCACTATGTCTATAACAAAATTAACTGAATGAGCTTGACAGCTGAGTTCTCAGTGTAAATACCTGTCTCTGTAACCAAATTTATCTATTATCAGAGAAGGGAACCATGCCTTCTTCAAGCCCTGGTTCTGAACCACCGCTGAAAAGTTAATGGCTTTCTATTATTTGCTTTGTAGTGTCATGTTTCTTACTGATAAAAAAGAGAAACACTTAGTGACCAGACATCTTCCTTATAGGTCTGCAGCAACTGGTTCCACCTCAGAGATCTCACCTGAAACTCTTGAGCTTTTTTTTTTTCTTTATTCTCCCCGCTACCCTTTTTCTTTTAAATTTTTTTTCTTTCTCCCTTTTCTCATTCTTTTTTCCCTCTCCACATCCCCCGAGACTAGTTTCCACTCGTAGGAAGAGCACATTCTCTCTTAGGAGAATATTAAAGTCTCTCAAGACGTGGGAAAGCGCATCCCCCTTGACCCGCGAGATGGAGGGGTAGCTCTGCTCCCCCAGCCGGTCCCTCCCGGTGCCCGCAGACCCACGGGAGGGACAACTCCGGTGAGGATGCCGAGCGCCTGGCCTGTTGCGTGTTTCCATCGCTCCCCCGGGGTGCAGCCGCTGTCGGGGCGGTGTGGAACAGGCCGAGGTCCCTTTGCAGCCCCCGCGGCCCCTCGGTGGGGCGATGCGCGGGAGTGCTGCTGCCCTCTCCCGGGGGGACGCAGGCAGCCCGGCCGTGCCGCCCGCGCCCAGCCCCGGGCCGCCCCGCACTGCTGGGACACCCCGCACTGCAGAGACACTCCGCTCTGCGGCAGGGACACCCCGCTCTTCAGGGACACCCCGCTCTGCTGCAGGGACACTCCGCTCCCGGCTCGGGCAAACGGGGCTCTGCGGACGCCGGCTGGCCCGAGGGTGGCTTAGGAGCGGCAAGCGGTCCCTGTCCCCGTCTCAGGGCTGCGGCTGCTGGCTTGACGCAGGCAGCGCCGCCGCCCCAGGGTTTCTCGGTGTTTTGGCGGCACCCCTGCCAGGGAGCCACGGAAGGGTGACAATCTTCTGGTTCCAGGGCCACCTGGGCACACGCGTCCTGCTAACCAGCCTCAGGCTCCCACTTAGTAGCCTTGCTAGACGTGGTCCCCAAACCAACAGGCGCTGGGCGGGAAGGTATTGCCTGGCCTTGGAGAAAAACCTCGGTGGGACCTGCCTGGAGACTGGGCAGTAGGGCTCAGGGAAGGTCCGACACCCAAACCAGGGCCCTCGCCCAGGTCATTTGCAAGTACTGGCAATGGGGTACATTTTTGACCACACTCCCGCATTTGTCTGTGTCGTACTCTTGATGTAGTTTTCATTTGTTTCATTCATTACTTTGAAAGCCAGTTCTTCGGAGCTGAGGCATTCAGGACACTCAGAGAAGCCACATGCTCTCTGTTGGGTGCTCCTTGATGTCATCTTTATCACCACATTTACTTCTGTGTTTTCACAAATCTGTCTTGGATATTTCCGTGCCGTGACGTTTACTTCATCACTGGCACAAGCTAGCACCTGGTGGGCCAGGTGACATGGTGCTGGTGGAGCTGGGTACGACTGGTTGCTCTGGGAGCCACTTCAAACAGTCCTGAATTCCCAGCAGCTGGCACGACTGTCACGGCACTGTTGGCCAGCACTGCGTCCCATCACCACTGCCATGTGTGCAGCACTAAATCGGCTGCAAAAACTGGATGGGGCCATTCCTGCTTTGCTGTGTTATCCCCGAAGGCACCATGCTATGGAATCGCAGGGCTCTGCTTTGTTTCTCTGATGTGTGTCTTACCAGAGCGCTACAAACCCCAGACTCGGTGAGAAGTCCATGGAAATGGCTGAAAAGAGCTTGAGTCAGAAGGAACGGGCACGGGGTCAAGGTCCTACCAGAGGGAGTTATCAGATAGCCCGGCACTTCAACCCCCAGTGAAGGGCTACCCACTGCTGTACTCACTCCTCCGGCTCTGAGAAGAGTTTGCCTTTGGTGGCTGTGGTTTTATTCACAGTCGGCCACGGAGAAGTGTGGAGCCAGGTATCAACAAAAGTGTCCAGCTTCAGAGAAGATGTGGGAAATACTTTGTTAGCAGAAGTTGCAGTTTATTTCTCCATCACAATTTTTTTCTCTGTTTGGGGGATTTTTTCCTTAAATTGTTGCTGTATTTCAGCATGTTTTAAAGTCACTTCCCACACGACAGATACACTTAAAACTCCTTCTTGGATGAAGAGAGTATTACCTGGATGAAACGCACGGCACAGAAACCGCACTCCCCGCGGAGCAGGATGAGACCGAGGCAGGTACATCCCGCGGGCATAGGTACAGCTCGTGTCCCGGGACGTGCCCCCACCACCCTCGCCCGATCCCGGGATGAGCCCCCGGGATGAGGCCCCGCCCCGCCCCTCGNCCTGCCCGAGCTGGAGCCCGAGTGCCGCAGCCTCCTGGCCGCCTTCGCGGAGGGCAGCGCGGCGCTGACGGGCTGCCTGGGCCGGCGCGCCCGCCCGGTGCGGCTGTGCCAGGGCTGCCACGGCCACTATCGCCGCCTGCTCGCACAGTACGGCAGCATCGCCCGCGCCGTCGGGGTGCGTCCGTGGGGGCGAGGGGGGTGCGTAGCTGCCGGGGCGGGCTGGGGGCCTGGCCCCTTTCCGTGAGGCTTCCAGACCTGTGAGTTCGGAGCACTTCAGGTGGCGGTGGGATCCTCGGGAAGGCAGGCTGAAAGCCTCGCCGGGGTGCGCAGGGCAGTTTGGCAGAGGCTGGGAGTGTTAGGGAAGCGCTGCTGTCAGAGACGGCCGCCTCCTTCTGCTCTGTTGGGGCACGGTCCGGGCAGCCAGCTCCTGGCATGGCTGGGGGCGAGTAGCTCCACCTGCAGAGAAAGCTGTGCGAGTGGAAAAACTTGAGTTCTTCTTGCTGATGTAGCAATGGCTAAAGCAGTGCTCTGGCTCACAGGTTGTATAGCACTATTGGGAAACACTCCTAGAGCTTAGCTGCCTGGTACTTCCCGGAAAACTGATGGTCTGTGAAGCTGTGGCGAGTGATGCACATCATCTTGTGAGGAGCCGTGTCACAGTGTTCCTGGCTCCAAAGCTGATGGGAGTGTGTGTAGAAAGCCAGAGCACTGGCTGGAGTCAGTGCACCCTACTGGTCAGAGAACTTTGACTGAAGCTGGGTCTTCTGTTTACGTCCTCCAGACTTTGATCGTGCTTTGTTCTGGTTTTTTTCCCCTCCTTTTCTCAGTGTTGCACATGGTTCATGGCTTGTTTTGTGTGTTCTCATCGAGTTGATCCATTTGTAAAAGTTAGTTCCTGGGACAATGTGAGAATGACATTAGTGAATCAGACCAAAGGACCTTTGTTCTGTGATGATGGCTGAAAGTGGGTGCCCTGGTAAGAGAGCATGCAGAGAGCAAGTTTATAGCATTGTGTACCCTGGATTATACTTTCAGTCTTGGGATTTTTGAATTCCAAGATTTAGAATTGCCACTGACAAGAAAAATCTATTGCTCTTCAAGCCCAGGCAAATAAAAAGTGGCCTGCAAACCATTTCACTGCACAGTTTCCTGTCGTTAGAGAAGTATCAATATCGCTTTTGGGTAGTGTTTTGGGTTGTTTTCCTATTTCCCCTCACCACCCCAGTGCTTGTATTGCAGGAGTGCCTGCACGTTCCCTTGGTATTTGTCCTCTCCAGGGCAAATATGTAGCCAGTGGTCTCATGTTTTAGTTTTGTAGCCTGTTCTATTTGTTTCTTTTACGGAAGCTGTTTCACACCAGTGACTAGGTAGTGTGAAAGTGAGAAATTGAGTGTGTAATTCTCTTGGGTACTTTTACCGTGATATTTTGGCTAGGATTAGGTTGCCAAACATATTCCAGTACTTAGAATATTTATGAACTCATTGCAGCTGCTGTGCTTGAGTACCAGCAGCCTGGGAGGACTTGTCCACTATTTGGTCTGGAAGACACATCTGTTAGCTTTCCTTCTGTGTGTGGATTAACTAACTAGGTAAATAAAGGAGGTGGTCTCTTGCAGCCTCAGTCCATGATTACAATTAATCAGGTATCTGATCTTTCTCTCTTAACAGTAGTTAGAGTGCAACATTGATGGGAGTAGCCAGTTTAAGTTTTGGACATCTCTGAAATATAAAATCCTCCTCACCAGGCTAATTAAAGAATCAGTTAGGTAAACTTTGTTTAAGGAATGATTTAGGTCTACCTGATTCAGTTTTGGTAAAGTGCTTTTTCCTACTCATGAGCCCAGGTGGTGAGGAAGCTTCACAGCCTTCGTGAAGCAACCGGAGTTTCCTGCATAAACAACATTTTTGCATATCTGTAATTTAGTAGAAATGAAAGCAGGCAAACGTGGGAGTTACCAGATGTGGCAATATTTGACTTCTGCAGTTGAGCCTCCAAGGGAAAGTTCTTACTTAACCCCCTCTCCCCATTTTAACAAAGAGAGGCAGAAACTGGATCTCTTGTAAAGCACTGTAAGGAACAAGTTTCTCATTAAAGAGATTATTTTTTTCTATGTCCCACGTCACTTATCAAAGAGGCTTTTGGCAACTTTGGCAATTTTGAGAAGTGCTTAAGTCAATTTGGCAGCCAGACACCAGGAGCTAGAGCATGGGAGTCAGCTGACTGGAGGTCATGGTTCCGTATCTGAATTCTGATCGGAATACTTCCTGTTTATTCTGCAACTGCTTTTACAGTCAGTGTGCATTTTTTATGAGCTTGGTCCAGAGAATAAATTGCTCTAAGAATTGTGGCAGAGCCTGCTTTGAGGACAGGGTGCACTAAATGGCTCACTAGGACAGATGAGCTTGGGACCTGTGTCTGGAGAGGGTGAGAGCCTGGCCTGGTCAAATGCCTGGGGGAGTGAGCATGGGCACCGCTCCACAGAGCACTCTGTTCCTGGTGTTGCTGCACTGAGGGGAAGTTTGCTGCTGATAGACTACGTTGCAGTGGGTTTGGAGGCCGTTTCTGCCTGGCTCTGGTTTGTTTGAGGCCAGTCCACTGGTTCAGTTCCTTCAACTATTCCTTCTGTCTAATGGGAACAACCCTGTCCTCTCCTCTGACTGCACATGCCTTGAGCTGGCTCCCAGGGCCGTGGCCCAGGGATGGATGAATGTGAGCCACCTGGCAGAGAAGGTCCTGTCTGTGTGCTTGTTGTTTTATTTGCTGTGTTTTTTTGACTGACTGGCATGCAGCCCTAGTAGATCTGCAGAGATTATGTACAGTAAGCTGTGTTGCTCACAGTATAAATTGGAGGATCAAAAGATTTTTGTTTCATCACTTCTGCTCTGCCTTTTCGAGAAATACCCACGTGATGTGTTGTGATTGTTTTAGATGCGCTCGTGTAAAATACATTTCAGAAATTTCCCTTTGTGTTTTTAACACTTGTTTGCTTCCTTTCTTGTTTCCTTTTATTTGTAGAACTCCTCTGAGAGCCACAATTGTGCCAAAAGCATCTTGACCTCAGACAGACTGCAGATAGTTGTGACCCTTGCAGAGTTCTTCAATGAAACCTGGGAGACAGCCAACTGCGCAAGTACGTGTCTCGTTCTGTAGCTGTCATGCTCCTGTGATGACGTAGCCCCTAAAATGTGCACAGATCAGAATTGTACGTGTTTGTTTGAATACAGCCAGTAGATAACACACAAATTGTGAACTATAGCCGCTCCGAGAGTGTTTTCTTTTGTAAGGGTCAAAATCTGAGGGCAGTAGTCTGTTGAAAAGCTATTGATGGTGCTTACAACTTTCAGGAGAATTTTCTAGGATGTTGGCTTGCTCTCACAGTGCTGTTGCTGAACTCCTAAATTCCCCAAATACTGTTGTTTTTAAAGGTCTGTCTGATTAGAGCACTTTAAGTAGGGTAGGATGGATGGAAGCAGTAATGTGGGGTTGAGCCCATGACTGGGAGGAAAGCCCCAGAGTTCCCTCAAAGCTGGTAAAAAAACTCAGTTCTTTTCTTAAAGAATAATAATTATGCTGTGATTCCTACTGTTGTGTTCGTGGTCTAACTCTTTCCTGGGTGCTCTCCATTTCATCTCTGCTGCTGGTGCTTCTGTTTCTACAAAATGGCTGTTACTGTTGCTGGGCAAAGCCAGACTTGTGGGCTGGGAAATAGTAATGTCTTGTTTTATCTTGAAGTCCAAAGATAATTCAGTCCCCCTCTTCAGAAAGTGCTTGATGATAGTCTTCATCTTTCACTTAATCAAGGCCAATTAATTCTGAAATGTGTTCTCGATGAAGCGTTAGGTCAGCAGGTCTGAGATATCAGTGGCAGGCGGATGAGGAAACTGCAGTGTTGACTAGACCTGTCCTTTCTAGTTGAGAGCTCTTTTTGCAGGAGTGGAGTGTCTGGGGCTTGCTGGCTGTGGAAATGTTAGAAATGAAAATATCCTGATGTTTTTCTTTCTTTTCAACAGATTGTTTAAAGAATAACAGTGAGGGATTATCAAATTCTACCGAAGAATTCCTGGATTTATTCAATAAATCTCTGACATGTTTTGAACATAACCTTCAGGTATTTATGCTGTGTATTTAAGAGAAGCACTAAATCCTCTGACTGCTACCAAAATTTTATTTATGCTGAATAAACTGCAGATGCAGACTAAGCAAATAAACTGCTGCTGAGTTTGTGAATTGTAGGCAGATAAATCCATGATCAGTAAAATGCAGTTGTTTACAGACTGAGTGCCTAAAATTAATTCTAATTGATACTCACCTTGACTTCATTTTGTATGTAATTGCAATGCTACTTCACATCAAAATTTCTGAATTCACAATAGTTGATAATTACATAGTAAAAACCAGCATGTCTGCATGCTGTAAGTCTCTTGCTTTGTAGAATTGTTGTCTTTTTTACGTGGAAATTTGATATTTAAATATCCTTTTGATAATATGGACTAGCTCAGAAGGACCAGCTACCTTAAATTCTTATAACATTTATTTTGACTGTTAAAATTACTTGTAGTTAAAGGTTGGCCAAAGACAATAAAACTTCGTTAGTGAAATAAATGTGGTAATTTTCCTCAGAGAAAATGCCCTATGTAGCCTAAGAAACTGCATATTCCATTTCAGTCAGAAACTGGCCAGATTTCAGGATCATTCAGTAGTAAAATGGGTTTACTTCAATGGGCGTGGGACAATCTCTGAGGAAACTGCTTCTTTATTAATGCTCTCTAGGAAATGTGCCTTTATAGGCCTTGGTTAGGAGCAGTGTGGACTGGCCTATTGAAAACTTCGAGTGACTAAACTAGAACTTAACGCAGTGGTCACTGGGTAGCTGGTACAGCCATTACTGGATTGAAATATCTTCAGAGATTGTAGTTTTGTTTTCACGTGTGCATTCATGGAGTGCTGAAGGTCACACATGGAAAGGATTGGTTAGTATGGCACAGCCTGTCCCTGTCAATGTAGCTCAGCAGTAGCAACCTAACGAATCAAACCAGGTTTTTTTTGTAATGCCTTAAACTGTCATTCATTCAGAGTTTTATAACCCTAGGGGCAAGCCACTGATCTGTCACCAAATAACTACACAGAAGTGTGTAAAAACTGCAATGAAACCTACACAAAATTGAATGATCTGTATAACCACCTGCAGAGGATGAACAGGCAAGGTGGTGAATCTGCACACTCCGCACATTTGTGTATTGATGTGGAAGATGCAGTAAGTGTTTGTTAATAAGCTTTATTAATCTGAGCCATTTGTGCTTGTCTTACTAGGATTGCTTTTTCCTTTGGGCAGGGGGCAGTAGGGGCAGCTGTGCCTTTGGCAGGCTGGTGTCCCGTGGTGGGAGGTGCTTGGTGGGGCTGTCTTGCTAGGTCCTGTCCTCCGGCAGTGCCGCAGGAGCGTGACTGAAGCTCCTGATCTCCCGAGCGCATTCCATTGTGAGTAGCTGCACTTTCATTTCTTGTTACTGTGAAGGAGATGGATTTAAAAAAAATAAATCTCCTAATCTTCTGGCTTTTAATGTGAGGCTTTACTGCTATTGTTCTAGCTGGTGTATTGATTGATTCCTTATTACAGCAGCTGTTTCTAGGGATCCTCAGCACTGACGACATATGTTTGGGAAAAGCTTTGGTATACTGTGAGGTTTAAGTGGCTGGGTTGAAGGAGTACTCATCAAAAGTATGGGATTAGCCCTGTCCCCACAGACTACCAGTGAGCTCTCTGGGAAACAGGCATATGGCAATGTCTACATATATCTGAGTATAGTTATGTTCCTGAAGCTTGTAAAAGCTTTGACGTGAAATCTTGGCTCTGTCTAAATTGTCTGTTTCAACAACAAGGATTTGGTTGCTTTTGGGGGGAGATCTGTTCAAGTGCAATTTTCCGAGGTGATATTTGAATACTTGCATGTCTTGAGGCCTGAGTGTTTGCCATGCCGTGCTGCACAGAAAAAATGCATGTGCTTGCTTTCATGGTTTGCTTATGTTTTCCTTTTAGATGAACATCACTCGGAAGCTTTGGAGCAGGACTTTCAACTGTTCTCTTCCCTGCAGTGATACAGTCCCAGTGATTGCAGTTTCATCCTTTATTCTCTTCCTACCTATTGTTTTTTATCTTAGTAGCTTCCTTCACTCAAAGCAGAAGAAACGGATACTCATTTTGCGTAAGTGGTGGTGTTGGCATTTCACTGTTGGAGTTGGGAGGTGCCAGGGATTTGCTTGGCTCTTGTGGGAGAGGGGCCCAGCCAGATCCGCCTGCAGCTGTGCTGACGGCGCTAATAGCAACTATTAGTCTGCTGCTGTCCCCTGAAGAAGGGTAGTAAAGAGCTTCAGCCATATCTTTTCATTAAAGTTTCTGGACGTGAACAGAAAGCTGTTTGCAAGTCTGTGTCGGATAAATAGAGGGAGTGGAGAGACGAGTTTTGTGGAATTCTTTGTGTTTAATTTTCATATAATTTTTTCCCTTTCTAGCCAAGCGCATCCAGTCAAATGCCAGTCTTGTGAACATCCAAGAAAAATACAGCTGAGCTGCAAAACAAAACCTGAGAGCTGCTGCTGGTATACAGTGGGTACAATTGTGTTGGAATGAGGCCGGCACAAAAGAGGAGTTAATTATGGTTTAGTGTAATGATATAGAGCAACACAAGTTAAACAAAATGCTGTCTGACTTCTAAGCGAGGATATTAACAAACATGACAAGGCAGGGCTGTGTGACACTGTATGGACTCTGGTTTTGAAAAATCTGTGGTGGTTTTTTTTTTCAGTCTCGGGCTGAAGCTGGTGTTTTTCTGTTTCTAAGCTTTTGTACTTCACATCAATAGAATAGCTACACTTTCCTTGCATGGTATTTTCCTATATTTGTTTCACAAAAACCTGAGATTTTGAGTCTTTTTGAGGTGATTTTGATAGACAGACAGAATTTGAAATAATGTTTTATGTTTCTGCTTAAAACATTATTTTTAATTCCACATAATATTCAGACTTGGGATAAAAGGAACCCTTTAAAAAAGTTCCCATCTTTCCTATACCACTGAAAAGTCATGCTGCTGGCATCTGTTAAAAAAGAGGCATGAAATATGCAGAGAAAGTGGTAATATATACTGTTTAAAATGGCAACAAAGGCAGCACAACTGCCAGTGCTGGACTTGAATAATAATCACTGATTACTCCAGTAATCAATGATTACTATAGTAATCATTTGCTACAGTATTCTGTTCTCTCTGAAACTGGTGGCATATTTAGTCTTATCCACACTTTAACCACTAAAATAATTGCTTTTACAATCTTACATTTTCAGAGGCAAATTTTACATGTCTGCTTGGGTAACAAGGTTTCACTCCCTGTTTATTATGCCATTTCCTTTCCTTTTTAATTCTAATGTTTTGGGGGTTTTTATGTTTTTGTAGAGGAGAAGTGAGGTAAAGTCAAGTCACTGGAGATGCTGAATTTCCTGGTCTAGAGCTTGCTGTGGCTTAATACAGAGGTGTTTACAGGAACTTTGTAGGGTAAAAGTTGTGTTTTCTAGATAATGTGTTTTAGAAGTAAGAGAACCTGCTGGTTCACTAACTTAAAAACTGTTCTGAAGAACATGAATACACTGTGTTGGGAATTGAGGACTTTCAAGAAATAGTTTAAAAATATTATTCCTGTGAAATAGATGGATGTAAACAAATTCAAACATGCAGAACTCCAAAGCTGATGGAGAAATTTGTGCAATAACTGTGGGGATGGGTGGTGCTGCTGTCAGGCTGTGGGCACAATTTAATGGCTGCAGCAATAGTGGCAGTTCAGTTTGTTTATTGTATTTCTGATTTGGAAGAGTGGTGGGGTTGAAATTATTTGTAGCTGTACCTGAGGTTAATGAATGCCAGAGTCTTTGCTCCAATTTTTAAATGTATTTTCTAACCTTGAGATAAAAAAATGGTCATTACAGCTAAAAAAAATTAAATTTCTCTTGGAATCTGTGTCTGATGTCTATCAAATGTGCCACGAAATAGTTGTATGTATTTGATTTGTTTTGGAGCCTATAATGTTGACTTTTTCCTTTGCACTAAGGCTCAAATAAATATATAAAAGTGTAACAAAACAGTCCTAAAGCTCTTCAAATCATTGGTTTTCTTGTTTTTCTTTTATTTTTTTCTGTTAGAACATACTGTTTGTTTTGAAGTCAAGTTTAACAAGTTTATTAAACAGTATGTTTAATAATGAGTAAAATACGGTGTTAGCAATTGGTCCCACCCACGATTGCCTTTTTGTGTTTTATCACAAAGAAGTATCTTACCTCCTTCTGTTTAATATGTGAATTACTAGATCAGCAGTCACTTTGTTTTAGGTAGTTTACAACAATGATATAAAACTGTGTTTCTCTTGCTTATTGCATCACAGTACTTTCAGCTAGGAGAGGCATGCTGCCTTTTAAGAAAAAAAAATATTTTTTTATCTATTATTCTTAAACTTCAACTTTCTGGTACTTATTCAGCTGCCTGCTCTAATAGCATTACATTGATTTGGGACATCATATGATTGAGAGCTGTTCAAAGGAATCTTTCATTCGTGCAGATAAAGCCAGTTTGTATGTGCAACATTTCAGAATGACAGCTTTTATACTGTAAGCAGTGGCTTTTTGAGCACATTCATGTTAAGTAGGTCTGAAAGTCATTACTTTTGGATATGGTGGTTAAGCACTTTAAAAAAAAAAAATCAGCTTTTCTTATTTTCCTGGCTCCTAAGCCAAACGGAAATACTCATGTGACTTTTGTTGTTTTTGATTTTAAAGCAGCAGCAAAGTTTACACTTGAGATTTTAAATGTTACTTCTACTATTTTCTCCATTTTTTTTTTTCTTGCTCCCCCTTGCCCCCCCCCCAACTTTCTACTGCTAACTTTCTTTACACAGTGTTATATTTTTGGTAGGATATTTCATATATAAATTGTTTGAATTCTCTTTATACTCCATTTGCTAGAGAAATGTGGAAGCACACAGACTGTTGAAAGAGAAACAGAATTCTTTTTTGCTGCTAGTCTTCCATCTTTATTTTTTGCCTTTTTGGTATTATGTGTATTAAATAGCATAAACTTTAAAATACTGGTTGTTTGTATCTTTTTTTTTTGTGGAAATAAAGATTTCTTACTGTGGGGGGGTAGCACTGATTCGTATTTATACTTAATAGGAAACCTCTAAACGTGCAAAGTCAGCTCTAATAAAGATTGTCAATAAACAGTGAACAGTGTGGTTACTTAATTGCTTCATCTGTAGTAGTTTTATACTCCTGCTGTTCTGGGTTTGTGTTCAGAAGCACCTGCTTATTCTTCATTATGCTGTTTGCAGGACAACAGCATCAGAAAGATGTTTTCACAGCAGAGCTGTGCTGGATTACAGAACGGCAACTGCTGAGAGGGTGGAGTTTCAGCTTTGTCGGAGCTTCCTGGAGTCTATGGAAAGGCTCGTGTTAGCGGCAACGGAGTTTCATGGATGAGTGTGCAGAAGTAAGGCTGGTGGGGTTAACTTGCTGTCTTTGTGGGGAAGCTCTTGGTTGCCTACACTGGCCCCTTACAGCTTCAGCAGGCACCGTGTTGGATCGCTGCTGGGCTGCAGGGTTTAAAAAGCAGCAGTGCAGTGCCTCACCATGGACAGAGTCGGGCGTGTCGCCTGATGGCACAGGCCTTACGCTCTAGTGGTGGGATATGGGTAGCGCAAAGGCAAATTTAAATCTCGGCGTGTCCCTTGCAAGGAACTTCCAGGAAGGCGGGGGAAATCGCAATCCGGTGTGGTTCTGGATGCCTGTATGCTTGGGAGAGAAACTTGAAAGGGAATCCGCACAGGAGAAGGGCAAGTGGGAAGAGCAGAGGATTTAACTGATGAGTGGAGCAGAGGTTCAGAGAGGATGTGAGTGTGGAAATGGGGGTCTGTAACCAACCCCAAAGGGAGGCTTCTGAAGTGCACAGGTGGTTGAAAGATCCTGAGAAAAGAGGGTATGAATGGAACCTTGATGGCAAGCGAGCCGGAAGGGGGATGCTCTGGCTTCTCGGTGGAAGTGAGGCTGGGGAGTGGAAGGTGTAGATGCAGTGCAGCTGAGCCCGAGTCCCCCACTGGTCTGTGGTGGGGTGTCTGCCCGGGTCAGAACTGGGAGTGAGTAGCAGGATGACAACAGGGACTTGCTTCTGAGTTAAAAGCAACTGCTTTTTTCTGGGAGGGTACCTGGATTGTGTGATGGTGTTGAAATAAACCTGGTTCAAAGATTCTTTACAAAGCTCCTGTTCTATTTTGAGCTGAGTGAGGACTCCTGTTTAGCACTAAAGAAGGGCCTTCTTTAAAAGAAACCAAAAATAGATTTTTTTTGTGTTATGGCTTCTTTTAGCATCTTCATTAAAAAACCGCTATAATCATAAAATGGCTTCAGTTTCCGAATGTTTTGTTTCTGGTGCTTTCTGTCCAGTTAATCAAGTACCGTCAAATCTTGTGTTTCTGCTAATTTCTACCTTAGTTTTCGTGCCCTGAATATAGAGGTCCTCTGGAATGATAAGCTGTGTGATTAGCAAAATCACTGTACTCCTAATCAGAATGGATGGGTAACTTACCAATTTTTGTTCATATTTCATTGTGAATTTTCCCTCTGGGACTGATGTAAGCTTTTTTAGCCTGACCTTCATTAAGTTTGTGCAGGATGTGCATTCTGTGTCTTTGCCAGAGTGAAAAGTTACACATTGGAAGAGCGTAGCCAGTAAATTCTGCAGCTTCTCTGGAGTGTTGCTTCTCCCAGCATTGTGATGGGTGTCTGTTGCTACTTGCTGGAGGCAGCCAGGATGATTTATGTGCAACAATAACCTTGTGTTTTGCTGAGAGTTGAAGTGCAATTGCTGTCTTGGAGATCCTAACCTACTCTAAAGCAAAAATAACATGGAAAGGAAGAAAACAGGAGGTGATGTGATCAGTGACCATAATCAGTTGTGTGATATCTGTATCAAACACCTGCACTTGGAAAAGGTTACCAGCATCTCTGCTGGCCGTTCAGAGTGTTCCTGGCATGGTCTGTACCCAGGACTGGGTGTGGGCTTAGGGAGTTGTCGGACCAGCGTCTTCTTCTGCTATGGCAGCAGCTTCAATGCTTTGCTCTGCTGGGAAGTTGGTGCTGCTCCAAACTGGTTTCCTCCAGCACCTACTCTGAACTGTGGCAAAGATAATGCCAGGAAGCTGGTGCTGTGGGGAAGGAATATGGGGATACTCGAGAGTATAGCGTTGAAAGGAGCTTGTTGCTGGAAGTATGAGCTAGGTTTGGGCTTTTTCACTTCTGTGCATCATGGTGGCAAAGGGGACTGAGCAGAACAGGGCTGACCGAGCACAAGGACAGCAGGGACACTGCTGCAATGCTTTGCTGTGTCAGAGAGGCAAAGTTGTGTCAAGTAAATGCTAATTATTTTTTAACAGTAACTTAATTAGTTGTGGTAGAAATAAGTTAAATAGTTACACGAGCTCTAATCTTCCTCTGCTCCCATCTGAGGTGAAAATAATGGAATTTTTTCCCAGATAATTATTAAAAGAAAGATACTCGCTAGTAGCTCAGTTGAAATTTTAACTTTTAATACTGAAAGTTCTCCTCTGGTGCCAGCACAGTAAGTCTCATGGATTGCTGCAATTAAACCGGTGCATTAAGTTATTCATAATACTCTTTCTGGGCAGTGTTCCCACCTGCTTAATCTGTGCTATACAAGCGTTTATTAGAACTGACTGTTGAAAAACGCCAAGCTAAATCAGACACTAAAAAAAAAAATACTGAAAAATCAATATGATGCCCTAAACTGGTTTAATATGTCTTTCCTCTTCAATAATCCTACACGTTACTGATTTATTTGCTGTAATGAACATGCCATTCAACTGAAACAAGATTAGCTGCTTAAACCGCCGCATTAAGCACAGAGCAACTTTAATGCTGCTTTATATTTCGTTGTACTGCTCTGCACTTACAGTGGTGTGACTTTCTCTCCTCTGCAACAATGAGTTTGTCTAAGAGTCACAGAAGGCTGCCTGCATGGTGTTTGGTTAAAGCACTTGGAGTGGTAAATATGGGTTGGAGAGTTGCAACGTGGCACCTCCTTCATCTGAACCTAAGGGAAACCAAACCAGTGAGCAGGATTAATGCACAAATTTATGCTTCCTTCAGGATTTTTCCGGGGTTAACCGTGAAATAAATGGCTTATGTCAAACTGATCTAGGTTAAGACAGAGAGAACAGCCACTGGCAATCAGAATATTCCTTTGGACTTCATTCAAAAAACTTTTTTCAAGCATTTCAAAGAATAGCAATTTACTGTGCTGCATCAAAAAACACCCTGCAAGGAGCAGGCATCTTGGCTTTGCAAGGAAGAATCCCAAGATAGATGTGATAAAGACAGAAGGTTTTCAAAGGAGTTTGTAGAAGGAGACAGAGAAGTAAGAGTACAGGTATTATACACCTATCCAGTATTGTGTAATGTATAATAGAAAGACTGTTCTTTTGCATAATACTGGGCAGGTCTGAAAAGTTTAAGCTCTTCAGTTTCCAGGTGAAACTGTGTATTCTTCTCTTCCTGCTATAGTGGCAAACTTCAACTGGCTTTTCAGTGGGTTTTGATTACTGTTTTGTTCTTTCCCTCTGTCATGAAAACTCTGGTTTAGATAATTACCTTCCCTTCTTGTTGATTAAGAAACAAGTTGTATTTGCTGGGGCATCTGTATATTCTCCATGGTTCTCAAAATGGCAATGAATTTTCTGTTTGCAGTACTATGTTATGTTTCTTTTTCTTTGGGAGCTTATGATGAGTTGCCAACATGTTTCAACAGCTTTTTAGGGTCTTGGAGTCAAACTTAGAATATCAAACCCAGAGAAATGGGTTTCAAAGTCTTGCAGATGTGTGCTGAGTTGAGAGCAATTACTTAAACATGTAGAAATTATAAAAAAATGTAGTGCATTTGCACTGTGCTGGAGCAGGTTTTCAAATGCAGGTGGTGGTTCTCACTCTGGAAAGTGCATGTTATTTCTGGTGAATGCTGCTTTTGTCCAGGTGATCAGAACACGGAATCAAAAGTGATCCGGTAATGAGGAAGTTGAGGGATTGAAGGAAGCTGTTATTGTAGGAGAAAATGCACTCTGGAAGTCTGTTAGGGGAAGCAGCCCTACTTTGCATTGCTCCATTAAAAAAAACCAACCCCAAACCTGAAGATGCTTTCAGAACATCTACCTGAAGGGTGAGTGCTGGAATGCAAAAAAAGGGCTTGTGAGTGTTGGCAAAGATATTAATTTGTCACTGATATGACACTTTTTCATGGAAAAACAGAACCTGAGGTGAATATGATGGAGTGCCCTGAAAGGAACATGCATGCTTCAAGGGGAAAATACTGTCCTCAGCAACTGGTTTAAAATGGAGGAATAGTAACAGTCATGTTTCTGTGGAATACTTGTGTGTTTTTTCTTAGCTGTCAGGAGCCCCCTCAGCACCGTTTGCTGTTGTTGTCCAAACTGCACAGATCTAAATGATGCTTGCATTTAGCCCCTGGGCTCTGGTCACCTTGTGTTGCAGCAGGCTGAGTTCCTACTGCATAATACGCTTATTTTTTCTGCTACACAGATAAGCAGCTGCCTTTATTGCAGCCACTCACATGAGCAACTTTAGGCCCACTCATAAACTCCCACACTCATATTTTATTCAAAGAGGAAGTGATTTGTGTGGTCTAACTCACAGCGATGGAAGCACTTGGACTGACCTGTTCAATGTCCAAGCAAGCACCAGAAGAAGCGATAGTGAGAAGGAAGGAATGAGGGAGAAACAGTGAAACTGAGCAGGAGAAAGGAGGATTGAATAGTCCTGGGAAAGCCTCTGCCCCGCCTTGGCTTGTGTAATGGGCACTTATACAACACGTAACCCAACCTGACCCTGACCCTGCCAGTGCTCAGGGACTGTATTTTTACTAAGATTAAGCTTTTCTTTCTTTTTCCTGAAACAATCTCATTGGCTTTTAGCTTGCCTCTTGGTTAGCATGGTCAAAGCGAGCTCGCTTGTTTTTATCTGTGATATTTACCTGCATCCTCTACGAGTCGTGTAGCAGAGGCTGCTTTGACCCAGCAGCTGTGTGTGCCAGCCTTACTGGGGAGCATGTGGCTGTCTCACAAAATGGCTGAGTAGTGAGGACCCACTCCAAAAATGGGGCAGGTGAAGGGGCCCACCATGCCTAGTTTCTTTATAGGGCTTCTCTCTCACTTTCCTTAGGAGGCTGTGTGCACAAACAGATCCCCAGTGACTGCAAACAGGGGCAGATTTCTTCCTTTCAAGCATACAAATGCCCACTTACTTCTGTTCAAGTGAAAGCAACCCTCTGTAGTAAGAGGTCAGAAGTAAAACCTTGTGTCCTGTGGTTTCTGATGAGAATGCAGAGGGACTACAGCTCTGGGACAGGGAGCAGGCTTCCCCCTCGGGTTTGGAGGTTTATCTCCAGATGGGATGACTGCCCTGCAGCGCACACCTCGCTGTACAGCAGTCAGCACTCTTACATACAGGTAGGCAACCTCAAGGAAAAAGCAAAGCACACATAGATGTTCTCTGCCTGATTTATCTCCTTCTCAATGTTTGTGCTGCTGCTGTGTCTAGAAGTCTGTAAGCAAGAAGGACACATCACAGGGATTTGGACATAAGGCCTTTCAGTACAAGGATGCCAGATGTGACCCGTGTGCTCTGCACTTGAACTAACTCTTCTGAATCAACTATAAGATCTTGAGGGCACTTAAACTGGGCAAACCCATGTTTTCTTCCCTGTTCTGGTTTCTATTTCTGATAATTTTGATTCAAGATCTGCATTTTTTCCCCCCTGAAAATTTATGCTCATACAGCTGCGACAGCTCAGTAAAGGAATAGCACCATCCTTTATGTGATTGGGGCAGAAGTCAAGCTGTGAGTTACCTTCATGGTCTGACATTATGAAACTCTCATATTTTTACACTGAAAACTCTTTCCGAAGGGACAATAAGCATATGACAACATAGACAGAAATAGAACTAACAGATGAAAGTGTCTAAAATAGATTTAAAATTTTTTTTTCTTTTTAAGTGCACCTTCTTGATTTTGGAGTGCATTACTTCTTAGCTCCCTGTACCATGAGTCAGACAATCTGTGAAATGGGGGTGCACAGACTCTCTACTGTTCTCGCTTCCAGCATCTGAGAGGGGAGATGAGGTAAAAGGGAAAAAAAGTGTAGAGACTGAGACTAAGAGACCCCATCTTACTCACTGTTAGAAAAAAATGTGTATCTGCTAAAAGGGGATAAAAAGAGCATAAATTCCAGTCAGATGTGCCTCTTGTGCAAAATGACTAATTAAATGACATTGGTATCTTAAAAATAGACCTTGCTTTAATGGGAAAATATTTTAGAGGTCATTTAAAAAGAAATCAGAACCCCAGGAATGATGAAGAAGGTATGACTGCCTGCCTGGGCTTTATTTCTTAGAAGTAAATCTCATTTTGGTTTTAAGAAGAACAGTAAAGCCTGGCTCGTGTACAATAGCCAGGCTCATACAAACAAGCGTGGGCCAGGGCTCACAAAGGGGTCAGAAAACAAGTGCTGAGCGGTGTGTAAATGAATTCAGCCTCTCCTGACCCTTGGGCAAGCCCTCCTGCCCACGTGGAAGCAGGAGCCTTTCTGTCCCTGCCCCACTCTGGAGGAGGAAAGCCGCCGGCTCCCTGCACACAGTGGCAAAACCCACACCTGCCTGAGCCTGGCAGGAGCCCAGGAGTGGCCAGGCAGGTCCTGGCTGGGGGAGCAGCCTGGCACAGTGCAGGAGCACGATGGGGCTTCTTCCATGCATTTCTTGTGTTGCTGAAACACAGACCCCAGGCATCTGCAGCTTCCAGGCACAGGCTTTGGGGTGACAACTGCCTATAAGCAGTGCCCACAGAAGAACATAAGAGCTGCTGTAGTGGGTCATCTCTAGTCCAGGAGCCTGTCTCCACTGTGCCTGCCAACTCTGGCACTGTGGGTGGGACCATCATTTTTTGTTCACGCTTTCTCTGCCAGCTGGGTTTTCCTAAACCTTTGCTGTTTCTCTTCAGCAGTTTCCCCAGTAGCACATATACCCCAAATAACTGTTTGTCAAACCATGTGCTCAAACACCTGCAAGATGAGATTTTTAAAAATTAGTTTATATACTGAAAACATGAAACGGATTAATGCAAAGGGGAAACGTTTGATCTCTTTCACCAAATAACCGTATCAAAAGCTCTTTTCAATGCCTTTTGTTGCAACATATAAAAGTCATGAACTCCTTGGCTGCTAGCCAGTACATCAGAGCATTGCCCAGTGTAAACTAATGTCACTCTGTCAGTCTCCAAGGACATGAACTGACTCCTGCCATGCCTGGATGCAGCCTCCAGGGATTAACAAGGTGTTTGTATGACTGGTAACACTGTATGCTCTGTACTGAAATGGGCTAAATGTGTATGAAAACCTGTGAATGTTATTTGAGAAGCTAGCTCCTGAAGTACAACAGATACTATCTCCAAGAGAAAGAGACTGACAGACTGTCTATCTTTGAGATGACGAATAAGAAAAGAAACCACATATTTTTTTCTAAAAACTTGGGAGTTTTTATTGAAAACCACATGCTGTTCCAAATACACCATTTTTGATTTCCTGGTGTTTGCCAGGAAAGGCTACTCCCCAGTAAAGGAGAAGTTCCCTTCTGGTTCTGTTATAATAACAGCAAAACTCAATTATGGGAAATTTTCCATCTCTTTAACTGAGCTGATGGTTCAAGGAGAAAGGAACAGGATTCCTACTTTAATATTTCACCCTTATTTTACTTCAGAGCTTTTCCTGCTCATTTGGAGGGGTGCTGAAAATGAAAAAGTTACAATTATGAGGGTGCTTTGCAACTGCAGTGAAGTTTATTACCGCAAACAGGTAATGGCATGATCACTTGGTAAACACCAAGCAAGCCAAGGAAGGGTGCAGCAAGAAGTTGTTGATGGGACAGGTTAACAATGATGATTTTAGGGGTCCCAGAGCAACCACAGTCACTTACTGTGGTCATGTGCTGCCAGGTTGGGAGCTCATTGACCAGGAACCACTGGGGAGCCCATGGAGCTGCAATGCCAAGGAAATCACAGCTGAAACGGGCAGGCATGTGGAGGGGAAGCAGGAGCTCCAAGAGGTGCATGGTTCACGCAGGATTTGGTGTCTCAGCAGTGTTCCACTCAGGACAGGACAGCCAGCACAGCTCCTGGAGTCTGTGGAATGGGAAAAACGCCTCACTGGGTCCTGTAAGCAGCTTCCTCTACTTGCTTTTCACATAAATCCTCAGTTCTTCCCTCTTGTGCCTCCTTGCAGCATTTCAGCCATGTCCATGAGCAGCCCTTCACTTTGTGAACACCCAGGGTGGCTTTGAAGATTTGTCTGTCATCACTCCAGTGGTGGTTTGATTCCAGAATCACGGCCCTTACTTCATGCAGGCTATGAAATGAATCCACAGTAGTGTTATATATGTCAAATACACACTGGTCCTCCTCAAAATATCACAGAATACTTGAGGGTGGAAGGGACCTCTGGTCTGATCCCCCTGCTCACGCAGGACCACCTAGACACAGTTGCCCCAAGGTGAGTCTATGCTGAGCTTCTCAGTTACCTGTTTTTGCAGGAGCACCTCTGAAAGTGAACCCAGCAGCTCTAGGAAGGTGCTGAGAAAGGACTGCTGAGTGTCAGATCTCATGCCCAGCTCCTTGCTGGGGCAGGCTGGTGTCCAACATAATCCTACAAAAACCTCTTCTTGGCCACCCTTTGTCCTCCAGGGGCTGTGGCTCCTCCTGATGCTAAGGCTCTCTGCACTGTATTTCCTGTGGCACCTGGCTCCAAGCACAGGTAGCTGCAGGAAGGACACTTTGCGCTTGGTGTCAAAGCTCCTGCTGTGATCCCTGGAGGTCTGGGCAGTCCACTGTGCAGGAGCTGGGAGCCCTGTGTCTGCTTCAGGGAGAGCCAAACAGCTCCTTAAATGCTTGTTAACCCCAATCCAGGGTGAGCACCGGATATTCCTTCATTTTGGGACCAGCCCTAAGCTCGATCCCTTACTAACCATGCAAGAAGCTGCTGCTGCTGCTGCTGCTGTTGAGTGACACTCAAGAGGCTACTGTAAACAAGGGATGGTTAAAATTGTGTTCTCTACATGATATTTCAAGAAAAAAGCTCTCAATAAATAACAGGGCAAGCACATTCTGAGCTTGGCTTCCTGGGGAAAGCAAGCTTGTGTCTTACGGGGTTTGAATGCAGATTATGACCTCCTATATTTGTAATCTCTTGGCAAATCAAACTGGACTTGAGGGAGAACATACAAAGATACAGGAGTTCCTACAAATTTCATGATAAGGGCTGCTGAGGAGAGGAAAGAAATCACCTAGAAATTATCCCTCAAAGATGGTTAGCCATGACAAAATCCCACAGGATGGAGCCTGTACAAGCCCCAGCTGCAGGGAAAGCTACAGCCAGACTTTGCATCTTCCTGGGCACCACAATCAATTGATCATGGGGCACAAATGTGGCTTTTTTAGTTCCAGTCCTCGAGGACAAACTAAGCCAGCCTGCTGGTTCTGCTTTACTCCCCAGTCTTTCTGTGCCACACTGGCAGCCCTGGGGCCCTCCTGGCCTTGGCACAGCTGCCAGACTGGTGAGAAGGCAAAATAACCAGTCCAAGGCAGTGGTGGAACCACCTCTCTGTTCAGTAGAATCTCAGAAAGTTGTGGTCTGTCAGAAATATATGTGCCCACAGTGCTGACTACTGCTGCATTTCTCAAATACAAGAGGATTTTCTTTCCCCTTGGTACCAAGGAGTTTTATGCTGAGTTGACTGAATAAGACTTTCCAGCAGAATAATTTCCCTGAAAGATTAGGAAAGTCAAATATTTCTTAGGATCTCTATCATGTCTGAAATCTCTTTATCCTACATATGAATTACTTTTTTCCTTTTAAACTGATGCATGCACCAAAGCTGAACCCAATGCTTTCACTCTCAGCTGTTGCTGTTTAGCTGCTCCCCTCTCTACTTTAAAACTTTTTATTTACTTTTTTTTAAGGTGAGAGCCTGAGAGAGGTCAGCTGGAGCATAAGTGCTCTGCTTTTCCCTTTCATTAGCACAAGTGATGGCTACACATGGATTTCAAATTTGTTGCAGCTCTTACTGAGAGCTCTTTGCAACCTGAAGCAGGGATTGATTGTCTGTGAAGAGGCTCTGCGGTAACAAAGGCAGAAGTCAGGCAGGGAAGGTCTGACATGTGAGCTGTCAGAGGTGGTGTCACTGCCAGCTGACCCATCATAAGACTGCTGGGAACAGCCAAAGGGTGCCCTGTTCAGGAGGTTCTAGTGCCCTGCTCCCTGCTAGCTTGTGCTTGGAAACAGATTGACTAACATAATAGAGTGATTTTGTAATCTGTCATAATACCATAAGCTACAGATCCACAGACTTTGACCCCTCGCAGGTATAATGAGCTCCTTTATTCAGTTGCACATGCTCTCTCGATGGGGGAGAGAGAGGGGGGCTTTTTTTCTAATTATATATCCAAAGCATATGTTTTGCCCAGAAACAAAGCATTATATTCATTAGTGAAATCCTATAAGCTAGGCTCTTTTTATTAGCCAGTTAACTAATTGACAGTTAAGAACATGTATTAATATCATGGTGTAACCATGCAGTCACTTAATCTGACAGCTTTATTAAAATCATAGCATTGCTCCTCTAAGTTGCTACCGTGAAGGGCTGTAGCACTTGCATTAGAAACACTGGTGTTTCGAGATATAAAGCTCAGCTGTGGAAAAAAAAAATCAACATAACAACACAAAAAAGTCTCAGCCCAGTGTTGGTCTCTGTTAATCCTTTGTCAGAATTGGAGAAGAGCACTAAAGGTCCTTATATTGATCTTTAAAAATCTGCTCAATCAATTTAAAGTAGGTCTTAGGAGCCCACAAAAACATTTGTTAGTACATTATCCTTTTTCCTTACTGCATCAGAAAATTGTAGCAAAATGCAGAGCATTGCTCATCTGAAAGAATAATGCAAAATTCTGGGTGCAGTTTGGGCAGGGGGTGTGTGGCACACCAGGGGCAGGGGGAACCCAAGTACAACTGTGGATGTGGCACTGAACACAGCCTTTCCATTTGCTATGGTAGTTAAAAAAGATAAATGACATGTAAATGGAAAAGCTTAGAAAATAAATACTGGTAATGGAGTCAATGTCATCATGATATGACGACACTACAAATCAATCTTACATTCTCACCTCACCAAAGTAATAACTCCCTATAGTAGCCCATGTTTGAAAAGATTGAGGGCGCAGATTTTTGCCATGAAGTGCAGTGCTTTCATGAGGAACGAGAATAAAATCTCTACAGAACCACATTATGCCTTTCATTATGATTGCACAGCCTCTGCATTTGGTTTACAGATCTTTATTACCTGGTGCCTGACATGTAAGATGAAGAATACAAAACAGCTCTGGGTCTGTCAGACTGATAGCTACAGAGGAAAAAAAAAGGAAAAAAAAAGGAAATCAGTGAAGGAAAAAGAAATATGAAAGCACATAATGGTATTTTTACAGATCTTTACTTCATACAGATTGACAGACATCATGGTGGAAAACCCAAAAAGCTTTAAAATACCCCCCCAATGAGCAGCAAGGCTGCCCACTGTGAGCATGCCTTCCCTGTTTCAGCTGTGAGAGTTGTGTTTGGCTGGGCTGGAGCTACTGTGTACTTACTGGCCTGCTCTGAATCATTCTGTGGTCAGGACCACCTGGAGTGGTGGCCTGGCTTTATTCATAGCAAAGATGTGCATGTCCCCATCCCTACCAGGATGGGCTAAATCCCTCTGATTCAAACATCTCCCTGCACTCCCCGCCCTCTGTGCCTGAAATGCCCATGACCATTATTTTAGCTCAGCAAGCAGAGGACCAGAGTCCAGCACCAAAGGCCGTTCTCCTCACGCCCCAGGTATGCGGTTCAGGCAGGCACTCAGCACGCCCAGAGCAGCTGCAGGCTGCTGATGGTCTGTTCTGTCTTGAGCTGTCCCAGCCCCTCACCAGGAAATCTCACTGCTGCAGCTGCTCCATACTGGGACAGCCACAGGCTGGGCTGCTGTGATGCACCAGGACAGTTGCAGAGCACTCCCTGGCTCCACAGCTTATAACAGAGGCTTCACCCCCTTCTTCATTTATGGCAGACTTCCCATCTTTTACCATAAGCAGCATTGAAGTGAGTGTCACAGAACTGTGTAGCCAGACTGATCCCACAGCCAATTCCTATAGTATGAAAGATCTCATCTGGAATCGTTGGGGCCAAGTGGAAATTACCTTGGCTGAGGAAGATGGATTTGGGCTGGACATTTCTGATACAGAAGCAGAAAAGTCAAAGTGTCTTCAAGCAGCTGTTGATTACACTGCAGCCAAGAAGCCTGTTCATAGAAAAAAAGTGGTTTTTGAAGCAAAGAAACCTCTCAACGAGAAGCGTGCTGAAGTCAGTGGGTACACATGAATACGAGCACACGTTGGTGCTTTCACTGGGGAGAGGCTAATAGGAGAGAGCACATGAACCTTGCCACCTGCCACAGTCCATTGCCTGCTTTCTCTGCTGTATCTATCTAGTGCTGCTGTGCTAGGGATGTTCAGGGCTATGTCCTAGTGATGCCATGATGATTTTTTGCCTTTTTATATATACCTGTTTTTATATACTCTTTTATATAGTTTTTATGCTTTTAGCCCACATACTTCCAATTCCTCAGGTTTGATAACTAGCATAGACCCAATATTCCGTTAAGCCAGGAGACCAAACATCCTGGAAGCCTCACAGCTGGGGGTCAGAAAGCCCCAGACACCAAGGTCCTCTCCAGAACACATTCTGTAAACTAAGATAGGCCCATCCAGGGGGAAAGTTCCTCGGACGAGGGGTTCACTCGAGCCTCTCATTGGGGAATCCTTGATAGATGTGCTAATTCACAAGGCCTACAACTGTACATGCAATGTATCGTGTGTGCATTTCGGTGTGTGCTGCTCAGCACATTCCACCCGCATGGAGAGTGCACCTTAAGGATCCTTAAATAAATAGAGAGGTAAACCCCTTCTCCCTTTTAACTGTATTTGGCTCTGATTTTAAGACCAGGGAAAGGCAGCACTAGCCTAGCCCTTTTAGTATCCACCCATGGAGCTATTGTTCATCTAATTCCTTAATCAACTTGCTGATGCCATTTGACTCCCCCAGCCTTGTGTAGCTGCCAGCAACAGAAGTTCATTGCCATCGGCCTAAAGAATGTCTGTTTTAAGCCAATCTCCTACTAGTTTCCTCCAGCTTCCCCCATGCCGATGTTTGCTGATGCAGTATTTGTGAGTCACTCTTCCACTTGGCTGTTGTTGCCAAAGCTTTGTAAACCTCCAACATGTCCTTTGTCAGCCACCTCCTCTGCAGAATCCCAGCCTGCCTCCTTGCTCCACATAAGATGATCATCAGGTGATCTCCTTGATCATTTCAGTTGCCCTTTCTCATCACTCCTCTAGTTCTATACCAAGGGTATGGGTCAACAGGTGCCTGCTCCAGCCACCAATGGTAAGTGTAGATAAGTTCAGCCAGTAGGTACAATTTTCAAAGTCCCTTTTATTTTTGCCATGATGTCTGTTAGGTATTAAGTACTTTTTAATCTTAATGAAAAACAATTTTTATCCTTTGCCTTCCGCCATGTTCATCTAAACCTAGTCACTGTTGCCCCTTAAAAATAAGCAATGAACAAAGTAAATCAGAGAACTGTAGTTAATTATAAATCATTAGTGAAAATGGATAAAAACTCTCTGGAAGTCAGCACAAGCCTCTGTGCATAATATTGGTGACCAGTGACAGGACCCAAGCCAATGGCCTGAAGTTGTGCCAGGGGAGGTTTAGGTAGGATATTATAAAAATGTTCTTCACCCACAGGATGGTTCAGCACTGGAACAGGCTCCCCAGGGGAGTAGTCACAGCATCAAACTTGGCAGAGTTCAAAAAGTGTTTGGACAATTCTCTCAGGCACATGATGGGATTCTTGGGGCTGTCCTGTGCAGGGCCACAAGCTGGAGTCTGTGATCCTTGTGGGTCCCCTCCAGCTCAGGATATTCCATGGTTCTAATTTATGATTCATTGCATTCATGATTTTACAACTGTTTCTTGGACAAATCTTGCACAGGTAGCAGCCAGGCAATGGTGTCAATGTGAATTTTGCCTGATCACTGTCAGCATGATCGAGATAATAACAAATAAAATGTCAAGGAAAGCCTCTCTTATACATTCAAACAACATCAGTTAAAAAAGTCCAGCCATGGTGAACAGACAGCTGCTGTATATTGGAGCAGACTTGTGGGGAGGACCATAATATCACACTTCCTGAGCAATTTCTGAGCAGCAGAGGAGTAAGCAATACCTCTAATGCGAAATCAGAGGTAAAATGAATTAGGTGGTGATAACCCTTGAAAAAGAAAAGGTATTTTGTGAGTTTCTGTGCAAAGACCGTTTGAGCTCTAAGCTTCATAATCAGCTTGGAAAATAGTTTAACCCACAGGAATCTTTGTGACTTACTTCTGTCTTCCCCAGTTTGCAAGGTCAACTATCAAAACAGATATCGTTTGGAGAGCTTTGAGTGACAAGCAGTGAGCATAATTTACAAAATATTTTGTTTCTAAAGGCAGTGCTAGTGCATCATTTTTAGGTCATGTTTAACAATATGGCATAAAATAGTTAATTTAAACAAAAATGGGAAACTCAGAGGGGAAAAAGGGGGGTATGGACTTTTCAGATAATCCACTTACTGCATCTTTGTTGTGCCTATCCTCATAATACCCCTGAGTCCCAGTTGCTGGATTTAGCCGTAACACTTACCAACTTTCAGAGAAGCAGCAGCCACGCTCCAGCTTTCACTGCTAATATTCCTGGCATTAGTGCCCTGTGAAGCCCTGGGGCAAAGCCTGCACCTCCTCAAGGCTGCTTGTGGCTGTTCCCTGTGTGCAGCTGGGTGAAAGGCAGAGAAAAGGAGAACAGAGAGAGAGAGAGAAAGGAAGGAAGGAAGGAAGGAAGGAAGGAAGGAAGGAAGGAAGGAAGGAAGGAAGGAAGGAAGGAGAAAGAAAGAAAAAGAAAGAAAGAAAAAGAAAGAAAGAAAAAAAGAAAGAAAAAGAAAGAAAGAAAAAGAAAGAAAGAAAGAAAGAAAGAAAGAAAGAAAGAAAGAAAGAAAGAAAGAAAATAATAGAGAAATAAGAGAGAGGAGAAAAGGCATTGGCCCTAGGTCAGTGGAAACCCTCAGCTTCTAAAGCACATCTCAGCTTCAGTATTGCATCCTCCCAGTTATTCGTTAGCATGCAGAAGGAAAGAACAAAGTAGGCCAAAATGCCAACCAAATTGATTCCTGATGTAACTCAACCACTAGATTTCGCCAAGGGTAAAACTCCAGGAAATCACAGCCCAAACGTTACAGATGAATGTATAAGGTGCTTAAGCTCTTATCTTCCCACTTTTCTGGCTCTTCTGGCACTGCACTTTCTTTATTCAGGAGCACTGCTGGGGTTTTGAGCTGCCACTAACCTCTACACTATTGAGATCCAAGCTGGCAGCAATCTGCTCTAGGACCTTTTTCCTGAATTTGTCACCTCTCAGCAGGAGTACCCCACAATTTACTCTCATTTGAAATGACCCACTGCATGAAGTTCCGCAGTATTCAGCACACTGCCCAGGAAAGCTCCATTTTCCCATTGTCATGGTTTTGCATAAAATACAGTTAATTTTCTTCACAGTAGCTGGTATGAGGAGGCTATGATTCAGATTCGTGCTGGAAACAGAGTTGATAATTCAGGGATGTTTTAGCTTCTGCTGAGCAGCACTTGCACAGAGTCAAGGCCTTTTCTGCCTCTCACGCCACCTCGCCAGAGAAGGGCCTGCAAAAGAAGTTGGGAGAGGACACAGCCCAGACAATTGACGTAAACTGACCATAGGGATCTCCCGTGCCATATGGTGTCGTGCTCAGCATATAAAGCTGGGGAAGAAGGAGAAAGGAGGGGAGATTTGGAGGGATGTTGTTTGTCTTCCCAAGTCACTGTTGCGTGTGATGGAGCCCTGCTCTCCTGGGGATGGCTGAACACCTGCCTGCCCACGGGAAACTGTGAATGAATTCCTTGTTTTGTTTTGCTTACATGTGTGGCTTTTGCTTTACCTGTTAAACTGTCTTTATCACATGGGTTTTCTCCCTTCTTCTCTCTTGATTCTCCTCCCCATCCCCCCAGGGGAGAGTGATTGAGCAGCTGCATGGGGCAGAGTTGCCAGCTGAAAGCAGCCCTTGTTCCATCACTGATGTGCTTCTCCTTGGTAATTTTTAGTGTAATGGGGTTAATATGCACAGAGCAACCATAGCAGTGATGACACACAGTATGATATAGCAATTGCTCACCACCTTCTGACCAATGCCCAGCCAGACCATGGGCAGTGCCCCCCCACCAGCTTTCCCCCAGTTTATATATGGAACCTCACTGAGCAATACATAAAGCCAGCTGCACATCCTTCCCTTCTGTAAACCAACTGCATTCGCCTTCTCCTTCAGCAGCCAGCTGGGGTTAAACCACGGCATCCATCCTACAGACTTCCTTGCCACTGCCCTTCAGTTCTTCTCCTTCACTTCCCCCATCCCATTCCTATTGGTCTGGCACAATCCTTGTGCCTAGCCAGGAGTGGATCTATGGGGGCCTTTGTGGAAATTGCATGAAAATGTTAAGAAGTATGCCAAGGAAAATATGATGGAAATATTTTCTCACCCCTGTTGGGAAGCAAATTGGACACTGGGGTATGCAAGGATGGGGCAATGCCAAGAGGGAGCCACACTCCTGTGGGCAGCCCAAGAAGAGGTTAAAACATTTTAGGACCTTTCTTCCTTGTATGGCCATGTTAGAACTCCTCTATGGCTCCGGACAGCACTACTTTTATTCTCATCAAAAACAACAGGCAAATCTAAAGAAGGCAGGTCCACCGGGGTCCCAGGGAGGATCACTGGGCCATCAGTTTTAATCTGGCTTCTCTGTCAGAAATAAATAAAATAGCAGCAATAAAAAATGCCAGTGAGAAGGGCAGCGGTGTTTGCAAGGAAGTGGGTGCAGGCACTCGCCTTCATGGAACTAGCTGTGGGCAGCTTGCCTCCCACAGTGTGTCCCTTCATGAAAGTCTGTTTTTGGCTGATGGCTCTTTAGGTTGGTCACACTAAACTTTTGACTGGAAGTAACTGGAAGAATGGACCAACTCGTGTCACAGACACAGAGAAAGAACATTTCTATAAAAAATAGCTGGGCCAAACACAAAGACTCCTGTGTCAGACTGCTTGCAGGGTGGACCAGGACCAGAACCAAAGCAAGGATCTGTGAGACCACCCAACACAGCTGGGCAGCCTGAGGTGTATCCCAGCCACACACACTGCAGATCCTGCCGCCTTTCTGGTGTCTGTAGCTTTTCCATGGTGACAGGTTCTTCTGAAGCCCTCTCAAAGAGCTGTTTTGTTAGCAATGCCCATTTCAATGAAATATGCCATGTAAACCTGTTATCTTCTGTCTTTCTCACCTAAACACACTGAGCCTTCTTCTTTTGTTGCTTTGATGGCCCAGATATACTAGACTTACGTAATGCCACATTGCATTTTATTGGGAACTAATATACCTACAAAACTGGCAAATCATTGGAAATTCATCACCTTCTTATCAGACTTGTTTGGCAGCAGCATGAGCTGGAGAATGTCCCAGCATTGTGTTGGATTGCCATTGCTGTAGAAGAAATTAGTAGAAATTTAGCACTAGCAGCTTAAACATTAATAGCTAGGGTGCACAAAGCCTATAGACTGTGGCACATGAATTATAACAACCATATTACAACATGCCAAATTGCTAACTACAGAATTGGCCAAAACATCCATAAGGGGATGTGAAATAGGATATAGAAGCTCTATTTACTGGATAAGATGACCATTTAGAACTGAAACAGCAAGAAAATCAAATTGATGTGAAACCAGCAGATCCCAGACTCCAATATTATGGAACTGTTGCATGAGGGGGTGGGGAGTTTAGATTGTAAGGAAATAATTGCCCAGAGATCTCTCTGTTTGGGGTCCCCCTTTGGAGGCACCCAGTTCAAGCTGTAGTGCTATTAATAAAAAGAACTATGTAGAAGAATCTCTTTTCAGCTCATTGATTTGATGAAAGCCTAGAGTTGAACCCTGCTGTGGTGGCTGCTGTGTGTAATTTCCATAGCAGTCTGGGGACCCAGATGGGACTCTAGGCATCCACCACTAGTTGTTGGATGCCCTAGTCTCCAAATGTCCAGCTGCTGGCATCACCTGAGAACTTTGGGAACAGGAGGCACTGACTGATGAGTGCTAAAATTCCACTACTAAATTCTGGATGTTCTGGCTTCAAGTGGGTTCAAGTTCCAGCTCAGAAGCATGGTAGGAGAGGTGTGCAAGGCTTGATCAGAGCAAGGCACACAAATCTGGCATACAGGTACGGGGAATTTACCTAGCATAGAGAAGGGGATGCCCTGAACTGAGGTATAATTTAGTGGAAGCTATTAGAGCTTGTGGAGAATCTGGAGTAAACTGGACAAAAGTACAGGAATATAGGCAGTGGATAGAGGAACACCTTAGTGATATTAGGGATAGCCATGGTGGGACTTATCAAAACACAGAGGAATGACCACAAAGAACTTCAACAATGAGCTAGTGGCAAGAGTATTTGTTGATCAAGTCACCCTAGATACACAGAAATATTTCAAAGAACATATAGCTGGGTGGCAAGGGGGGACATTACAAAGACCCTAAATTTTATGGTTATGTTTATGTGTTATATGTTTATGTTTGATGGATGGGAAGAAATACATAGACCTGAACTTGCAAAGGAAAATAAACAGGGAAAGCAACAAGAGGCTAGTCTTTTAGTGGCAAAACTGGCAAAGTGTTTACAATTAAGAGGGTGAAGGAAGGAATTTCCCCCCTTGATGAAGGGGCAGAGGTAGGTCAGATAGCAGATTTGAAAAGAAATGAGAAAATTCATAATTAAATGGGAGGAAAAGTGTCATTACTGTGGGAAACTTGGCCACTGGCAAAGAAAATGCCCACTGCATCCAAGGGGGCATCATGGGGAACTGGACATGGGAGATGCAAGACAGGAATCATGAAGCAATCTGCAATGACTGAAGGCAAGGACTCAGAATACTGTGGAAATTGGAGTTTATGGGATGTGGAAATTACTATAAGAAACAGAAAATAAAGGGATGTGGAGAAGATTTGTATTAGGAGAAGTGTCCCTGTCTTTTTTATTAGGAAGATATCTCCTCCAAACCCTGGATGTCCAACTACATCTATCATTGGGAGTATCGATTTGACAATCACGGGGGTGTGTGTAACATGTGAAGTTCAGGAGCCCGACCCGGAGATACCTAAACCCCTGGAAGTGGTGCCCAGGGAAATGCAGTCAATCGGGAACTGACGTGAGAATGCCGAAATACGCCTGAAAACAAAGGGAGGCGCGCCCTCTGCTGTGAGCAGCATCCCATCCCCGGGAAGCAGGGAAAAGTAATCAAAACCAAGTAGATCAGCACCTTGTGCAAGGAACCTTGGAAGTTTCTGAATTCCCATATGAAACCCCAATGTCACCAGTTAGAAAAAACCAGATTGGATAAAGATGGGGATCCTGAGTTTCAATTTATTCCAGATTTGAGAGCAACTAACCGGCATGCCTCACACCCCTCAGTGCCAGATTCCTCTCCTGCACGCTTGCAAATCATGCCCTGTGCTACATGTTCTCCTGTCCCTGGTTTGACTGCAGTGTTCTTCTGTATTCCACAGATGAAGAAAGCCAGCCCTTGTTTGCATTCACTTGGAAGAGACTTCAGTTGATGTGATCTTGTCTTTCACATGGGTTTAATGGGTCTCCCACCATATTTTCTCAGATATTAAAAGAAGATTTAAAGGATACTGAGTTACCTGGTGAATCCGTTTCAGTGCAATATGTAGATGATTTATTTACTAATAGCTAGTAGAAATTGTAATGACTGTTTAAAAGATATCAAACATTTATATAGTGCCTTAGCAACCAAGGGCACATCTCCATCCAAGCTCCAGCTGTGTCAAATGGGAGTAAAATATCTGGAATTTGTTTTAAAGGAAGGACAGCAAGTAATAGATACAGAAAGAGTAAAGGTTATAATTGAAATTCCTTGGCCAGTTAAAAAAACCCACAATCAGCTATGAGGGTTCTTAGGTTCAGCTGGTTTTGCCTACCGTGGATACCAGGATTAGGGGAACTAAGGTAATCTCTGACAGAAGCAACAAAAAATGAAGCAACAGAACCCATTACATGGGGGACAGAATGGGAAAAGCCTTCAGAGCTATAAAAAAGGGCCTTGGTTTTGGCTCCAGCTCTAGGACTTCCAGACTACACAAAACCTTTTGATTTGTATATACATATGAGAAAAAGAGTGGCTAGTGGAGTGTTAATGCAGAAATTAGGACCTCATCAAAGACCTGTGGCACATTATTCTGTCCAACTGGATCTGGTGGCACCTGGAGCTCCAATATACATTAGATCCATGTCAGTGGCAGCTACAATAAGGGAAAAAACTCAGTATTTAGTACTAGGGCACCCAATTACAATCTATGTGCCACATGAAGCTGAATTACTTCACAAGCACTATAAGACACAAGCCGTGTCTCGCCAATGTGCACATAAATACGAACTAACTCTGTTAAATGTCAGTTTGTGACTCTACCCGGCAACACTATTACAAATACCAGGAGAAGGGGAAGAGCTCTACTGATGTGACATGGTAATCCAGACTATTAGTAAGGAACAAGCAGACCCCAGACAGACAAAACTCAGGTCTTATTTTATTCACAGATGGATCATGCTACTGTTTACACAGGCAGCAAAAGCCTGGCTACACAATTGTGGAACAGTGGCAGGTTGGAGGTGCTTAAGGGGCAGAGTTAATTGCCTTAGCCTGAGCAGCAGTGCCTGGGAAGCAGAAAGTGAGGAAGTGTTTCAACAGATTCAAAGTGTGCTTTTGGCGTATGCTACGCAATAGGCATATTGTGGAAAGAATGGGGGTGTCCCACCTTCTCAGGAAAAGGTGTGGCTAATGGAACAGAAATTTGTGACTTGCTGGACACAATTCCACTTCCCAAAGAGATTGCTGTGGTTTGCTGTCCATTCTGTGCAGGGGATGCTACCATAATCAGCCAAGGGAATGTCTTAACTGATGCAGCAGCAAAGGCCGTAGCTCGTCAACCTGCAGTGAACATTATGGCAGTTACTTCAGATAAGAGCTCATGGCCTGATGTTGACCATCCAAAAGGATTATAACCAATCAGGTGTGATGAGTGAAGAAAAAGAACAGTGGGAAAAGTTGGAAGCAGTGCAAGACTGAAGATGAAATATGAACAATAGGGGGAAAACCTGTTGTAGACAGCTGTCCCATGGCAACCGGGATTATAAGAACCCCCTGGAGCTAAGTGGAGAAATTCTCCCCAGGTTAAAGTGACTTAAAAGGTCTCTCTCACAATGCCCTGTTCTGTTACAGAAATGTACCCTGGCTCTGTCTCTCCTATTGGCCCATTGGCTTCCCCTGCCCCCTTCTACCCTATATGGCCCTAATCCAGAATGCTCTCCCTTCCCTGTTTCCCCATTCACCCTTGTCCCTTAGTCCCTCCCTCACTAGTTTCCTATTAGTCCCCATACCTTAGCCCCCCCTATGTACTGCCCCACACCCTCAGCTCTCCCGACCCCCGTATTTAAGCTGGAACTCTATAGGGGTCTGGGTCTTTGTCACTGCCCCCGTTCACTGTATCTATGTCACGGGCAGCATGCTGGAATAAAGGCTGCAGTGGATCTGCACACAAAGACCCTTCCTGCCTCTTTGCTATCGACCTGTCGAAGGAGCTGTCGGGTGGGGGTGTGTGTGTGTGGGGGTGTGGGGGTGTGTGTGTGTGTATGTGTGCAGTAGCTGCCGAGCGACTTTCTGTTAGAGTCGGTTTCGGACTCACAGCTCCCCACCCAGAGCACCCCCAGAAACGACAAAAACCTGTCTTACTGAAGAAATGACTGATAACTGAATGGTTCCATGATGAAGTTCATGGAAGAATGGAAGCAGTGGCTAATCAACTACAGCAAGTATGGGCAGATCTGGGTGTCTATGCAGCTGCTAAAAGAATTATTAATACCTGTCCCACCTGTCAAAAATCCTTACTTATAAAACTGAATTGTGAAATCGACCATGAGCATTTTTCCCATTCCAAAGATTGCAAATAGATTATACGGATATGCCTGCAGCATGTGGATATAAACACTGGCTAGTGATAGCAGATTAATTTTGTTAGCTTCACAAGGGGAGGCATGCACAATTATTAATACCAGTTGCATGTACGTTGACCAGAGTGGAAGGACTTCAGCCAATGTCCAAAGTTGTGGGAACAAGTAAAATTAATGCATAAAATATAATAGGACAATATTTCAGCAAGATTCCAAGAAGTATGGTCACTTCTTCACCAACAGTTCACCAAGAAATATTGGCTCACCTCCTGGGTACCAGATTAGGAGCTTGGGCAAAATGAATTATTTTTAGGTTATTAATTTTTATCATTATCTTTGAAATATTGTTTGTTTGTATTCAATGTTGTAACATTTGCTGTACTCAATACCTTAGGATATTCTGCTCCCATATAACAGGAATGTTAATAAAAACAAAGGGAAGACTGTTGTAGAAAATGTTAGTTTCAACTTAGCACTAGCAGCTTAAACATTAATAGCTAGGGTATGCAAAGCCTGTAGATTGTGGTACATGAGCTGTGACATCCATATTACAGCATGCCAAGTAGCTAACTACAGAACCAGAAGATAACCTAAGAGGATGTGAAACAGGATACAGAACCACTGTATATTGTCTAAGGAGATGACCACTTAGAACTGCTTAGTAAAAAAACAGCAAGAAAATCAATAAAAAGCAAGAAGACCTCAGACTCCAATATTACCATTGGTCCTAGCTGTCACATGAAGGGTGAACTTAGATTGTAAAGGAATAATTGCCGAGAGATTTCTTTGTTTGGGGTCTGTCTTCGGAGATGCCAAGTTTGAGCTGGAGCACTGTTAATAAAAAGGACTTAATAGAAGAGTCTGTTTTCGACTTACTGATTCTGCCAAGGCTGAAGCCAAATCCTGTTATGGGGCCTGCTATGCATAATTTCCACAGCACCATCTGCCGGCCAGTCATTACCTCTGGAGATCCCTGCTCTCCAGACTGTCAGCTGTGGGAAGGCAGGCCATCACCTCACAGAAGATTAGGAAGGTAATGACATGTGGGACACAAATTCCCACAGCATACAGCGTATCTGCTAGGTTTCAATTTCCATTTTACAGTCATAAAATCTTCTGTTCTGTTTGGAAAGTACGTATCTGTTACAGCTGAATTGTTCTAAGTTTCACCATTCCTACCCACTAAACTAGTCTGATTGTCATCTTTGGCACTGTATCAGGTTTGTCACTGCTTTCCTTCCACAGAGATTTTGGGACCTTGTCAAAGAGTTCTTTCTTCTGCCAGTAATTTGGGTCCATGGCTTGTACGGTTAGGGATTAAGGTAGGATTGAACTAAGTCAGCTGCATTTTTGTAACTAAGCCTGATAAAAGCCTGAAGGTGTGGTAGAGGCAGTCAGCAGCTGACAATCTCTCATGAGATCAGGAACACCAGCAGGGGATGTGCAGGAGAGGTGCCAGTGACTGTGAAACCACTGTGCAAATGACCACGTGTGCAACACTGAGTAATTTGAACCTAGTGTGAGGTGCTGAAGGGAAGCCAGGTGGATGGCAGAAGTGTGATGTGAGATGCTGGAGGCAGCCGCCATGGCTGCAGGACCCACCTGTGCAGACCCTGCTCACATGGAAGGGCTCACGACGACTGCTAGTAGTGTGACAGAGCTGTGTTGCTGTGTGGCACTTCTGTGAGTTGACATAACAGGGCCTTAAAGTATTTTGAGAGCATTTTGGGAAGATCAAATTCCTCTGTGTTACAAATAGTTATCTAATCAAGATATCCCATAAGGGATATCTTCACCTCCAGTGGAACACATTGCTTCTCAAAGCCAAGGAGCTGGGGTTGTTTTTACCTGGGTGACCTTCCAGACAGGCCATGAGCGGAAAAAGCAACATTGCTTCTTCCTTTTTCCTGGGAAGCAAGGGATCACATAACTTCTTATAGGGAAATTAAGTGTGTAAGGAATGGCACTCAAATAAACCCTTGAGGTTTAAGCTGGAATGGTCTCTGCTCACCACTGTTCAATTATAGGGCATCCCCCCTTCTGGCTGGAGAAACCTGCGTACCGGAGCTGATGGTATCATTTTTCTCCGGCCCTCCTTTCCAGTGGCTCCTGGCTAATAGCTGGAACAGGCTGGCAGGGAGAAAGCAGAGACAGGATAAGGCTGAAAGCAGACCCTTAGGATTCCCTCCTAGGTCAGTTAATGCCACAGGCAACCAATCCCCTCACACACCAATGGGGCTAAGGAGTGATGTTGCCAACAACAGATAGAAAATCCGTAACTGGTTTCTGAAACAATGGCATTAAGAAACTATCTGATGATGATCTGCAATGTGAGCAGTGCCTACTTTCCTCCTGATCTGGCTCCTGTGATCTGCTGAATGTATCGACCAGAGATTTTCTACAGGGCACTTACTCAGGCTGTTTCCTGTGTGGATTTTACAGTGTCTAGTAAGATCTTGGCTCACCCACTGCTGCTCCTTCAAGCTGGTGCCCTCACAAGCCTTCCTCATCTAACAGGCTGCTTTCACAAAAGCTGCAGGAACATAATTGTCTGTGAAAGCTCTGTCCCTTTATCTGCCTGAAGAAGCAAACTCAGCAAATGAACACAGCTGGAGGAAGAGCATTTCCTCTGCTTACAAAACTGGTCTGATTACATGTGTAGGCTTTTACCTGTCATGTCTTCTTTACTGTGCACAGCAGCTTTTCACTGCCTCACTGTAAAACATTAAGGACTAGAAACCCAGAGGAAGATGAATTTTAATGCATTCAGGGATCTTCCAAAACATCTACTGCAAGAGTTGCCATCACTGCAGCGAGTGTACAATACTCAGGGTATATAGCAAAAGACACAGAAGGAAGTATCTTAAACTTTGCCTATGAACCCTACAAGGATCTAACTGGAAGCAATTACAGAGAGCATCAATGAAAAAAACAGAATATTTCATTAAAAAAATTTAACACAAAATCCTTTCCAAGAAAAACTAGATATTTTGTCCATTCACAGGTTACCATATCATGGCACCAGGACATTTGGTGCTACTCACTGTTTGTGGCATTGTGTTACCTTTCTCTCCACTTCCCACGCCAGTCTTTGTTAATGTTGGGACAGAACGTCTTTCTAAGGTATGCCTAATGCTTCCCTTGCATGTGATGCCATCACCACTTCTGTGTCACAGTTTCCCATAGCCTGACCTTACAAGCACTGAAGCTGTGAGATTTTCATAGGATCACAGTTACAAGTGGCTGTACACTGGACTGTGAATCTGTAGAGATGGGCATATTCCCATGAATGGGCATGATCAGCAATCATGTCCAACTTAAAGAGGTAACTTGCCATTAATGGTGTGAATAGGATCATCACAGTACCTGCCTTTTGATTTCACACCTTTAGGGTCACAACTCCTTGTACAGCATGATCATTCCTGCAACTAAATTCAGAATTAGACACATTTTAAATGTTTGCTCTCACATGTCTGCTGAGGGTCCACCCTCCAAATTCTGAGAACTCTGTTATGTCTGAAATACTTTCCTGTCCCCTGGCTCTTCCCAGTGAGAACAGAAGAGGCAACAGGCAGAAACTAATGCACAGGAAGTTCCACACAACCATGAGTCAGGACTTTATGTGTGGGTTACTGAGCACTCGAACAGGCTGCCCAGAGAGGTTGTGGAGTCTCCCTCACTGGAGATATTCCAGAACCATATGGATGCAATCCTGTCCTGCTGAATGGATTCAGAAGGACCTTGATAGGCTGGAGAATTAGGTGGAGAGAAAACTAATGAGGTTCAACAAGGACAAGTGTAGGATACTGCACCTGTGGAGGAATAACCTCAAGTGCCAGTACAGGCTGGGGACTGGTGCTAGAGAACAGCTCTGCGGAGAAGGACCTGGAACTCTTGGGGGGTGACAAGCTGACCATGACCTGGCAGCACCCTTGTGGCCAGGAGGACCAGTGGTACTCTGGGGTGCATTGCGAAGAGTGTGACCAGCAGGCCAAGGGAGGTGATCCTGCCTCTCTACTCATCCCTAGTGAGGCCACATCTGGAGTGCTGTGTCCAGTTTTGGCCTTCTCAGGACCAGAGAGACCAAGAGCTACTGTAGACGGTCCAGCAGAGATGATGACGGGTCTGGAGCATCTCTCTTACGAGGAGAGACTGACAGAGCTGGGCCTGTGCAGTCTAGAGGAGACTGAGAGTGGATCTCACCAATGCATATAAATTTCTCAAAGGCATTTGTCAAGAGGATGGTGCCAGACTTCTAGGTGGGGCTCCGTGACAAGAGTGAGGATGGCCACAAACAAAACACAGGAAGTCCCACCTCAACATGAGGGAGAACTTCTTTACATGGAGGGTAGCAGAGCACTGGAACAGGCTGCCCGGGCAGGTCGTGGATTCTCCCGCTCTGGACACATTCCAAACCCACTCGGGCGGGTTCGTGCGTCACCTGCTCTAGGTGCTGTCACCCACTCCTTGGCAGGGGGGTTGGACGAGATCCAGAAATCTCTTCCAGTCTTATCGAATCTGTGATTCTGTGGCACGTGCTCTGAAACAGCCCTGCTTCAGCAAAGAAGTTATACCAGACAACCACCACCAGCCCCCACCAGCCCGGCCCAGGCTGTGATTCCTCGAATCCGAGATCCCGGGATTTAGTGATTCCTGAGGGGCGGTGCTTTGGGCCGAGCCAATCGGCGGCCGGGCGGGGGGCTCTGGGCGGGCACGCCCGTGACGCCACACGGGCTATGGTGGCTGAGTAGTGACACGTCTCCTTGCGCGGCCTGGGAAGGGGCGGGCGGGAGAGCGAGCCTGGGATCTCGCGGGATCCCGGGGCGGCGACACCGGGGGGCCGCCGGCGGCAGCGGGGACGGGCGGCCGGCGCGGCCATGGCGGGGCAGCAGTTCCAGTACGACGACAGCGGCAACACGTTCTTCTACTTCCTCACCAGCTTCGTGGGGCTCATCGTCATCCCCGCCACCTACTACCTGTGGCCGCGGGACCAGCACGCCGGTGAGCGGCCCAACCCCGGGCACGGCCGGCTCCTCCGCCCGCGCCGCGGCACAGCGGGGCCGGGC
>VZTH01001261.1:63548-77768 GCA_013397815.1 Aleadryas rufinucha
CCTGCGCCCCCGGGTGCCGCCTGGAGGGGCGGCGGCCCCGCGCTGTGTTCGCCGGCGGCCATTTAGCCGTACCTGGGCCGGCCGGAGGGTCTGGGGGACCGCCGCCCCCAAAGCGCGCCCGGCTCCGCGCCGCGGCTCCTGCAGAGTCATCGCTGCGCCGGGGTCTGGGGCTTTGTTTGGGGTTTGGGTTTTCCCTTGTTTTCCAGGAGTGTTTCAGGGTGGATGACCTAAATTTTAATCGTGGGGAAAGAACAAGCTATTGAGTTGGGGCCAAAGAGGAAAAGTTACCGGGCTCTGCTTTTATGTGCTATAAGGTCACAGCGAGTGCGAAAATGGGGATTTAATATTTTGTCGTTGCGAATCACGGTTGACTGTCCGAAGGGCTAGGTTTCTGTTTCACCCTTCTGGATAATGCTTTGTGTCCCTTAACAGTGTTATAAACTTTTTTGGATAGTTCAGAATCTCATTTCCAAAGTATTTTTCCTCTTTGTCTTTCCTGCATCCCTCTGTTCTTGGAAGGAGAAGGCGTTTTGGTATACAGGCTGCACAGGAACACGTTTTTAACAGCAGTTCTGAGATTAAAGAGGCTGTAGAAATTGTGTTTAGGGGCTGGGTGCTAAGTGCTAAGTAAAACAAGGATGCTTGATGGTGGTTCCCATTGCAGAAACATATTGACCTCTTAAGAACACTTGTGCTTTGCAATCTGAGAAGAATCCCTTTTGTTCCTTGCATCTTTTTACATTCAGTATCTGGTGGTTACTTAGTGGCTTTGATGCCATTTTAAATGACTTGCCAGGTTCTGCTTAACTTAGTTTTAGATGTAAAAGAAATACCCAACAATGAATTCTTAATCCTACACCTTCTAGTAAGGGGTAAGGTGGAACAAATGTTATTTCGGTGCTAAATCACAGCTGTTCGCAGTGTTGGTTGCTGCCAGACGTGCCTGTGGCTTCTAGCAGGGCCCTGGCTGGACAACCTCTTTGGAGAATTGGTCTCTGCCCTCCAGGCACTTACTACCTGTTGTACAGCTGAGGAATTAGTTCTCTTTGCTGAAAGGAAACGTTTCTCTGCCGGCTCTGTGTCCTGACTGTTGCAAGAGGGAGGCATTACGGTTGTTAAAGATGTTTTGTAATCTTTGGGTTGTAATCTTTGTATTGTTCTTGAGGAGCAGGGGATGAGAGAGAGACTATTACTTCTGTAACTTTTTTCCAAACCTCAAGATTTTTGTTTTAATTTTGTTCTGGTGGAGGGTGGGAGGCAGTGGGGGAGAAAATGCACTTTTTCTCTTGAATAATGCTTTACTTCCTCCGTAGCTCTTAGAAGCTGCTTCTTGGGAAAATGATTGTGACTTGCTTGAGATGGTGTGCAGAATGGTATGGCCAGCAGGGACACTCTGTGATGTTAACATCAGTTTCAGGGGGCTGACAGAAGCAGGAAAAGCTATAGAAATGCTGTCAAACTTGAAAGCACTTTACTAGCCTTACACAGTTCATCTTCAGCTATTCTTACAGAATGGCAGAAAATAAAAACCTGACTTTGGAATATGGCTGTGTGGATTTCACCCAGTTTCCAAATAGGCCTGCCATTAAATATTACTAATTTCTTTCCATCTAGCTAGCATGGTCCAGCATATGGAGCACCTGCTGCATATTGTTCTGCAGTCAAGTGCTAGATTCTTACAAAGCTGTGTCAAACCATACTTTCCACAGCAAAAGGTAGATTTTGTTATGCTCTTGGTGCAAAGAAATGAGTCAACTAAGTGAAAATCACCAATGGAAATGAATGGAGATGGAAGAATGATTTCTGCCTCATAATTGTCGTAATGGATTTTAAAATGTGAATGTAGTCCAGTTTTTAAAGCTTATGCATTAATGGCATGCCTACAGTCTCCTGATTGAGTTCTGTTCTGCAGGCTCTTTTTAAACAAGGAGTTGAGGTGTCATGCAGATCATCATTTGGGACTAATGTTGATCTACTAAGTAAGATCTTATGAAATAAATCTGCTAAGTAGTAGAACACTGTGATGTTCAAGTTGTTTAAGTGTATGGCTCTTAGGCAAGTAATTTCCAGCAAAATCCTCTCAGTATTTTTCTCACAGCTTTTTGTATGTATTCAACCATTCCTGTTCCAGCATTTGAACAAGATTTCAGGAATAAATTAAAACCTTGTGATGATGAAAAATACTAATTGTTTAGCCACCACTTCTTGTTTTCAGAGTAATTCGCTAGTTTAAAAAAACAACAAAACCACATATTTCAGAAGCTGAGAGAAAGCCTGTGTCTTCAGAAAAGAAATATTCCAACACTACTAACTCCTGCTTCCTTTGATGAACAGAAATATCTGGATGTTGATATGAGATGTTATTTTGATGCTAGTTTAGAGTGGAGTTTCCAGTACTAATGCACAGTACCGGGCCAAAGAGAATAAGCTCTACCAAGACCTCTGCCCTCTGTGTGTAGGACCAGCTAACCTTTTTGTTCTGGACTTGTGTTGTGCCCTACCTGTGCTGGAGAACCCAGCCTTTGTTGCCCTTGGTGGACTTGGTGAGGTGCAGTCGTACTGGCGAGCTTGTTCAGCTCCAGCTGCAGGAGAGCCTGCGGGGAGTGAAGACGACCAGATCAGAGGGAGTTTTTGAAGCAAATCAGATGCTTGTCCTCCTCATTTCGAGACCCTTCTGCAATGCGGACCAGAGCATCCAAAAGACACAGAGCAGATTCCTTTTTTGGTAAACACTAGGTTGGAAGATGAGCTTCAACCACATTGTGTTGTAAGAGCAGACTAGAGCTAGTGTGAAGCAAGGGTGAAATGCTTACTGCAGGAAGGTCAAGCTATTGGTGCCTGCTGCTTCCATCTACAAATGCACTGCTGTGGATTGCTGGTATGCGATACAGTACAGAGTGCCAGCGGAGGGAGAAGAACAGCAAAAATCTGAGAATTGCTGATGGCCTGTAACATTTTAGGATTTGTTCTGTGCTGTAGTTTTGTAGTAAATGCTCATAGAATAAATAAAATCCCCCAAAATTCAGTGTTTGTTTTTGCCATAGTGAAGATTGGAAAGTAAGACTGGATCTATATTGCTTTACTACTTCGAGGAAACTCAAAATGTATTACCTAATACCAGATTTGTAGTAGAATAGTTTTTTGGCAAACCGTTAAGATTTTGCTTTTAGTTCTTCTTAAAATAAACTTTTGGAAAGCGTTTTCAATACTACTGTCTGGAAGAACAGCATGATGCAACTTATGTCTTTAAAGTCCTGAGAAAAATTTGAGCTGCTGAGTGTCTAAACCTGCTTTTTCCAGGCATTCTGAAAGAGTCCATATGAAGTGTTGCTGCGGCCTTCAGTAGGGGTTGATGCTAATATTTGGGAGGGTTTTGCTGTGGTGTGCTAGATACCCTGTGAACTGTCCCATAATTTCATTACTTCAGGTTTGATAAACCAAACAAGCAGGTAATTGACTTTGTTAACCGGATTTGTCCAAATTACTTTACCTCCTTGGTGTTCACTCCAGAGCTAATAAGGCTCTTATAAAAGGTTAATTGTTCAGCTTTCTGTCTTGGACTGAAGTTTCATAATTGCATCAAGAAAGCAGTACTCTAACAAGAGTTAAGTCTTGTATTTCTCCCCCTCTCTTGTGCCAAGTAGATCATCTGAGCAGTGTATGGGAATGGAAGAAACTCATTTCAGCTAAAATTAATTTTTGGCCCTTTTTCTTTCTTCTGTCTTACTTTTAATATGTGTTCGTTTCTATGTAAGACTTTGTGGGTGCTTGGGATGATGCAGGACATGACTGAGGGAAGTAGACTGATTTTTTCAGTGTTGGTGATGGCTTCACGTGATGGTGAATATGGCTTCAGGCGACATTGTTTATCCTTGACTTGTTTCTTTAAAACCTATATGTGTGTATATATGTTTTATTACTAAAAAAAGTCATACTTTTTCTGCATTACCACTGTTTTGGGAAAATACTGGTATAAATTTAGCCTAATTACTGTGAGGGAAACCATTACAAGGACCGCTCTTGGAACAAAAAAAGTGGTTGCTATAAAGTTATTCTGGTGCAGATTCATTCTTAAGTAAAAGGTATTTTCTGCAATGGGAATTTTCATGATGTTTTTCAAAAAGTTAATTGTGAGAGTTGAAGAAAAAGATTTTTTTTTCTCTGCAGTCAGTGATGGAGGAGTGCCCATCAAAGTATCTTCCTGTTGTTGGATTTGAAGTTTCAGCATAAGCTTGTGTAGTTTAAACGTCGGCATCTAGAAGGGAAATGGAGAGCAAGGGGTGAATTAATTTAGTTGGATAATATGGCAGTTGTTGCACAATGCTGATGTGTTTGCTGAACTTTGTGTACTTTTTGACTTATACCTGTGCTGCTGAACTGAGACATATAATTACAAAGCTGTGCTGAAACAGGTGGTCACAGATTGTGATGTGCTTTGTAGTTAAGTACATATATCTGGAAGCTTGTTATTTCATCTTTTTTTAGTTTATTTAGGTCTACATTAAATAAATGATCCTGTTTTAGGGCATTGGGTATTCATAATTTGTTAGAAAGATGATGACGAGAGTAGAAGTCTCTATCCTAAGTTTTTACAGTTACTTGAACAAAACAAGATGTTGAAAACAGTTTTAAATCCCCAAAGATTAACAGCTGCGAATGCAGGGATAACGCTAATACTAGTTTGCAGTCTCTTCTCTGAGAGAATAGAGGCTGTAGGAGCTATTCTGTTTGGAATGTAGATCTTCCTTCTTGAAGTTTAAGAACATAAAAGCCTACTGTAGGGAAGGAAAAAGCCCCGATGAATGGCTGCATTTTTGTATCTAGAAAAAAGTATTGATGTGAAATGGATAAAAGCTGTTTAGTTTACTTGCATTATAATAGAAATACATACGAAGTCTATGACATTTTTTTTTAAAATTTATTTGTTGGCTTTCATTTGTTTTTTTGTTGTTGTTGTTGCTGCTCCCCGGCCCATCTATGTGTTGTCCTGTTGCTTACTACTATCACTCTTCCTTTGTACCCTCCCCTCTCAAATGTTTCTGTGTGAGATATAGCTAAAGTTTTCTTGAAGAATACTGGGCTAATACAAAGAAAAACTTAAAAAAATCTGGATAAAGAAGGTAATTTCCTACTAATCTTTGAAGTTGCCATGCCTCTAGGAAGTAGCATAGGCGGTTAGAGAACCCTAGTACTAGTCCAGACTTTTTTTGTATTGAGGCTGGGCAAAGTACTGAAATGTTTAAAAAACACAGCTTGCTTGGTGACTGTTAAAAGGGAGAATATAGTGTCATGTTGATACTTAATACTGTTTTGTTAATTTTTCACTGTACTACTATTTTGAAGCAGTAGGGTTTTTTATATACTTCTGTAAATAGTAGTTGGCACTCATACTCAAAACCTTGATCAGAAGTCCTAAGAAAGTTGTTCTGTAAAGGTTTGCTGTCTTAGCAACCATACTTTTTAGTGTATCTGCCCACTATACTGGGTATCTCTGTGTAGTAGTGTCAATATGAAGGTTTCTCTGTAACTTTTTGGTGTATTTTTCATCTGTGTATGTTGAGGCTGACGTCAGAGATTCTCATATAATTCCCCTGCTTTAAGATGCAAGTAGGGGAAGTTTATTTGGCTAAGGACAAACAATGAGTGTGCAACTTGGATGTGACTCAAGCCAGTGTAGGGAACGCAGGCAGCACTTCTTCAGTTTTACCTGTAATGGAGTAATGAGCACTTGTACCTCACAGCAGCTGGGGGAGAGGAAGCAGCATTGCTGCTCCCACTCCGGGTAAAATTCTTTTGTGCTGCTTCTGATCCTCTGGTGTGAGATAAGATTGGCTGGAGTGGGTTAACTGTGATGCCTGTCCTTGCCCACAGCTCACTGAAATCTCATTAACCTTACTGCAAAGTATTTCACAGCATTTTGGTATTTGGTCATGCAGGATAAAGTACAGGATGCTGGTAAAGGACAGAATAAAAGGACAGGATAAAACCACAGGATGCCATGCTCATTGATGATGTGGTGGATAAGCATGGGTGTGAAAACTTGATATCTGTGAATATAAGCATTTTGTGCCCATATGTGTGTGCTTATCCTTTCCTGTTAATATAACCTTTCATCATTGTGTCAGGAAGTGGGAGGAGAGTCTGTGAAACTCAGTTATGCATTTAAGGACTGTTATTACATACAAATTGAGATTTTTGAGAGATTGAGTGTACCATGGTTGACTTAAACCATTTCAAGTTCAGAAAAATACAGTTTATTAGGTGACTGTTAAAAGGCAGAATATAATGTAATGGTGATACTTAACTCTGTTTTGATAATTTTTTTTTTCTATATTGCTGTTTTGAAGTGGTAGGGGTTTTTTGAGAAACATTTGAAGAAGGGGCAAACTATGAGATGTCACTAGTAATGCCTAGCAATTATCTCTAAAAATATTTTTCAAAACAAAGCATTTGCACAGTTCTCCAAATGACTCTGTTATTTGTAAAAGAATTGCCTGTGTTTTTATGGAATTTTTAAAAATTATTGTAATCTTTCTATAAGCACTGTAGCTTCCTAGCAGTAAAATAAAATTAATAGCCCTGTATTAGAGATTAGTTGAGTAGCTTCAAGACGGTCCAGAATACAAAATGCTGAAAAGCTTTTTTGTGGCAAGTTAAAGATCAAGCCATTACAAGAACTTTATCTTTCATTACGTATATGTAAAAATAAAGTACTTTCTATTTTTAAAAAAATCATCCTATGTTATGGAAGCTTATGAAAATAATGTACTGAAGGTTTTATTACACTTCTTGTTCATTTAATAGTTGCTGCAAGGTTATCTTGACTACTCGCATAGATGACAGTAAACTACCAGGATGTACAGGCTATGTATTAGAGAATTAGACTCACTTATGGTTTCATGGGCAGCTGAATGGTTCTTGGAGAAGGAGCAGGAATTTTGAGAGAGAAGCAAGGTAAATGACAAGGAATGGAGTCAATAGCGATTCATAGTTTGGGTTTTTTTGGTTTGTTGCTTGTGATTTTTTTTTTTTTTTAATTTGTGTTTTAAATTAATGCCTGTGAAGAAGAGTTCAGATCTGCAGCAATTTGAACAAGTCTAGACTGGGGCTGTTGCTGCATCCTTGCCCCTTCTCCCAGAAGGTTTATAGGCCTTTCCCTCAGTTATTCGCCAGGACCTGACACGTATCTCTCTTTCATGGTGAGGAGGGTTGTGCTGGCTAGAAGTATCAAGAGCAGGGAGAGGCAGAAAATAGGTGCTAAATTTCTTTCCCGGGCGAAAAGATCAGTGTCTGCACCAGTTTTTAAATAAGTATACAATTAAGAAGATTGAAGAGGTGTTTTCAGATTTTCACCTAGTATTTCTCTTTTACAGGAAATTGCTTACAAACATTTTAAATTCAGAAGATTCCTTTATGATGGTTGGCTGGATGAACTGTTTGAAACTAGGATATTTGTAAGCATTGTGGCTTCTACAAAGGCTTACCAATAAAGTTTCAAATACCCTTTTTTCTTTAGAAACAAAAGAATGGACATCCTGGATCAGATCAGGTGGAGGCTTTTATGTAGTATTACAGAAGTGAATGCCTTAAGGAAGGAATAACAGGACAAGCATAAATGGTGCTTCCTTTGCATATTCTCCATGTTTCCGGTGGTTTTGAGTTCAGTAACTCTTTTGGTGTAGCATCTATACCATTCTACGTGAGGGAGGTCATCAGATCTGCTGCCCACACTGCAAATAATCACCTTTGTTTTGCATCCGCTTCTGATGTTGCTTAACGATCCTTATTTGTTCTACTGGAAGAGGCAGTAAACATTCAGTCCTGTCTGTCCTGGTTGTCACTTAGGTTTTTTACAGCCTTCCATTAACTCTCCTTGCACTTTACTCTCTGCCAGCTGGAAGATTTGTAGATTATATTTTGGACATAAATCTCCTTATATGTTTGGTGGCCCTTGTTCACCTTAATTGAATGTTTTCTGGTTGCCTCTCTTTGAGAGATGGGGACTAGGACTGTGCATCATACTTGAGGTATGTACAGCCTCAAGGTTGGACATACCTCCAGTTTATGTGGGGGAGTAATAATCCCTTCCTTTTCTCATAGGAATGCTCTAAACACTTGCTCTGATTTTTATTAGTAGTAAGCATTCAGCTGAGGTTTATGTAGAACAGTTTCTCACAACACCAAGATTGCATTCCTGAGAGGTAATGGTCAGCCTTGCTCATCCTTGTGTATATAAAATTAGGATAGCCCCCACTGCTCTGTACGTTTTCATACTCTCAATTTCATGTGCCATTCAGTAGTGCACTTGCTTGATCTTTACAGTTCTTCAGGATGCCCTTGTCCTTGTTACCCAGAATAAGTTAATATCATCCAGAAGCTTTACTTTACTGCTCACCCTTTTAGTCACATTACTTATTAGTGAAATGTGAATATTGTAGTTCCAACACAGATTGCTGCAGAGCTCCTAGTGATTTCCTTCTGCTGAGAGAATTGGCCATTCACTCTATCTTCTAGTCACATACTTATTTTTGCAATAGTTAGAGGGTTGTCCTGAAAGACTGCTAACAGGAACCTTTAAAAAGCCTTTTGGAAACTACAGACTGTATCAGGAGGATCTGTTCGTATGTTTAATTCCTTTAGAGGGCTTCACCTTTGCCAAAGACTTCACTGATGATAAATGGATGTATGGTACTTATCCTTGTGTCCGCTAATTCTGTCCTTTTTTAGAGTTTCTTTGGGGTGTGCATCAGAACAAAACTGACTACAAGCATTTTTAGTGATTGGTGATATGCTAAGTGACTTTTGTTTACATTTGTTTTGGATTGAATGTGTTCTGGTTTCCTCCCCACACCAAACTGATAAAATGAAGCTAATAGTTAAGAGTGTGTGATCTTGGAGCCCAGCATTGTTGTTGGCTTCATCTAAAATTGTTAACCTTGACTCATGTGGGTGTTGTTCCATAGTAAAATGTCCAGTTTTCTGATTCCTCTCAGATTCTATTAAAGTTTTGCAATGCACCTGAGGGTGCACCCCTACTATAAATTTGATAATTTAGGTGATAGAGCTTCAAAGTTAGCATAGGTAGTTCCACTGACAGTTTTGTCAGTGCAAATGAGACAGTACACTAATAGGAAGGACAAGGTTTGGAAATGGCTTGATTAGCAGTAGTGTAATGTGGAACTGTGCCTGGCTGACTGTAAACAGAAAGCTTGAGTAAGTAAACTGTGAAGTTAACTTTCAAAATGTTGAATCATCTTATGTTGCTGTTTCTTAAAGCTGTTAGTAAAAAATGCTATCTTTTGGTCAGCAAATATGTGTGGAATTGTGGGAATGAAAAGTTCGGTTACTTTTTGTTCCTTTTAAGCTTAATCTAGTTGCTGCGAAACATGCTCTGGGAAAAAGCAGGCTTGCTGTTAAGTCTTTCACACGTCTCTTTGTAGTTAATGAACTGCTTGGGGTTTTAATACTTGACATGTTACTCAAAACACATGATTTTTTTTGCTTGTTTCTGTGAATATTTACTAGACAGAAAAAATCTCTTTGAAAACAACTGGGGTGAGATTATTCAGCTGTAAATGTTTTAGTGAAGAGGCTAACTTGGACATGACCTCTTTATGCATAAATAATGAGGGTAATGAGGACAATTTTTACACAATAATAGACATTAAAGTTAGAAAGCATCTATCAGATAATTTAATTCTTCACTGCTATGGTCCATTCAGAGTCCTGAAACATGTTTTCCATTGTTAATTTACTTTTTTAAAATAAGTAATCCTAATGGAAATACTAGTGGTTATTTGAAGGCTTTTGGATTTAAGCAACTGCGTTTTAGAACACTCTAAAATCAATTTAATTTGCTTCATGCCTTTTAATTTGGGGTTTTACTGTAGAAGACAATCCTATTATGATAAGGTTTGAAATTGCTTAGTACTTCAGAGGACTTGCTGACTTTGTGAGTTTGCTGTGAGTTTGAATCCTGCCTCTTAGTTGCTGGCAAAGATGGATTACTGCTTTTAAAACATAGTTATCAATGTTTGTCAGTGGCTTTTTTGAAAGTAAGTGTATGGTGTTTTTCATAATCCTGTGATTTTTTTTTAACTATTCTCAGATAACATACTATATCCATGTGGAGTCTTATTTTATAATAATTATCAAGGAAAATGTTAATTGAGTTAAGCAAAGATGGCCTAGTGAAGCAGTAGGGTAGCCTTTTCCTGCTTCATCTGTTATACGAGAAATGGCTCAGTGCTTAAGAAAGTAAATTTGTTCACACAGCCTGAGTTCAAGAACTCAGTAAATACATTGTTCATACATTACTTAATTTCTGTTACTTTTGCAGTAGAAAAAAGCCCAGGAGTTCAGATTTTGCATATGTGTATGTATATATATACATAACTGTTGAAAGTAAATGGGAGCCTACTTAGTGTACAGTTTAGAGGATTAAAACTGTAGAGCCCTGAATAAAATCCAGCAAACCTGGAAACTCTTGAGAGTGTTTTGAGTGGGCCTGTTGCCCTCAGTTTTAATGGAACAGGTTTAATACTTAGAGCCATGGTACCCGCGGGCTGTAACCTTTACTCGACACTTGCATGATGTATTACTTGCATCTCTTGATCCTTTCCACAGGTACAAGTCTTCCATTCAGGTGTGGAGAGAGGATGACACACTACAAACGAGTTTTGTGAAAGTCTGGTTTTAAAGTGATCTTGGCATTTCTTTGGGCTGCAGAACTATGTCGCTCTGTGTTCTTTGCTGAAAGAAATAATTTTCTTTCAAAACCATTCTCCTTTGGATGAATTGTCTGCAGCTGGTTGGCAGAATGTTTCATGTGCACCTCCTCCTATTTCTTTTTCTGACAGAGTCCGCTGGAGCTGTATTTTAGACTATGTGACTTTGCTTTTCTTAGTAGCCTGAAGGTAGAAAGAACACAGGAGGCTAGGACGTATTTCTGTTCTTTCCTGCTGTTTGAGGTAGAATGATGGAAAACTTGTGGCTTCCATGTATTCTGGATATTAGCTTTTCATTTGCTTTTGGCTATCCTAATAGCCAAAAGTGATACTGATACTTTAAAACTTTATGTACTTTAGGTACATAAAGTTTTGAAGTAAACTTTATGTACATAAAACTTTATGTACTTTAGGTACTTTAGGCACTTCCTCTGTCATTTCATATGACAGAGGAAGTGCCTCAGGATATCTCCAAATAATTTGAGTAGTCTGGACTTCAGCCTCGGTTTGGGTAGAATTTGACTCTTTTCTTTATTTATTTCTGAACAAATAACTGTAAACAATTGTTCATCTTTTTAGTGCCCTGTTTCCTTTTGGGATTGTTAGTCAGATGAGACCATTGCCATCCCAGGATCAGAAAGAGATTAATAAGTTCCTTTTGCTTTGATATTGTTTGATCAACTGTAATTAGATTTGATCTGGAGGTGCTCAGATGCATGTGTAAAAAATGCAATGGCTACTTAGCATCGTGCCTTAATTTGGTGTTTGGCTGAAGAGGTCCCTTTGTGCAGCATAGCAGTTCCAGGACTCCATTTGCGAAGTATTCAGAGGGCTTAAGTTTTGCTCATACTGCATGGCTCAGGTTGTTTTTTTAGGGTTGTTTTTTTTTTTAATGCTATTGTCAGACTAGTCACAAAATGTCTTCTGCAGGTGTTACTGGAAAGCTGTTCTAAAACCTCAATTCAGTGATTATTGTAAACCACATTTAGTGGTCAATTTTTATTTGACTCCCTGCCAGCTCTTCAGTTTATCTTGCTCAACCGTGTTTCATTTCTCCAAGGTGCCTTCCTCGAAGGCATTTTTGGAAGATTTTTGGCATGATAAGGTAGAAGGTACTGGCAATTCTTGCAGGGAGGATGCAGAGCAGGGAAAGGAGAGGGTCATCTGGTCTTTGGAGGGCTGAACAGTTGGCAGGTTTGAGAAATGGGTCATTGTGGCATAGGTCTTTGAAGTCGAGGCATAGCAGCTTCTTAAAACTGCACAATCCTAGCAAAACCACTAAAAGGCTCAGGTGCTGGTCTGGGTCCGTGTGGTTGAACTGATGAACTGTTGGTTTCATCTTGCTTCAGCACCAAACAACTGAATTGATTGACAGTATTTGAAACAAGTGATATAGGCTTAAGCACATGTGTCTTTATGAGTCTTCTGATGCCTGATTTATTCAAGTACAATCAGTAACATTTTCATAAAAGCATCACAATGTGGCTCATAGTTGTCCAGTGACCATTTAAAACCTTCAGAATGCTTTCTTTCCTGTTTTTGTTGGAAAGCTTTTTCATCCTCATGACTTATGTCAGTGTAGTCTTTAATGGTATCAAGTTTGGTTGGGGTTTTTTCTGAAATGCCTATTCTTTGTTTAGTTCTGTCTCTTCAAGTTTGTAATTTAATTTTAAGTAACAATTAGCTTCTGTTTGTGGTGGATCCAGTTTTGAACCAAGAGAGATCTCCCACAATTGTTATCTTAAAACAGAAAAAGCAAAGAAAAAATGCCAAATTAATTTACATTCTACTGCTAGGGAGTGAGTGTTGCATTTTCAGTGTTTCCATTGTCTGCTGAATTTTTCCTTCATGGTGCTTTCTAAAGTCTTACATAAGTAAAACTAAGTGGGGGATTGCTTAACCAAATTTTAGTCATACTCTTTTTTGTTTAGGAAGTTTTGTGTTTTAGGTATGTGAACAATCTTTGCAGATCAGGAGACCTGCAAAATACTTGTGCGGTTTATCTATTGCACAAAACAGTGAGAGAAGTTTGGAAGCTTATTTTGAAGCATGGCAAGAGTTGATTCAGATGCAGGGGATTGAATTATCCTTGATTATCTCTCTCTGTCTGTGGGGGTGATGGGACTACTAATATAATCTTCACAGGAATTGCATCAAACTGTTTAATGTCATATCAAGTTTTGGGGGAGCTATACTCTATAGAATTAGGTAGTTCAGAATAAGCTGATACACTTTTTTTCTGGCTCCGGTACCTTGTCTGTACAAGCTTTAATAGTTGTCTGCTTTACTAGTTCATGGGTGGCCACATGTCATCTGTGTTCCCACTCTATTTCTGCTGAATCAGCCAGAGTTAGAAATACCATCCAGTGCTCACAACTAATCTGCCTTAAATCTGAACTCATGGTTGATGTGGAGCACAATGGTCATGTTTCTCTGGCCTCAAAGAGTTTGGTGATTGCTAATTGAATTCTACGTCTTTCATCTGAACTGTGTGCTTGCTTAGAAATTTGAGTAGATCAACACCATGTCCCACCTTCCAACACCTTCAGAATAACTAAGCAGAGGTTGTCACTGTCTTCCACTATTACCTTTTAGAAATCAGCCAAATAAAAATGTCTTCATGTATCATAACTGCTGTTTTAGTTACAATGAGTTCAACGTCAGGCTGAATGGGGCTCTGAGCACCCTGGTCTAGTGGGTGGCATCCCTGCCCATAGCTGGGTGGTTGGAACTACATGATATTTAAGGTCCCTTCCAACCCGTCCTGTGATTCCATGAGGGCATCACCTGGTCAAAAGTGTTAAATTGAGATTTAAGGCTTAGTAGGATATGACTGACATGTGCTTTGGATCAAAGTTGTTAATATAATTCCTGTATTTATATAATTCATGTTTGTCTTTTAAATTTTGTTCACCGGCAATGTCTAAGTGTATTGACACCAGATGAATTTTCTTTTGTCTTGATTCCTTCTCCTTTAGTCTGAAAAGGACCAAGTGATCTTACTCTTTTGAAAGTAAGGTAATTGCAGTGACATCCTCACTTCAGAAGTGTTACAAGTCAGACTGCATAGTTTATGGATAGACAAGTTACTTAAACAGGAGGTTAATTATAACATATAATTTCAGTACTTAGAGAAATTCTGTACAAGTTATTTGCTTTCCACTGTACTTTTTGTAGTATAAAAGAATTCCTTGACCAAGGCTAAGTTGGTCCTGATTAGCACTGAAATACAATAAAACTCTCTTAACAGAGCTTCCATGCCTCACCATGGTGAGTTTGACAGCATAAATACAATTTCCTTCCAGCCCCATTCTGTCCTAAAAGGACTGTGGGAGGGAATCTTGTTGACTGTCATTAATGTGAGAACTCCCTTGCCAAGGGCATGTATTACTGAGCTGCATGGCTTACAAGTAGCTGTTATCTTGATCTTCCTTCCTTCCTTCCTTCCTTCCTTCCTTCCTTCCTTCCTTCCTTCCTTCCTTCCTTCCTCTCT
>VZTH01001261.1:77803-158563 GCA_013397815.1 Aleadryas rufinucha
ACCTTCCTTCCTGCCTTCCTTCCTTCCTTCCTTCCTTCCTTCCTTCCTGCCTTCCTTCCTTCCGCAAAAAAAGGGGAAAAAGGCAGCTTATAAAAGCAGATGTCACGAAGAGGAAGAAAATGCATCATATTTTGAATTGAGGAAGGAGCTGTTGTTCTTGGCTGTACTCTTTATTTGTATACAAGCACCAGTTTGCCTGTGGGTTGTGTTCTGTTTGTTTGTTTTTCCTGCATGCAGTAGCTGACATACTGAAATGGGAAACTTTGGAGTTGAGTGGCAGAAGCAAAGTTTACAGGTGCATGTTAGGCAAAGGCTGGCTTCACATGTGATGGTTACTATATGGCATATGGAAAATAGAATGGATTCCTTTTAGGTAGATAGAGTAATCTGACCAACATTTTATGCTTATACATGTGCAGCGTCACTTAAATGGATAAAAAGCATTCTTTCCTCTGGTAATGCTGGACCTTCTGTTAGTGCTCTGACTGACCTTGTACTGCCTGCTTGGGGTGAGGTGAGCATGTTTGTTGTTCTGCATTTTGACAGCTTGGTTAATCACAATCTCTCTATTTTTATAGAACAAATTCGATTAAAGAATATAAGGAACGTATATGGAAGATGCTTGTGGTACCGCTTGCGACTGCTAAAACCGCAGCAGAACATAATTCCTACAGTGAAGTACGTATATTTCATTTGCATGACTTTCCATTAAAGCAATTCTTACTTTTTTTAAAATAAAGATATATTGGTTTGTAATCAAAGCAGCAGGAATTAGTTACTTTTGCGTCACTATGTGCAATCTGCTGTATTTGAATAATTAATAGGTAATCATTATTATCTAGTAGGGCTTGAAATCAAGATGTATGCTGCCTGTCCTGTATAAAAATCTGATAAATGAGACCAGTGAGCCTCATCTGTAAAAAAAAAAAAAAAGAGTAAACAATGCATTTATTTGTTCAAAATAATAATAATTCTTCCTCACTGAAATTAGTAGGGCTAGTGATATCTTTTGATTTAAATATTTAGTATGTGAACATATATATTCAAATATAAAAGAATAATAACTATGTATGTTTGAAGGTGAAGGCTTTCTATCCATAAGTTCTTTGTTACTCCCACCCTCAAAATATTTTGCTGTCTGTTATGCACCTGTGTTAGCTTTTTGTGTTTTGTTTTTTTTCTTTTAACACATTGTCTAGGATTAAGTTAAAATCGTCCTTTAAAAATACGAAATACTAATGTATACCTGCTGAGGACAGACAGTTGAAGAAGGCAAAGACTTTGTGGTAGTGGATTGTCTTTGTTAAAAACTAGGAGAAAAAGTGGTATTAAAACTGAAATACTAATACCTGCTTAATGTTTCTTGCTGTTTTAATACTGTTTCTTGAAGAGTGATATCAAATGGCTTCTAATGTTATTAGAATGGTGCTAGAGCTAGTGGATTTATGTATTTAAAAAATTCTTTTCTTCCGAACAGGAAAATAGTCCTCCTTGCTGGCTGGGCATTATTTTTGTTTCTTGCATACAAAGTTTCCAAAACAGACAGAGAGTATCAAGAATACAACCCTTATGAAGTGTTACATTTGGATCCTGTAAGTAATAACATATTTCACTAGTCTGCAGTACTGTAACTGTATATTCTGTGTAGATGTCTAATCTTAGACTTGTTTTTTAAAACAAAGTAAGTTTAGTGTATCTATATAGTGTTTTTGTTCTTTTTTGGCAAGTGAAAGTTGCTGCTGCATATTATAAAGTCAGTTGTTATGTGGTTTTTGCCTAAATCTGTACCAATTTATAACTTTTGTATCTAGCTCCTTCAAAATTCTAGTAATGTAGCGAGGTGGGTTTTTTAAATCTATTTTGAATCTTATTCTGATGTTGTTTTCCTCTCTTTGTACAGGAAAACAAAAAAAAAATCATCTTTGTATGTCCTGTGTAAATCTTCTCAATAGCCACTTTTAGGGGTGCTGAAGAAACTGTGTAAACAAGAATGTGAATTCATTTGATCTACAGTTTTTGTACAGAGCAATATTTCTCTTGTAAATGAAAGGTTTCGCTGAAGGGTGTTGGTGATGCACATTTTGATGTAGTGTAGCTTGAATCTCAGTTGTATCTGTGAAGGCAAACAACAAATTCTAAACACTGATACCAGCCAATAGTTTTATTAAACTGGGATAAAAAAATAGATGCAGTGCTTTGTTTATACTGAAGGACTGATTCAAAATGGATGCAAAAATTACATATCCCAAGGACAGACCTTCTGAACTTCTTTTAAACTCTTATTCAGTCTTGTCAAACTCTTTCTCTTCATCTTAACCGCAATACCTCAAGCTGATTCTCTGCTTATGTTAATTATTTCCTGATCTGAGGCTCCTCTTTTGAATAGCAGTAGAGTCATCTTTCCAGTTCTGGAGTCTGAGGTCTGTTTCACTCTCAAATCTAAAGTACAGTGTGGATCCAGCTCAGCACAAGAATATGAATGAGCTTTGAATGTACCTGTTTTGATTAAATGTGATGTATACTGTTAGTGTGAGAGAGCTTAATATGTATGTGAACATTAGCAAATACATCTCTTGCCTTTAAGTGATGTTGACTTGTCAGCAGAGAAGAGCAGCACCTTGTGTTAAGAAAGCCATTGTAGCAGGTGAATAGTCTGTAGCCTATTTCTAGCTAGACAGGTAGAACACCTGCCTGTCATGTCTACAGCCAAGCTACTACAATTCAACCCCTGCTCAGCTCCTCTGTGGCTCAGTGATTGCTGTCTTGAGTTCTCTCACTGATGCACAGGAAGGAGTAATACAAGTTTTTACTGTTGAATGGTGTCTGTTGGACCCATGCAGTTTAAATGTTCCTATATCTGGGTTTACTTGGATTAAACAAATCATACTAGGGATCAGGTCATCGGAGGATTTTCCTTTGTTATCTTTGGGAAATTTCTACAAGTAACAACCCAAAGGGGAAAGAAAGGAATGAATTACAGCTTTGTGTTTATTGATGAAAACTTGTACACATGCTGAAGACACATGCAACTTACCCAGGCAAAGAAACCAGTTCTGGAATGCCTCAAGAACTGAGGGATGGAGCATTTTGTCATAAGGACAGGCTGAATGAAAGCCAGAGATCTTAAAAGGGGGATGAAGAGATGGTGGTGAAAATAGATAGTTGAAGTAGGGCTCAAAATAAGAGTTCAAAATCTCAGAGTGTGTTTCTGTTATGGATTTCTTGCTGTCTGGCAATTTCTGTTAAATCTCTTGAAAGACTTTCAGTTATGTGAAAATTAACAGCTTTCTTCTGTTACCATTCAAATGGAACCTTGAGAGTTGTTGCCAGCCCTGCTGATGAAGTGATATAGATGCTGAAGTGTAGTTAGATGATGGAACTGTTATTGTTGTTAAAAAAACCCCCAAACAAACCAGCAAGAAACCCCATGAACTTAAAAAAATAAAATGGTTGCAGATGCAAGCACTTTAAAGTTTTGATGCACATTAATTGATTTTTTTCCTTCCATTCACACTCTAGTCAAGATTAATTTTTTATTTTCTTTTAGCATATCAGTTTATAACAAGAGGCTTTTTTTCTCCAGAGAAGAACCACAACACTGACAAAGTGCAGATAATGTACATACACCTGATTTTATATGTAATATCAGTACTGATTCGAACAACAGAATGGCTCTTTTTGAAGCACATCACCTGAATTCACTAATACATACTCAGATATTAATGATTTATTTAATAAGTATCTGTACTGCAGTTTTAGAGATGGATCCAAGGCATAAAGATGAAGCTAAGAGTGATTATAAATTTGATTCTTTAAGTAAGACAATTGGGGCATTAATTTTTCTCTTTTTTTGCAAGTATTTAATATAGTCACGCTCTGTGTTCCAAGCACACTGGCACCAGCTGTCCAAGGCTACTAAGCATTTCTGTAAGTCAGGCTTAACCTCTGTAGCTTTCCTAGCTTTGGAAAATGAGGAGTAAGCAATTAATGTAGATGGAAAACTTGTCGTCCACTTACCAGGGATCATATGCACCCTCTCTGTCAGAGAGAAAAAATTAGTTTTGTTTTTTTTTACAGGCAGCATTCATGTGAGCCATGAAAACATATCTCTTCTCAAACAGGTTTTTTTTTTCTTCTCTGTTCTTTTTCCCCTACTTTCTAGCTTCTGCTCCTTATCTGGCATTCTTAATCTAGTCTTGAAACACCTGTTTTTAATTGAAGTCTGATACATAATGGAGTAAATTCATCCTGTGCATTAAATGAGGCAAGCATGCTGTTGAAAAATAGTGCTGGAATATGGCAGACTGTATAAAGTGAGATAAAGTAACAGCAAGTGAAGCCTCAGGGTAGTTTAATTTCTGGTTTAAATTTATTGAAACAGTACCATCATCTGTAAATAACTTCTTGTGTGTTTATTATGCAGTTAAGGTCAGCATGCTAGGCTTCTCTGGCACAAAATATTGAAAAGTATTGTGGTCATTGTTGTATGAAACTTAGCAGCTAACATATAGAAAAAACTTTAGCGGAACTTACTATAAAGTTTTAAGGGTTTTCTTGAGTAGTGAAGTTCACAGTCCAAGCGGAAAGTTAATGCACAGGAGATTGTGTTGGTGGCATTTAACAACATGCTGGAGTGGAATAAAAATCAGTCTTTCTCAGGTATAGGTGACATATTCCCTCTGTTCAAGAAGTTTGAAATAATTTGTGGGTAGGATGATTCTAGTCAAAGGCATTTTTAAGTGGCAGGGAAATCTGCTGTTCCTGGTGACGGACAGATTTGTTTCTGCATACAAGCTGCAGTGGAGCATTGTACTTGATCTATGAACTCTTGCTTAAATAGAAGAATATTGCAAGTGAGAATTTCTTGTATTCATGAATATATTTAAGATTTGTCAAACAGATAAGAAATCCTTCCTTTATTTTTTTTTTGTTCCTATGGATGGAGAAGCAAAATAATCCAGAAAAAACCCAATATTCAGTCATCTGAATGTCTTTTAGTTAGACTGTGACTGCTGTCTTCATTTAAAAACATAATGGTTCTAAGAATGGTATCAGAAAAATAATAATGTTTTAAATGAAATATATATATATATACATAGTTTCATGATCCTGTTTTAGAATATAATTCTTCAGTGAATGGTTCAGAAAAATACTATGCAATGTGTATTAGGATTATATATAAGAATGAATTTTATTTACGCTATTTATTAATAAATGCAAACCTTTCCTTTTGAAGGGAGCAAGTATATCAGAAATAAAGAAGCAGTACCGTGCACTATCCCTAAAATACCATCCAGATAAAGGAGGAGATGAAGTTATGTTCATGAGGATTGCTAAGGCCTATGCAGCGTAAGTTTCTTTTTGCCTGTGAAAGAAGGGAATCATAATATTATGGGGAGGACAGCCTTTACGGTAAGAGCAAGGATGGCCTAAGCAGGCGGGAAAAAGTGGGTTCAGATATGTAACAAAAATCAAAACATTTCTTCATGCAATGTGTATTTGCTTTGTACAAGTTAGGAAGGATCATTTGTTTTGCACCTGTCAGAATACTGTAAGGTGTTAGTTCTTTGTGTTAACTTTCATGTCAGCTAGGAAAAGTGTTTCCAGTATAACACATATTAGATCTTAAAGATGACAAAGAACAAAATGGATGTTGTGGTTTTTAACCAGCCAGCTCTGTGACAGCAGTTTTGAAGTGATGCTTAGAAAATAAAGATGCTGCTCATTTCACCTGGTGGTAAAGCCAAAGAGTAAAAGACAGTACTTTAACTGTTCTGTCCAGTGAAAAAGATGTTTCCTTCTGGATCTGAATGTTTTCTCTCAGCTCTCCCCTGTCCCTTTCTGTTTGTGCTTGCCATGCAGTCCTGATTTTTTACTTGGTGACTGTTTCATATTACCTGTGTGGTTCTTAAGAGCTGAGTCCTTGAATCTGCTTTTCCTGTAGAGTATTTTTTGGTCTTATCTCTCACAGCTTTTTTTTTTTTTTTTTAGTATCTGAGAGATGTCTAATATTAGAATTTGGTATAAAGGAAATCAAAATACAGGATTTTCAATACACAGTTCTATCACAATACCAGTGGCATTCCTGTTACTGGTGTCTCTAATATGTGCACTGTCACGATGCTGATAGGAAGGCGTGTGTGGCTTGAAGCCAGCTGGAGCCCATTGTTCTCTTCAGAATTCTAGCTGTCTGGTTTTTGTACTCTGTTGGACTGAGCCAGGTATTTACTCGCCCTGTGCTGGTGTCTCAAACTTGAGACATTCATACTTGCTTAATGCACTCAAAGAGAAATGTTTATACCACCAGTTGATCCCCTCAGCTGTTGATAGGTTTTTAATGTAAAGCAAAGGCCCCCTTTGTGTCCTCTTTGTGCTGAGGTAGAGTCAGCTTCTTTGCAGCAGATGTGCTGAGTCACTGTGGTCACTCAGAGCTTCACAGCATGTCACTCTTGCCCATCCCTGCTGAGACTTCTTCAGTTATTGGGGTTTATTGGATCAGTCACATCATCACAGAACCTAGGAAGTTGGTGACTTCTGCCTTGAAGTCAGTTATGTGTGTGGTTAACCTTACTGATTGGGAGTCCTGTTTGGGAAGAGGTGGGAAGGAGAACCAACACCATGCTTGCTTGAGCAGGTTGGAAATAATATTTTTTGCTTAAACACATCTGTATCGCTTTGAAAATCTCTTCAGTAGGAAATTCTGGTTTGCCTTTTTGTACTCCTGAAACATTTAAATTCTTTGCTTTGCAAGCCAGTACTCAAACACTTGGTGCTACAGTTCAGTGATTCCAACAGTAGTGCAAGGGCCGTGGCAGAGGTATATTGTGAGGTAAATGATGGTGAAGTTCCTTAGCCATGCTGTCTTGAAAGAATATAAAAGCTGCCCATTTGGTGAATCTGCTTGTCAACAAATGGGAGGCTTAGAAATGGTCAGGAGAGGCCTGACTTCACTGGGTTTCTTACGTGAGACAAAATACATGTGAATGCCTGGTATTCTGTTTTCTAAAGCATTATTGTTCGTCCTAGTAACACGGATTCTGTTTAGGTGGCATACAATTGCCAAAAACCTGTCATTACTGAACAGGCACAGAAACTGTAAGATTTAGGAGATGGTGTCTTATTAAATAAGAGAGAAATAAATTATGAAACTAGGGATTTCCAGGAAAAATAAACAGCAACAACCAAACACAGGCTGTCAAATGCTAAAGGTCTAGAATAAGATAAAGGCCCATATGGACTACTTCTGATCAATCAACTAATCTTTCATGTTTACCTTCCTTCCGAAGGAAAAAAAAAAAAGATAAAGTACTCTGTCTTTCAAAATTTACTGTGCTGTAACCTGGCATCAAAAAATATTGTGTGCTGATCGATATGCAGTCACTGTCATGAAAGGGAGATGTGATTGTACCATCTCCTGCATGTGCATCTTCTGTGTCTGATTTCTTTTACTGTCAGAGTGCTTAAAGAATTTGTTTGTGTATCAAGGAGGAATACAGCAGTATTGTTTCCTGTTAGATTTCATGCAAAAAAATAGCAGAAGCTGTTTAGCTTTCCAAACCACCTCTAAAGGACAGTATGACTGCCACATTTTAAAGTTTCTGTTTGTTAATGATTTAGAGAAATGTTTTCTGTATTAACTTAATATCTCTTCTTGTAACTAGTTTAACTGATGAAGAGTCACGAAAAAACTGGGAAGAATTTGGTAATCCAGATGGACCACAAGGTAACGACTATGAATGACAGAAGTCCTGTAATCACTGTACATTGGGATGTATAATATCTGATCAGTCAAGAAGCACTCAGAGCTTTATATAATAACTTTCTGCTGTGATTAAAGCAACGCATCTGACTGATTCTTTTCTTGTGAAACTGGCTCTGGGCGGGTGACGGCGAGGAAAGGCAGGAAAGAGTTTGCTTTCACAGTTCTCAGACTTCTTACTGTGGTTAAAAGAGAAGGATTTTTGTAATTAGTCAGCTTCAGTAAGTATCTAGAGAAACTTGCCAATATTAATGGAGATATAAGCAAAAAACAGAATACTACTTATCAGAAACTTGTTGATTTTAAACATTTTTTGGTATATATGATCAAATACTAGAGATGTATATTGACAAATTAACAACTAGCCATAGTTCAATAAACACACTTCGAAAGGATGTACATGGGGATATTGTTTCTGGGCAGGTAGCTACGTGAAAATAATCCTGATTGTGGTGTGTCCAAGTTATACAGTAGGTGATCCTAACTAAATGAATTTAAGACTGGAAGTTAATAATTTTTTTCCTATTTGCAGTTGTGTGAATTGCTGATAAAACACCTTTGTGATTAAGTGGCCTACTAAGGAAAAATGTTGGATATTTCTAGCAGATACTCATTACAGGCGAAATGGAAACCTGCCATTTGTTAGGGCAAGTTATACAACATATTTGTGTGGAATGAGTTACAGCCAGCTTGGAAATAATAAATGGAATTTGTAACTTAATTCTGAAGTTACAGGATGGCATGAGGGTACTCTGTCATCTGTGCTGTAAATTCTTCTTCTGAATTATATCTACCCAACATAGAACATTAATTTTTTAAAGTTAAAAAAACCATCCCCGGCCCTTGAACTGGTGTCTCAAAGAAATAAAAACATCTTCCCTCTTCCTTCAAAAAAACAGCTTTGCCAACTAAATCACAGTCTGACAGAGGCATTTCTGATGGACTAAGGAGATGGATCAGCTTCTTTAATCGCTGTGTTTTATAACCTAACAGATTGCTATCAACTCCTAGCTTCTAGTGCTTCCTTTGCTTGGCAAATCAGAGGTCTCTGTCCCTCTTGCTGCAAAATACAGATAAAATCTTTCTTCAGAAATGCTGTCACAATATCAGCAAAATGGTACCGTAAATTTTAATAGCTTTCCTAGGACTTTTCTGGATGCTAAATTGTTTTTCACATCCATACGCTACTCTCTTAGTGTTGCCAAGGCATAGGATTTGAAGTTAGGCAGTTGTGTCAGTGTCCTTGAATGGACCTGAAGCTGTGACTTCAAAAGAAAACTCAGCCTAAACTTGAGAATTAAAAAGCACGAAGATCCTTGCTTGGCTTAGTGATTGCTTTCACAAACCTAAGAGACTTTGGATTCCCAGAGGGCAAAATGAAATGGTTTTTGGCAGGGTAGCAGTTTGTACTGTGAGCATTAAGCCTCTTGCTCTTCTGAAAACCCTACCTCAGACTACAGTGGAATTAGAATTCTCTGGTTTATTTCTAGACCTCTCATTTTTGTTTGAGACATCTGAAGGGTGGGAGAAATCCCTGAAATTTTCTCTCTCCCTCCTCTATTCTCTAACCTTGTTCCACATTGAAGTGTGCGTGGCTTTCTAATTTAGTGAAATTCATCTTCTCTTTATTTATACATCTGTAGTGTAAAAACATGTACCTAAGCTATGTACTCTAGTCTTCTAGTTCTGTGTAGTCAAAGGATGGATACAGTCCCTCATAGAGGCATTTTCTGGGCTGAGATGAAGCACATCTGGGGTTGGACATGTCCAGCCAAGTTCAGTGTGGTACATCCCACCCTCTGTGCCCAGCACAGAGGAGCAGGGAGCAGCATTCCTCTGTATCCAGCTGAGGCAGTGTGAGACCACAGGCAGGCAAACAAGGGGGTTTTGTATTTGCATGACTTGCTCCTTTACTAAAAATAAGTGCAAAGTCATTCAAAGAGATGTCAAAGTCATTCAAAGAGAGTCATACAACCAGATGAGGGGGATCTGAAGAGTAGTCTACTAAAAGCAGACTATCTGAAGATAGTCTACTAAAAGTGCCTTATGATTAGAAGCCTATTTCCCCTTGGTATTTGCTGATGCTTTAGTTCAGTGAGCATGAGTGGGGGCAAGGAGACTCTGAGACAGAAGAGAAAGAGCTTTTTTACTGAACTACTTCTGTTCCTGGAATAGTTTGAAGCTACAATCCGAAAGGTCAAAAATGTTGTGGTAAACTGAAATTTATTTCATCAGTAAAAGACATATTTTGAGTAGATTCTTCTAAAAATCCATCATCACTAATAGATAAGAGTCTGGAGACCTTCCTTCTCCAGAGCAAGGCATTTCCTGTAACTCAGTGTGGTAAATTCACTGGGTATTTTCTGGTTGAACTCTTAAGGTTGAGGTGTGGCCAGGCTTGTCAGATGTTTGATTGGAGATTCAATGAATAGTAATTTTCAACTTACAGAAATCACGTTAGGCTTGTGCATAACAACTGTTTATCTGAATTGATGGCTGTCACAATCCGTTGGAGATAGCATCAGTCTAGTGCCTAACTGCATAGGGATCCTAGTCTGTCTGTTCTTAATTGAGGCATTGTTCCTCATGGATAACTGCTAGTACTAAGAAAAGCATGTTGTTTTTATTTTAAGCAGGTCCATAAAGTCTTACTTTCTTTTCTTCCCCCCCATTGGTTTCATAGAACTAGTATTTGGATAGAGAGTGTTTGCAAAATTTAGTTTATTACCACCAGTGGCTGAAGACAAGCTGTTCTGTGCTATTCTCTATTCAGATCTGTATGCTGGTGATGTTAGAGATTCATGTCTTCTATTTTCTGTAGCCTAACTTCTTTTGAATTGAAGTGTTCCTTTTTCTTTCTTACCAATCACACAGAAATTTGTACTGAGAGAGAGTTTCATGTTTACAGCTTAGAACATTTTCTTAGATGGACAAACCAATAGAACTTCCCATAGAAGTCATTTGCTCAGACCATTTTCTTGCAGTTCATTTGTTTACTAAACTATATGTGTTTAAACTGCTGAAAACTCTGCAAAGCAAAACTCATAAGTCTTTCAATCTGTGAAATTTATATATATATATATATATAAAAATAAATCTTGTCTATCTATTTTACTGCAATATGTTAAGCTAAAATATTTGGTATTTCAGGTATTGGATTTAAGTCTTGTTATTTTATTGCATGCTTGGTGTATTTCTAATTTGTTGCTTGATTTTGCTATATTTGTTAAAATTTTGCTTATTGAAGTAAAAAACATGGTGAGGTTTTTTTGTGGGTTGGTGGTTTTGTTTGTTTGGTAGACATAATGTGACTTTAAAAATACTTCTCAATATTTTATAGTTAATTTCTTTTCTTCCATCCTGCAGCTACAAGCTTCGGTATAGCTTTGCCGGCTTGGATTGTGGATCAGAAAAATTCAATTCTGGTGAGTCAGCTTACTTAGCTCAAGATTTCAAGGTGAACTTTCAAGTGTTTTTGAAAAAAAAAAATTTGCTTAATACTGCACATTTTTAGTCAAAACACGTTACTACTTTGGTCCAAATGCACATCTTTGAAGCAAATTTCAGGAGTCATAAGTATTAGAGTAGCTTAAATCTAACCTTTGAGAGTAAAGTATGAATATGTTTGGAGGGATCTCATTCCAATGATAATGAGGTTCTACTGTGGTCACCCCTCCTACAAAGTGTGTGTTTGCTCTTGGAAGGAAGCACCTTTAGAGCTGTGTGCTGGGTTTCTCTAGTTCCATTTGGTTTGCTAGTGATGCTCTAATCATACAGTATCTAAATCTTCTTCCTGTTGCATTTGTTGCTCCAAGGTATTTTTCTTAACCACTTGATTTCTTTTAATCATCTGTCCACTGCATCACAGTTTAGCTGCCAACTTTTCAATTACTAAGGAAACTGACCTGTGACAATGAGTGAATCATTTAAACTGATTCATATGTGAATCACACTAAACTGATACTCCTTATTTAAGCCCTACCTATTTATATTACTTGTAAGTTGCTTTTCGGAAATAATGACACCTATTATGCAATAAGCTTGTGTTAATTTGTAGTGAGCTTGTGGTAGTACTACTTGACTGTATTTTAGAATAAAGATTAAACAAGAGTGGTATTAAGTAGCCACAATATCTAATACACTATGTTTTGCATTTTTTCTGTAGGTGTTGTTTGTTTATGGATTAGCATTTATGGTTATTCTTCCAGTTGTTGTGGTAAGTATTATCTGGTTAATATTCTACTCTCTGTAACCAAGTTGTAAACAAAGCTGTCTTAGACATTGGGTCGCTTATTCTTGCCTTTCATAGAGAGCGCAAGTGAGCTTTTTTTTTTTTAGCAGGTGGTGTTTTCTTTTATTGTGAGAATAGTATAGCTGCTGTAGAGCTTCCAGAAAAATGCGGTGCCATAATAGAGAGGGGACTGCAGGGGAAATATTAGATATCACAAGAATTGCTAAGTTATGTAATTTGTCTTGTAGCTTCTTTTGCAAGAAAATTGAGGTGATGAGCTCAAGAGGATATTCAGTGGTGTTATAGCAGAGTCAAGATTGAGATGTCTCTAGCTGTTGGTGCTAGAATGATTACTGCAGGTGGAACAGGTGGTTGATTTGGTTTTTCCTGGCTGCCTTTGTTTTCATAACTTCAGTTTTTATTGATCTTCTGTACACCATGAGATGTCTGCCCTTGAGATTGCTTTGTGTGAGGAATCAGTTGATAGGTGACATTTCAGGGTTGAGGTTTGCCCTACAGTATTGCTTTTGAACTATGTCCCTTATCCACTGATTGTGCATTTAGGGTATGGCATGAAGCAAGACTCAAAGTTGACACTGAAAAAGTGTTCTTGAGAAGATTTTCTTTTGAAAATGTTCTTGAGAAGATCTTCATGTTCTTGAGAAGATTTTCATTTGAAAAAGTGTCCTGAGGTCTTGGCAGCTGCTTGCATCAGTGTGTGCAGAGACTCAGAGAGACATTATCCCTTCCCTTTGAATCTTTCTGTGTGATTGAAGATTCAGTTTAGAAGATTAAATATGGTGATTTCAACAAGTTGAATAAAAAGTTTAAAATCCAGGGTGCAAAAATTTTTCATGCCTTTCCCTTTAGGATTCAGTTGATGTTTGTTGATGCTTTTTTGTATACACATACTTGTAGTGATTTATACCAGGTTTATCATAGCTCATATGAAAGAAAAACAACCTTGCTGCTGGTACAAAGAAATGTTCTGAGCACAGAAAAAATAGTCTGCCTCTTCTTGCCCCATACCAGATGTAGACTTGTACATTCACTTGTCACTGTAAATTTCTTTTATAGTCAGTGAAGAGGAATAGTCATTTTTATGGAGCAAGTTATTTTATCATTTCATTTTAAAGTAGACATACAAGATAATTCATGCCTTTAATGGGCCTGTTTCTCTTTCATGAATCAATAAAGTAGCTGAAGTTAACTACAGTGTAGTCATCCTATGTTTGATGGGCATCTAAAATAAAGAAAGGCTGCTTCCACCCTTTGAATCAAGATTAATGAAAAAGGAAAATACTGATAAGTAGTTCTTTCCGGACCTCCACTGACCTAGATAATGTCCTGTACATGAGGCAAGAGACAGGAGCTGTATATGTAGAAGCAGTTAGGGCAGCCTTTTTCATGTAGATTTGGACTGGCTAGTTACATTTTTCTTCCAATACCTGTACTTCTACAAATATTTGATAACTGTGGGATTATAATTTAACTTTATATGCAGAAAAAAATTTTAGAAAGTTGTGTACTATTTTGTGTTAGGGTTCATCTATTCATGGAGGAATCAAACTTAATTTATTAAAAAATTTGTTGGAGCCAGTCCTTGAGCATTTCCCAAATAATTAAGTAGATTGCAGAGTTCTTTCTATAGTGGGGGAATTCACTATTATTAAATTAATAATAGTAAGCATCATTTACTACTTTACTTATGGTAGGCTTCACAGTAGATTGAGGAGTATCTTTGATGTGTTTTCTTATATTAAATGAGCCTTGCTTACAGGGAGGAGTTTAATGAACATATTGCAGTTTATAACCCAGCACACCATTTTTCTGAAAATATATTAGATGGTACAACCACTGTAGGGTGAGTTCCATAATTTGAGTCACTGGTATAATGCTAATTAGGCAATTATCAGAGTGTTGCTGAAGGTTTGGAAAACTTTTTCTGTCAACCTGAAGGTGTATGGCTTAATTCTGAAATTTACAGCAAGGGCCCCATGCCACCGCCAGATTCCCCTTCTGAAAAGCATTTTCTGATCAGGTGACTTAAATCACAGTTTTGCAGATTTTGTCATAGTGAAAGAAATCTCTTTGTTCTTGGCTTGGTCTTGGTCTGCCTAAACTAGATTTGAATGCTGTGTGCCCTGTAAGGAGCTACCACATCATATGTAGAAAGTGGTAAATAAAGTGAATTTACTGTATAGTGGATTTATTAAAACAACACCAGAAATAAACCAAGCAGTGTATATGTGTGCAGGTGTATATGCTGGGGGAAATTCTCTAGGCTAGAGGTCATATAAAAATGTTTAGATTCTCTCAGATTAATTTCAGTGTGCTCTTAAAATCTATGTCAGCAAATATTTTTTGTTTCCCTCTCCTTTCTGAAATTCGTAGGTAACATAGGTAAAATCAGTTGGGCTGAGTTATGTGGTTGTTGACAGACATGAGGTCACGCAGTATGTGTGTTTTGATGCTTCCTTGTAGCTGCCGTCAGTCTGTTCTTGTTGAATATTTCAGGGTTCCTGGTGGTACCGATCGATACGATACAGCGGAGATCAGATTCTCATTCGAACAACTCAAATATACACATATTTTGTCTATAAAACCCGGAACATGGACATGAAACGTAAGTAAAAAGCATCTTGAGCTGTAGATGTTCATCTGGAAGTGTCAGTCTGCTGACGTTAAAATACTCCTATTTTATAAGCCTTATTTAGGTTAAATTAATGCTTCTCATTCCTTTAGAGTGTTTTTAAAACTTGATTCTGTTGCAGGCAAAGAATACTCTGTAAGAAGACTTTAATATTTGAGAGGGAGTTGTATAGATCTATATTTATGTCTATCTATGCGTTAAAAAAAAAAAAGAAAAAGGGCTATTTTATGTTGGGAAAAAACATGCTGACCTGCCTGTAGCCCTCAGTTGCCAGTAGGAGCCATCTGTGTGTTTTCTTCTGTTAGTGTAACAAAACAGGCTTTGCAATTTTTTTAGGGACTTCATAAAATTTTTATATGTGTAAAGAATGAAATAGTGTTTCAAATTTTTTGATGTTAGAATAGAGAGCTAAGTTTCTGTTAAAAAATGGCTATCAATTTCATGTTATTTTGTTACTTGTTTGTAGCTTTCAATATACTTACTTTTCTTGTCCACTCCCTTATTTTAAAGGAATAACTCCTCACATTTTTCTGAGGAAAGCTATAAATGTTGGTGCAAAATTGTATCTTTCAGTTTTGGGGGCTGGCATGGGCCTGAAGAATTGGCACAGTACTGCTTAGTTCTAGATTGGATTTAACTAGACTGCATGCTCAGAGCAATTGAAAAACAGAGTAGAAGAACCCCCAAAACCTTCTAAAAAAGGGTTCATAAATATATTTTCTTACTCCTTTGAATTGCGCTGCTTTTCAGCTTTAGGTTTGCTGGAAGATTGCTGAAATCTGCTCTTGATCCTTCCTTTTCCTACAGAGCAGAAGTGCTTCACAGATGATCCAAGAGGTGTAGGGGATAAGAGTATGGAAAGATGTTAGCCTTCTGTTCACAGGGCACATGGATTTGTGTGTGGGATTAATTCAGACCGGTTTCTACTCTTTGCTTTGTGATACTCCTGTCCTTTTTCCTCTCTCCAGCTAGGTGAGAAATGAGGAGTTGGGAGAGTAGGTGAGACTTCAGAAGTTTAGGGAGATCACTTTCTTTCTCCAGACTTGTTGTCGGTAGTAGATTATTTCATACTGAACCTTGCTCAGAACCCAGCTTTGAGGCTTGCCTTGTGTCTCCTACAGATTGGTTAAAAAGTTAACTTTAGGTTTAAGTGGCCTTATTTAAGGACTTAACAGTTCTAGGTAGTTCTAGGATCAGAGGCAGGTCAGTTTTTTCTACTGAGGTCTGTGGTGCAGTATGAATATAAACTGAGGTGCAGCTGAGGTGGCTTAGACACATCACACAGAGATCAGGTAAGGCTTTTGCTTGGTTGTGAACTCCACTGTAGTGTGGTATGTCAGTGCTGGCAAATGTAATCAAACCAGGCTAAGGAAATGATGAGACAAATCTGCATGGCTTGCCTTGTTTTGAGGTATTTTTTCAGGCTTCAGGACAAACAGACTTTTCAAAATTTCCTTTCCTGGAGATTTAAAGTTGTTGATCTTAAATAATGGGAATATATTTATAGTCATCTGAAAGTCTTCAATATGCCGTGCTGAGGAAGTGAATAGATAATCGAGCGTGGAAATGAAAATTGACGCTCAGGGAATTGACTCCTTGTTAGTAGTTTGAGTTCACTGGGCACTGCAGGTAGGCAAAAATAACTGACTTGCTCGTAAGAGCACTTGTTCAAAATTTAAGAAGGAAGCTTGAGTGACTACTGCTAAAAAAGTTATTTTAACTGGAGCAAATGATTCTGTGAGCTCTCTCTGATTGTCTATGGCTGAGGGGTCTGGTGTGTTCATGAGCAGAAAGCTGACAATGGGACTAAAATAGCCCTAAAATAACTAGGGCTTTCATTTTAATTACACTACAGAATGTTTTGTGGTAATATGGATTTTCCTTATCACATTAAGAAAAGAGCAGTCCATCATCTTTGTGCAGTTTGTTTGCAGGATTATTTATTGAACTGCTTTTCTAATAATTAAAAGAATTTTTCTGGTGAATTTTCAATGCTGACTGATCAGAAAATGGAGTTGAAATTTTACCCTTCCTGCCTCCCTCTTCCATACACATTGTCGTGCTGCTGCAGGCACATGGATTGCTGAGAGGAATGGTTCTGTGAGCATGCAAAAGTAGTCAAACTGCTGTGCAGTGATGTCTTCTAGTCCTAATGAAGTCTAATTGTGTTTTTTCTGAAGACATTTAGTGTCAAATGCTGGACTTGACATGCACAATTGAGCCTTGAATGATCTCTTTTGTGCCAGACATTGATTTCTGCCTCCTTTGCCCTGTGGCAGTAGTAACTGATCCATTAAGTAGAGAACATGGATATTCATGATTGTTGGGGGAGGAATGGGAATAAGTTTTATGGTGGAAGGTTCTGAAGAAATCAGTTGGTGGCTTAGGATGTTGGCATTTTCTTTGTCTGACTCCAATTATCTTTGCAGGGCTCATCATGGTTTTAGCAGGGGCATCTGAATTTGATCCTCAGTACAATAAAGATGCGACAAGCAGACCAGCAGACAACATCCAGATACCTCAGGTCAGTTTTATCAAGAGATATTTTAATTGACCCCTTCAAAGGAAGAGGCAGATGCTGCTTCTAGGTGACCAGCTGACAGAATTCAAGTTCTCCAGGCATTAACTTTGAGAGAAGCAACTTTATCCCTTCAGAAATAGGAATTAGAAACTAGACTTGATTTAAACTTTCTTTTAAAAGAAAAGATAACATTAATGATGCTAATGCTTATTTTAAATTGAATTGGTTTAGTATATAGGCTGCTGTATTGGGCTTTTGGGGAGGGGTAAAGTAAATAGGAAACTAGAGTGTTAGTCCTTACAAATTTTGAGTATTGACATAAGGAGGTGATCACCATTTGATGTTCTTTTAAATCATTAACACAGATCTGGTTGAGTGTATTAACAGTAAAATAAAATTATTATTTGATGTCTGAATTAGTAATGTCTTTAAATATTGTAAAGGTTCCTCCATAAATATCTCTTCTCCTTTGGTTACCTTTTATATTCATTTCCATTCAGTGTTTCCAACAGAGATGCCATAAATGCATTCTGTGGAAAATAATTATTACTAGCAAAGTTTTAGGAAGTCTTATTTATCAGAAACTAACACTTTGATTTAAAAAAGTTTAAAGCACAGTATACAAAATGAAAATGTTTTGAGTTGGCAAAAAGAGGGGGAATTAGTCTCACAGATTTAACCTTTGCATGCACACAATTGAATTTTCATGTTTTAAACATGACCTAAACATTAGAGGTATCTCAGTCTGTTTTCTTTTACTTAATTTTCTTTGTCTCTTTTACAAATTCTTTATCATGTTGTGGACTTTATGAGTAGAAGATGGAATTGCATTAAAGTGGGGTTTTTCAGTGATGGGAGCAGAAGGCTGGAAAAGATCACCGTGATCAGTGGTTCTTCACTCATGCTGTTACCAGCATTGGCATTCTGCAATCCCTTTTACATTTAATCATTCATTATTTAAAATGCAGTCAAGCCTTCTGTAACCATATCCTGCTGAGAAGCTGTTCCAGAACTTGCTGTTCTAGTGATTAGAAGTCTTGTTTGTGACCAATTTATATCCTTGGTTTTTATCATCACTATTCTGGAGTCTAAATTATTCTTGCTGCGTGTATCCTTATGCATCTGTAGACAGAAGCCATAGCCCATTAGTTATCTTTTTGTCTTTATTTTGCTAAACTAGAAAAGCTGCTGTCTTTCATTCCTCTTCTCCAAAAGGCTCATTTCCCTCCTCCCGCTATGTGCTGAATGGGGTACTGTTCCCAGTTGATAGATTTCTAAATTTTACATTATTTTTTATCTGCTTAGAATTGTCCATAGTATCCTATGTTAAGTCTTAACAGTGCCTTAGTTGCACTACTGTTCCTGTATTTCTGCAGGGAATGACTTTCAGGATACTCTTTTCCACAGCTGTTTTATATGGTGGTTTAGTACAACTGAAGTGGGATCAGTAAGTTTTCGGGATTTCCCAATCATAGATATCTCTGTTTTCCAGCTGACAGGCTCCCATCTTCAAGCTGCAGTTCTTGTTAGTATGCAAGTGCATGACTTTGCATTTTATGACAGATTTTGTTCCCTTTCTAAAGGTCCAGTCATCAGTGTCACCTGTGTTCTTTTTTTTCTGACTATATGGCAGTACAATTCTTTGAAACATCAATACAGAAGGGTATTGCTAATAACTTCTGCTAGCATATCCCACTTTTGGGGCCATGGTCATTGTTCCCATTTCTCACAAAGTTCTCTTCTCTGAGTTTTACTGCTCTTGGTCTGGGGTTACACCAGGATGTGCTTATATGAAACTTCTTGTCAGAAGATCTTTTTTGCAAGTGTGGAGAAAGACTGGTCAAAGGTTGGTGTAGCTTAGCTGTTGATACCCAAAGTTCTCTTTTTGTCCTGAGATTTTGGAATTTTAATCTCTCCTCAGGTAACTTTTTGACCTAAAAAGTGAAGCTTCTGGGCAATGTACTGATGTTGCTTTATCTGAGCTTCTGTTACTCAGGCCTGTTTGAACTGTGGGTCTTGGTCCTGTGGGGATCAGGAAAGGTCATCCTGCATAAAGAACACCACGCTTTTTTCAAGTTCGTGTGGTTTATAAACAAGTTAAAATACTTTATCTTCAGCCTACCAGGGATTTCAGGCTTGTAAGCCTCCTTCTTGTTTTACCTGAAATTATTCCTAGGGAAGTTTGCTGTGTCTTAGATGAGTGAAAGGTCTCAAAGTGATGCTGTTGCTTGTGCATATTAAGTTCAATGTAAGTGCCTTAGAAATATGGTTGAATCTAGTAAACCTTGGCAATAAAATAAGGTATTAAAAATATTTATCTATCAGTACAAATTTACTTAACACTACATAAGACAAGTTTCTGGCATGCAAATCTTTACGACCTCCTCATTCCCACATTGAAAAAAGGTATATAAAGACTCTTAGCTTTTTGGAGCTGGGTTTTGAACGAAAATGGCTAATGTTTATCTCTACAGAAATTTCCAAGGAAAAGTTACTTAAGCTCTTGCTTTTGTGAACATACTTTTTTTTCCATGTGAACTGTTCTTCTGTATTTGCTTGTCTTTAGCAACAAAATAGCTGTTTGTGTTTTAACTATTTTATTTTAGCTAATCAGAGAAATTGGTGGCATAAATTTAAAGAAGAATGAGCCTCCTCTCACCTGCCCTTACAGTCTGAAAGCCAGAGTTCTGCTGTTGACTCATCTTGCCCGGGTGCAAGTTCCTGAGGTCCTTGAAGAAGGTAGTGGCTTCTCCCCTAATTGGATATTACTGGAAACAGAGCAAGATGCTGCATGCTACACTACTTCTGCTTCTTGTCTTACAAGGAGTTGAATGGATCTCTACTCAGTAGTCTCTATGAAGGCTGCTTAGTTTTTCAACTTTAATGACCCTTTAGAACATTTACTTAGCATTTACTCACTCTCCTGACAGCCCTGCAATACTGATATTTTACTTTTTAATGCTTTTGGCTGCAGATGTGGCTTAGATAAATTGTTTTTGATCTTTGTAATAGAATAAAAAATTAAACATGTGAAGTACATTTGCTTTTCAGAGCAAAGAAGTCCAAGATCAGCATAATGCTGCTCTCTGTAGCATTTCCATGTGTATTTATTTTTGGAGGTTTTTAGCCCACTATGTGAAGTAAAAATGACAAGATTAGAACTTTAAATATCAGTTACCTGTGAGCTTCAGTTTGTGTTTTGGAATTTTTCATACTTTCAAATACTCAAACTGAAATATTTCTAAATGCATTTCTTAAGTTTCAACCATGAAAGCCATAGTTTTTGGCTGACCAGCAAAGTTGAGATGTTCTACATTTTAATGGAAATTAAAAAAAAAACAAACAAACCCCAAACCAACAAACCAGGGAAAATGCTTTTCTTCATATTTTTCAGTTTCTTTCAAAAGAAAAATAATTACTTTTAAAAAGTCATGAAAAATGTCTCATCTTTACTTAGTTACTGTTTGTATTTAGAAGTTCACAGAACTGCGTTCAAAAGAAGTTGAACTTTACAAATAATGTTTTTTTGCAGAACTGGTGTTTCACTTAAAATTAAAAATTCTGGTTTTAACTTGTGATTACCTAAAGAATTCATGTGATTTTAATATAGCTGATAAATTGTCTATGCCATCCTGTTGCTTCTTTTTAGATGGATTTAGTAAGTATTGCTTCATTTGGTGTGGAAGCTGGTGTACAAAATTTGTTTCCTCTTAGAACTTGCATTTTCTTGGTTTTTATTAAGGAATGTTACAGATGGATATATCAGTGAGAATAAAGTGTTACTCTTGGTAATACAAGAATGAATAGAAGTGAAGACCATGCCATTAAATGGTCCAGTTCATGTGAACTGTGTGATTGTTTTTCCTAGAAGTAGTACATTATAATTGCAGCCAGTTATATCTTGCAGATCAGCAGTTTATCCTTAAGAAGAGTCCTGCACTACTTCAAGAAATGATTAATGTGATCTGCCAACTAATTATAATGGCTCGAAGCAGGGAAGGTAAGAAAAGAAGCTGTATAATTAAACCCAGTAAATATGTTTCTTCATTGTGATACTTCATAAAGTCTTTGGTTCTTGTGGAAAGCTTAACCAGTGATATTTAGAAATGCCTGAATGCACTTTTGCTCTTTTTACTGTAATGAGAGAGTTCTCTATTTTGAGGATTGAAATGCTGCTGCTCCTGCCAAGCTCTGCTCTGAAATCCTGAGTATGTGTGTCCTGCTTGTAATTTTTGCAATTAAAATTTCTCCTTAACTGCAATTGAAAACCTTTTCTTGAAAATGTGGTTCATTTTCAGTAGCAAAGCATTTAGTATAAGACTTCTTTCTGCGCTTCTACAGTTTTTTCTCTCCTCTTATGAGTGCCTCTTGTTTTTTAGATAATTTCTTTGCTGTTATTTCTTTGTATGTTGCTCATATTTCTCCATTTCAGAATGCTATGCTCTTCAGCCTGCTATGTAGTTTTATTCTGAACTTGTAGGTGCAGGTGCTTAGCTGTAACTGCCATAGAAATTATAATTTAATTGAAATATAATATTTAAGCTTTTTTCTTTTCACTGTAAAAAGGCAATTACTCAGAATATGGTTCCTTGCAGTGTAAGGAAGCAAAGACTTGGATATCATTCATTTATTGTACCAAACATAGTCAAGGCATTTCTTTATGTCAAACTGGTGACCATTTTTTTGCTATCAAACAGTACTTACTGGTTGATCTTTACTAGACCAAAACTCCTTTAATGACCATTGATAGCCTCCTAGTAAGAATGGTTTTGGGAAAGATATTTCCCAGAACTATTGCAAGTTTTGCTGGAAAATGTGCTCCATAACAAAGTGTGAGAGGGGATATAAGCAGATAAGGAGGTTGTGTGCTGGCTTGGGTTTTTTAAATTTGGATAGTATTTCATAAAAAATACCCGAACCTCTAAGATACTGTAAAATAGTTCAAGGCTCTGAAAAATGCCTTTTAAGATGGCCTAGATGGCCTGTGTATATATTAGTCAGCTAGCAAATAATTGTTTTCTCTTGTGCAAAATGAAACCAAAATAACACAGGCAGAAGCTTTTTTTATGCAACAGAACTGGAACTCTTTGAAAAATGTGAAACACCTCTAGTTCTTCTTGTAAAAGCTGAATTAAGATACCAAACAGAGTACAAGATATACTTTGCAACTTAAATGACCTTCAGGTATCTGTATTCTTCTCCTCTAGTTCTGAATATACAGAGAGATACTTTCTTAATTTGACAGTAAAATGATTATTTATAGATGTAGTGTTCTTAATAAATTGCCTTGAAGTTCCAGAAAATTTAGATTTTAGCTTAAATTAAAATTTAAAAAAGGAAACTGTGTTTTGAAATACAGTGGCGTAAACTAATTTTCCATTAGCATGTGAAATGGTTATTTATAAACCAAATCTGAACAACCTCTACTACTAACAATTTCCAGAGATTATCATTATCTCTTCCAGCCTCAAATCATTTTGTGAAAGCGGAAGAGAATTTATAGCTGTCATTATATACAGTAGAAATTACTTCCCTAGATTTGGAAAAAGTAGGTATGTATCATAGGTATAGATGAGGAGTTGTCTGGTATTTCTCTAACAGCTTTTCTCAAAAATAATATCCAAAGTTTGAAAGTGGCAGTACCCAGAAATTTGTACCAAACAACCAAACATTTCCTCTGGCTTCCATGCCACTGCTCTCAGCACATGGTATTAAAGAGAAGGTGGTATCCAACTGTTGCCCATTAACAGCCAACAATAATGAAATTGGGGATTTTAAGGTAAACAGTTTCAGAATTTTGGTCTAAAGTGAAGTCACTGCTTTTACTACTTAGCAAATGTAATGCATTGACCCTGTTTCTGATGACTGTGCGTGTAGAGACAACTGTCTCGCCCTGGGAAACAACTGGAAATTGTAAAGGTGGCGTTGGTTTGGTTTTGTGTTATGTTTTTTTAAGGTTAATGAAATTGAAGTTAGGCATTGAAAATTCTGAGAGATTGCTTTGCTGAAGTTTGTCACCATAATTTTAAGTGGCTTAAAACTTAATTGCAGTTGGTTTTGGGGTTAATTTTCACTTAAATCAACCTTGACACAGTACATAAGATGATCACATGCTACAATTAGTCGTAGATTTTTAGCAGTCCTGATCTGAAAGTACAAAGGTGATGGCATGTGTTTCTATATAAACTATCTAAAGAAATATTTTGGGGACAAATTGCACTTTGTGAAACCTAAATTGATGGTGGGATGAGAAGTCTCATTTTGTGCTGCATTTGTGCCTTTCAAATATTCCAAAATGTTTTTGTTATTATTATAAGCTTAAAAATGTCTGCAGCAATTTATGCTTACCTCGTAATCAGGTCTTTTGAAGAAAGACCCTTGGGATGAATCTTCACAGCCTTGGCACTTAGCTTTGCTTTGTGCCATCCCTTGCTTGCATCCATTGTTTTGTGGCAATTTAACTGATACCTGAGAACCAGCAGGTATAAATTTTTTTCATGGCTTCCTTGGGATCATCCTTAAGTATGATAAGTAGATAGCTGCCTTGCTAAGTGAGGTGTTTGCTGCCAAAACCATGGAATGTGCTCCAGTAAGTGTCTGCAGGAGTTAGGCGTCAGTTCAGCTGTCCAATCAAAGCACATTCCTTAATTCGGGTTGGAAGCTGCAGTGTAATGAAGAGGTTGTGGCTTGACCCAGGTGTATGCCAGTTCTTCACAAGCAAGTAAAATTTGCATTTAAATTTGTGATAGACTACTTCAATGTCATATGTTGGATTTAAAATGAAAGAGGGTGGTTTTAAATAAGAAATTCTTTGCTGGTGAGGGTGGGGAGGCACTGGCACAGGTTGCCAGAGAAGCTGTGGATGCCCCATCCTTGGAAGCGTTCAAGGCCAGGTTGGATAAGGCTTTGAGCAGCCTGGTTTAGAGGAAGGTGTCCCTACCTAGGGGAGGGCGTTGGAACTAGATGATATTTGAGGTCAACGCAAACCATTTTATGATTCTGTCAAAATAGGTACAGCAATGACATTAATTTTATGGTAGGGGCATTTGGGGGATGTTAAAAGCTATGCTGTCCTCAGGTCCACTCTCAGGGAATATAAAGACCTGTGTTCTTTTCCGGAAACCAAAATAATACTTTCCAACTTTAAAATATTTTTCTTCTGTCATATGGATGATGAGTCAATCCTTTAAGACAGAGAATATTTTCTACTCTCACTAGTGCTCTGTGGTCTCAAAGCTCTAGGTGAATTTCCTGCAAAAGACAGTTTGTCAGAGATTATTTAGGATTCTTTTATTGACTTGGTTTGCAGTGTGTTTTTTTAACTTAAATCCTGTGACTTTCCTTACAGCAGCAGCCAAAAAAATTACAGGGGAGGTGGAAGCTGGGTAAAATGGAAACTAAATGTGGTGTTATTTGGTTGGGACATTAATCTTTCCGTTACTACTTTTTTTTTAAAGGTCAAAGTTACATCTTTCTTAGTTACCTGTCTGTCTAGCCAGGTAGTTCCATTTGTGTGTTACATTTCTCTTTGCATTGCATATAATTGTCACATGTCCTTCCATGTAATTTGATTTAATAGCTGCTGATATTTATAGCTTGGTGTAATTAGAGAAGAAACAGACAATTTGAAGGGGGGAGGGGCAGGCGAAGCAGAGGGAAGAGTGATCTTTCACGTGCAGTTAATATGCCCTCATAGCTGCTTAGAAATCTGCAGCAAGATAGTGAGTGGTATAAAGGAGGCAGAAAACATACTGAAGACACCAAATTCGTTGGGGGTTTTTTTGGTCAAACTTACTACCTTTTCATATTTCCTCTGTTAAATGTTCTAAAATTAATTTCAGCTTGCTTTCTATCAAAATGCAGTTGGGTTTAGCAGTTGTTTAGCAGTTGTAGCTTTGGTATCCTTTTGTTCAGGTGCATGTTATAGCCTGTCTGCCTTCTCACTCAGGTGTCAGCAATCCTACTTCTGTCTGCATCTCTCACTGCCTTGAGAGTGTGGTCAGCTGGATCACACAGCCCTAGCAGAGTGGCGCAGTCCTTCTGACCACTCGTCTAATCTAACTCTTGAGAGATACCTCTGTGCCCCTGTTGTAGTGTCCCAAATACACGTATTTGTATACAAATACATGTGTGTATGTACCCAAAGACACTTGTATTCATACTTACATTTATATGTTTATATGCAGAATATGCCTGTAACAGTCAAGGTAGTTAAAGGCTGATTGTTTTGCAGAGAAGAGTTTAAAGTGTAGGAGAAAGCATAGGGATTCTTAAATTAAATGACAGGCATCATAAATTGCAGGTGCCTTCCATAATACCTGTTGAAAATGGCCTTCACTTCTTTGATGTGCCACATACAAGTTCAGAAAAAGATTTAAGTAGCTTGAGTTCCTTTTGGCTCTTTGAAGAGGATCTTAACTTATTTTTTTGTTTCATGGTAAAGCATTGCCAGTTCTGGACTTGAAGTAGCTCTTGAGCTGCAGGGGAATTCTGAAATGAGTTCTCTAAAGGGTTTATGAGAAGTTTTATTTATGAATGAATGGTTGTCAAAGTTATATTGAAGTTTGTGTCTGCTTTGCTTTTTCATTTCTGTGCAGATGTGATGAGTATTAAATTACTAAGTGGTTTTTTTTTGTTGTTTTTTCTCCCTTTTGCTCTGTTCTGGCTAAGACTTTTTGTCTACCTTTTAATCATTTTAATTATGAGAGTGTAGGCCTTTTTGTACTTTAGACTATGAAAAGAATTATAGGTAATTTCTAAACGAAATGTCAAATAGGTGTTTCCTGAGACACCCCTTTTAACCATTAAGTTTATTTATAAAAGTCATGCATTTGGTATTTTTACAGCTCTTCTTACTGCCTTCTAACATAATATAATATGGTCTGCTTAGCTTCAATTATAAATATAATTTTTTTCTTGCATATGATAGGCTGCTACTTAATATGTTCATTTCTCAAGATGAAAATATTATAAATAATGTATTATGTTGTAAAAGATTAATGTTTAATGATAAACTGTATTAAATGATACGCTAAACATGTTATACAGACACATATATACATAAAGCGTATAAATGTTTGTTTTGATGCAGCATTTTTAAAACTGAATTGGAGTTTTTGTCTATAATAATTACATAGATACATTGTGCAGTTGTTGTTCCCTGAGACAATGTTAGGTGGAAGTCTCCGTTGGTGTTCAGCTGTGACATCCTAAATAGAGGGAAGAACATGTCTGCTGGTCTGTGTGGCTGGAGTAAGAGTAAAAAGGCTGCCTTGTTAATGATACTGAACATTTTAAGATGTCTCTTTCTTTTGCTTGGTGGACTGGAAATAAGGTTTTCTTTAATACAAGTATACATTGGAAAAGTATAAGAAGAAAAAAAAAATTAAAATTATGTGTTTTGTTTCATTCTCCCCAAGAAAGGGAGTTCCGTGCTCCATCTTTGGGATCTTTGGAAAATTGCATGAAGCTTTCCCAGATGACAGTCCAGGGACTTCAGCAATTCAAGTGTCCCCTTTTACAGCTGCCTCACATTGAAGAGGACAATCTTAGGAGAGTTTCCAATCATAAAAAGGTAAAGAAATACAAATGATACTTGGTAACATCTTAAAATGCTGTCTGCTACTTCTTTTACCTATTTGTGGCTAAGGAAGCAAGGTCATGAATTAACTAAGAGAATAAAAATAGATGTATTTTTCAGGAATTCAGTACAGTGCTTCCTAGGTGTTCTGCCTACTTTTGGTTTCTTTAAAGTCTATCTCAGTTAGGAGGTGAGAATTAAGATCAGAGATCTGGTAAGTGTAAATAAGTGTAAAAGATCAGTCTGTGTTGACCTAACAAACAATAGAAACAGTTTATTTCTTATTACAATGTCTTATTTATTGCACAATGTCTTTCTTATTACTATCTCCTATTTAATATTCTTCCAGAATGTGTCTGGAATATCCTACTGGGACTTTTTTTTCTGGGGATTGGTGGGGGGGTGGTGCTTGTTTGGCTTTACATTGTTCTTAATCTACTTTGATAGAAAATATATTTGGCAGCTTACACAGAGGAGTTCATAAAAGAAAAAAATAATCAGTTACTGTGGGAAGCATTTTAGGTTTTGTGATCCTTTGTGTGAAAGGTTGTGTCTTATAAAGCTTTTGCTACGTAACTGTAGTTGGGTAACTGTTAGTATTTGTAGAATTTAAGGATGAAAAAGAATAGTCTTATTTGAATACCTGCATGTGTTTCTTCACTCTGTTTCACCAACTGTCTCTGTATTGAAACCTGTGTGTTCATTCGAGTCTCGTGTATCTTCTGGGGATGCCTGGTTAGAAACAGCACTTACCTTCTACTAGAAGCTGTTGGCTTTTCTGATAGTTCTAGTACACTTGTTAATTTGGATCAATCTTGAAAATATTCTTTTTATCTGATGGCAGTTTTGTTTAGCTTTAACTACAGCCTTAGGGGCTGTTTAAATGCTTCTGTGTTAGTGTGAAGACTAAGAATATTTAGGTACTGCTTTTTTTTTAATCCCCTCTGAAGATGCTCGTTCATGAAATATTTGAGTAGTCATATCCTTTGGATAAAGTAAAAGATTCTCTTACAGGTATCGTTAAAGACTTAACATTTTAAATCCAGTCTTAAACTACAGGGAACATATGAGAAAATAAGCAGTTTTAGATGTGGTTTTTGACATGTGCATTGTCACTAAGTAAAAAACTGAAGAATTTGGCTGTGATATAATCCCACCTCTGTTTGCCATAAAAGAGGGAAGAAACCAGTTTTTTAGGCTAATTTGTACAGGATTCACATGCATTGAGTTCTTCAAAAATACAGTGCCCTAGATTGGCAGTGTGATCAGTCTACCTGGATGCATGAAATTGTTTTTAATAAAGTACATGCATTTATAATGCGGAGGTAACCAAGTATTCAAATCTATATTTGTTTTATCCTTTTAGTTCTGCTCTGCAAATCTTAAAAGGAGTGGATTTAGATTTGTTTGCAATTCAGTAAAAAAAAAATCCTAAACCTGTATTTGGTTGTTTCTGCTAATGTAAATCTCAAAGCACTGAAGTACTCTATCTAAATAAAAACCCCTATTAGGAAGATTTCTTGGCTCAAATTCCTGAAAAACCTGGCTGAAATAACAATTTTATAAGAAACTATAAAGTGCCATTTCTAAGGGGTTACATACTAAGGAACAGATCAATGTTCAAAGCAGTGCTGTTTAGTAGGTTTGAGTGCAACCTCTTTGGTTTATTGTTTCTTAAAACACACTTGCTAGTTTCCCAAAGTGTGAGGTTTTTAATAAGAACAAATGTAATGGTGTGTATGTATTAGTAACATGTGGGGACACCAGTGATATATTATCAAGAGTTTATTTGTGGACTATATTCTGTGCTACCTAGTGGCTTCCTTTCTTTTTTTATTTCAGTATAAAATCAAAAGTATTCAGGATTTGGTGAGTTTGAAAGGCTCAGATCGTCGCAATTTATTGCACTTCCTAGAAGATAAAAAATATGAAGAAGTTATGGCTGTCCTTGGCAGCTTTCCGTATGTCACTATGGATATAAAACCACAGGGTAAGTGGGAAGTCCTTTTGTTCTGTGTATGTCACTCTTCTGACATTTTGATAGTCTGCTGGCAGTAAGCTTTTGGAGGATGCTGAAACACAACTCACTGCTATTTATGTATTAATGTGACCTGGAAATTACATACTTCTTTGGAGTGGTGGGTTCTTGTACCCATAATGAGAGTTAATGTCTGAGCAGGTAAAGTACATTGAAACATTCCATGGATTCCCAAGCCAGCAGTAGTTTCTCATACAGGAGCTTTTCTGATATTTTGTCTTTTGATTTTAATATTTCATGAGCAATGTGGAATTCTTGTTGAAATACCACTTTTATTAACTATCTTAAACAGTTACAATTATTCTAGAATTTATGCTCAGCTTTCTCCAGCATGCAGAGTCCTTTGTGAGATTTTTGGGTTGGAGACCCTGATGACTAAATATTCATGGCTTCCTTTGTCATAGTCCTTGTATAGTTTTTATATGTGGCAGAATTTGTCCTTAGCTACCAGCTTACTTAGCTACCTTTTGTGGGCACTATTTCAATGAATGTATAATGCTCTCCCTCTCTGAAGATTAGCTATATTGTTAAGCAGTTCCTGTTAGACAGCCTTGCATTGGGAAGTGAATTGGTTCTGTGGTCTCCTTTTCTTTGTAGAAGAACAGTGCTAGTAAATGCGTGATATTTGAAAAGTTGTTCCAATTCTTGTTTCTAGTTTATATTGTCATTGTGATAGCAATGATCGCATTCAAAATGTGATATGCTTTGTTTGGGTAGCCTGACTGTAATTTGGCTTATGTGTAGTCCCCTGTGAGAAGCAAATGTTAGAGGAAATATCTGTTAAGGAAGCAAATGTCTGCTAATCTTGGTGTTTCTAAATGTTATTTGTGTTGTTTTTGGTGTTTGGTTTTTGGTTTTCTTTTAAGCAGATAAACAGAAGACTTTGTTATTGTGGCATAGGACTTTATACAGTCTTGTTAATCTGCTTAAAAATTCAGTCTTGGAGTACCTCCCCATATTTTGGCAAACAACTTTTTTCCTGCCTGTAGTCTTCATTTGTCACACAGCTGCACTCGTGTGGTGTGCAGGATTAAACCATGCATATGCTTTTCTGTTTAGCTCGGTATTGCCATTATATAAAATATATATGTAAGACCAGTGAATAGTAAAACTGCTTTCTCAGGGAGGGACTGGAGGGGAATAAATAAAATGTCTACACTGGGATATAACTCTGTTCCTCTCCTACCTGAGACATGCCCCAGTTTATAGGTTGGAGGTATAAACTCTTCAGTGGCTCTCCTGTGGGGTTTGTTTGATGTTTTAGTTAAACTAATCATTGCTGTTCTTTTATTTTCCTTTGCCTTCTCCTTAAAAAATAATTAAATGCATGATTGTTAATGTGGCATTGAAATTGAGTTGTTAATCATATGAAAGTCAGGAAAATGAAAATTATGATTCCCAGAACAAATATAACAGGGTCCCTCTGGTCATGTGTGGTATTTCATGTTTCTGAAGTTTTATGCTTTAATATATAATGCACAGTATTACAGGGTTATGGTTCCCACAGCAGCTATAACTTTAAATTTTCTAACTTTCATGCAATTAAAATTTCAAACTCAGTGTCACGGTTTTATAGGTTGCTGAATTATCAGCCCTCGTTCTGATAGTATATTTGAAGTTGTAAGAGACTTATTAAATAATACTTTGAGATTATTTTTTGTTAAAAATTCTGGAATTTGAATGCTTATGTTTAGAAGTAGCAGAAGCAATGTTTAATGGAGAAAAAGGCTTTAAAAAAGTCTAATAGATGTGTTGCTTTTCTTTTTGCACTAGTTTTGGATGATGAAGACAGCAACAACATTACTGTAGGTTCTCTTGTCACTGTTCTGGTCACACTAACAAGACAGACCATGGCAGTAAGTATTAAGAATACTTGTTCTTTCATGGTAACTGCAGATATATACTAGCAAACAGGCATTTCTGGTTGTTTTGTAAACACAACTGTAAGGTTAAGATTTGAAATTGAGAATTTGTGCTCTTAATCTGTCCTTATGGTTTTGTTTCTGAATGAGAAAGTTTTCCTGGAATGAAACCAAAGTTCAGTCTGACCCATTGCAGTTGTCTAGGGAACGGTAAAAGAATATGGCAAATGATACTGCTCTGAGGTTTGTAAACAACAGGAAAAGAGACATTCAGAAACTTGGTTCTTGAACTAAAATAAAATATTCACTCAGGTCCTCAGGACAGTGTTTGATTTCACTTTATGTGGGCTCATAATGTTACAAATCTCTTGGGTGTTTTAGACACTTTTATGAAAGAAACACAGTCCAGGAGAATGCAGAGTATGCATAACTTAATATAAAAGAGGTACACCAATGTCACATGAAGAAAATGGACTGCTGAGTAGGAAGCAGTGTGGCATAACCAAAACAATACTACACCCTAGTAGTTAAACTTCTGACTTGTGCTTATTTTGTCGCTTAAAACGCAGTAATGGCTTTCTTTGAACAAAAAATTTTAATACACAGAACCTAAACCAACTTTTACATGTCAAAGACTATAGCGTCAATTTTTGCGTCTGCACTCATGACATAATTGTCTAAGTAAACAGAAGGTCTGAGTTCCACCTCTAAGGTAAGGCACACAAGCCTGAGTATTACAAGTGAGATCAGACTACTGAAGCCAGTTCAGCAGAAAGTCTGTATATATAAGCTCTACGTGCTCATGCTGTGGTAGGTGAGGGTGCAGCAGGTAGAAAGTAAAAACACTGTATCTCTGTGCTGGAACTGCAAAATGAAGGAAACTGAAAATTATGAGGATATTGAACTGTACTTAGAAACTAAAATGTCTAACAGCATATAGAAAATTTATTTAAGATGTTTCCTGTGTGACCTCCACTAGGCAGTCTGGCATAGAAACACATGACTGTAAAACTAGAGCTAGCCTTTTGTATGATGCACTTTTTTTGTGGTGGTATTTCCTATTTGCTGTATTTATGTAAGACAGCTCCTTGTGACTATTTTGTTTGGGTGGGTTTTTTTTAATGGCATATAGTATATTTTGAAGAAAGAAATGCATTAAAAATTCCATTTACATAGAGCTGTCTTATTCTACAGAATACTAACATTGTGTTGTGTCTTGATGTTTCACATTTCTGGTTTGATTTGTTGTTCTGTGTCTCTGAGTAGCAGAGCAGCTGTTGGAAGTTTTTAATGCTCTGACAACTGGAGCAGAATTAGCATTTTACTACTGCTTGCTTTTGTGATACAGGATTTTTGTGCTTTATAAAACAAGTAGATTCTTTGGAACAAGATGACATGTTGCTACTAAATTTCTTTATAGTACTAGTGATGAAAAAATCTGAGACCAAATGTTTGAAATAGTGTTTAATTTTGATCTGTTAATCCCCTGTTGTGTCTGTCACTGATAAAAGAATTTGCCATAATGAGTAAAATATTCAGACCTGATTAAGGTGATTTAGTTTAAGTTCAAATATGAAGTAATAATTTGCTCTTTTGGTACAGAGAGGCATTAGTAGTTTTCACATCTTTCTCTAACCAGGATGTGTTCGAAAAAGAACAGTCTATATGTGCAGCAGAAGAGCAACCAACAGAAGACGGGGTAAGTGAGGAATAAATGTTCCTCTTGCTAATTAAAGAGACCTTTCTTTCACATCTTGAATTGCTAATTGTGCACTTCTCAAGCATTTTTTTCAGAAATGCCTGCTGAAGTGTCCTTTGAGCTGTGCTTTCTAATTTTGGTTCTCAGCTTAAAATGCTTAAAGTACAGTTGAATGACTGAAATTTTATGAACAGAATAAATATTTTAATACTGCTTTCCTGCAGCAAGGAGATGCCAGCAAAGTTAAGAGCAAAGGATGGCAACAAAAGAATAAAGGAACCAAGAAAGCTTCCAAATCAAAGAAGAAGAAGCAGCCATTGAAAAAGAAACCTGTGCCACCTTCATTACAACCACCGAAACAGCAGAAGCAAAAACAAGCAAATGGGGTAGCTCATAGATTCAGTGATATTTATAATTTTATTCAGTTTATCACTTGTAATCTGATGGGGAGGGTTTTGTATCTGTCTCTTACATTTCAGTTTATGCTTTTGTGAAGTGTGCCTTCTAAAATAGCATTTGTTTTCTTTATATTTAAAAATTACTAGTGAAGTAATCAGGGAACCACCATGGTAATATTTGCAGTGACCTGCTGAAAGTTGCTCAACTATTATAGAAATTCGGCTTTATAGTTCCTTCTTATTATTAGTTCTTGTTATGCTGCCTTCTGGGAGGTGAATTGTTCTGTAAGGTCTACTTTTTCTTTAAAGATAAAAACTGAAATGAGACTTTCTTCTGATAAATTAAGTATCTTTAGTAACTTTATGCTCCCACTGTATGGTGTTTTCTCCAGCTCATGGGCTATGTTGTAGGTACTTTCTTAAGTTCTCTGTGATTTTCTTAAGACTTTATGAAATGCAGTCCCAGAGTCATAGAATGGGAATGGTTTGGGTTGAAAGGGACCTTAAAGATCATTTTGTTCCAACCCCTCTGCCATGGGCCGGAGGTGCCACTCACTAGATCAGTTTGCCCAGGGCCCCATCCAGTCTGGCCTTGAACACTTGCAGGGATGGGACATCCAATCTGGGAATCAAATACTGTTTCTTCCTATTCCTGTTGCGAGTGCCATATGGAGAAGTAAAGTTGCTTAGCAAATGAGGCAAAAAGGATTAATCTTCCCTGCAGACATAACTCTGTGACATAAGAAGAGCGTAGATCGTGCGACCTTAAGGCAGGTGCTCTGAATTCTGTGTACTACAGTATTGCGGACTAACTAAGGTAGAGGTGTTGGGATTTTTTTTTTCTTTCCCATTAGGAAGTTGTTGTGAAGGAAGAAGAGGAGGAGGTGTCTGATAAAGGAAGTGATTCAGAAGAAGAAGAAACAAACAGGGACTCTCAAAGTGAAAAAGATGATGGAAGTGACAGAGACTCGGACAGAGAACAAGATGAGAAGCAAAACAAAGATGATGAAGCTGTAAGCCTTACTTTTTCTTGAAGGGTAATGTTGCCTCTGGGGTTGAGAGAAAATGCATTTTAATCCTGTAGCATCCCCTTAGGCTAGGCAACACTAGGATGAAGGAGTAATACCAGTTCTCCAGAGGTTTTCAGACCTCATTCTGGTATAAGAACTTTGTCATTGCAAGTTTGTTTCAGAGTGAGTAGCGAAGAATTTTGCAGTATAGTTGGAAAATGTACAAATGACATGAGAAAAATGGCTAAACTTCAGGAGAAAACTGCAGTATTTCTTTCAGCGTTATTTGATTACTAGCTGCTTGCAGATTTGTGACTTAAAGTCTGTCCCTTGAAATGTGTTCTTTACAGGCAGTGGCTTTTGCATGCTGCATAGTGCATACTAAGCATGTAGTAGTTGAACAGACTTGCACAGGTGCTTACTAAACTCGAGTAACTGTCAAGTTAGTTGCTTGAAACTGTAGTAGTAATTGAGAGTGAAACACCGTGGTGGTAGATGATTTCTGCACCACAGGTCTTTCAGTACAAGACTTCAGTGACTGCTGAATGGCCCATATAGGATGAGATTAAGCTCCCAAAGGGAAAGGAATCATCAAACTTGTAATTAGGACTCTTTGGCTGAGATAGTGTTTATAGGTAGTGCTGCAGAACTGAGTTTTGAAGAATGTGTGCGAGCCCCCCACATCTGCTTTTTCCCTGTATAATGTTTAGTACTGCACGAGAACTTGTCACATGTACCATTTTCATGGACCATTTTCTGTCTTTTTAATGCAAAAGATGGTTGGTGCACAGTAATTCTTTAACCTTATCTTTGACAGGAGTGGCAAGAATTACAGCAAAGTATACAGAGAAAGGAACGAGCCCTTCTTGAAACGAAGTCAAAGATAACACATCCTGTTTACAGTCTTTTTTTTCCTGAGGTCAGTAATAAAAAACATTACAGTTGTGAAACATGAAAATTAATAATAATATAAATTAATTTATCTTTTTGTATTTTTACTGTAAATATTGGGCTTTTTATAAAGCTTAATGCTTGGAAAAAAGATCTAGTATTAATTTTATAAAGTCTTAACTTATAAAATTAAACACTTTCAGATACTTTTCTAAAACCTTTTTCTTCATTGTTCTTTCTGCTCAGTTCCCAGAGACTTGCAAACCTGTATAAAACTTAAGGTGAAATGTTGGGCTGTTTTTAACTCTACATCTAACTGCAAGTGCCTGTGACTGGGGAGGTCCTGACCCCTCCTGTGTTATGAGTAATGACAGGAGAGTTTGAGAGTCATTTGGATCAGCAGATAGTTTTGGCTTGCTGGTTGACTTCTGAATGCAGCAATGTGGTGGCAGCACAGTATGCAGCTATTGAAGATGGGGTTGGTTGGCAATGCTGTCTCTTTCCACCACAGCATAGCCTGGAAGTGGCAGAAGCCAGCTGTGGAACAGTCTTTCCTATAGAGCTCAAAAATACAAGTTCAGGTGTGGATGAGTATCAGAGGAAGGGATATATTTGAGAGTGGTGACTCAGTGTAGGCTGGGGTGTGTTTACAGCAGCCTTTAATGTTGAAAGTATGTTCTGATACATCAGTTTTTACTTGCACTAACAGCTAGCCATTTAATAGTTGTTTGAGAACCCTGTAACAGCAGTGGAACCTTGAAAAAGATGGGATTTTTCCAAGTGGAGGGTTTGTGTTCTGAGCAAATAAGTTAGGTTCTTGGGGGTGACCAGATTGGAACCAGGAGGAAGGAGTATTTGGCCACATTTTCTTTCCTGGCCAGTGGTTCAGAGGTTTCCTTTGCTTCCTTGCAGTCTGACTAAGGAACTAATCTAGGATCTCTTCTCTGTTGCTGTGCTATCTCAAATAATGGGGGTGGGATGCAAGGCTTATGCTTCCTCTTGTGGTTTAAAGAAGACAGCTAAGATGGGAGAGAAAAGTAAAGCATGAATTAAAAAGGAAGATACTGTGTATATTTGCTCCTTCTCAATCCCCAGGGCTCTTTATGTCTATACCCTGCACAGCTTGTTGCAGGTGCAAACATACTCCATTGTCCACATGCTTGTGATCACATTGTTCCTGCTGGTTTTTCCTGCTAGCAGCGTTAAAAAGCAAATTGTGGGAAGCAGGGCTTGTTGTTAAGGGCCCAGAGAGGACAGAGGGCAAATAAATTGTCTTCCTGAAGGCCTTAGCTGACACCTAGTTTTGTAATGGCTGGACTTAAGGCTATATTTTCCTGACAGTTAGGTGCACTCCCATCTCTCAGTACAGCTACCAGCAGTACACCAGCATACCATAAAAAGGTGTACTGGCATTCTGCTCTTCTGGCTACCTTAGATCATGTCAGATGTGCTGCAGAATCTTGAATACCTCCTTGCTGTGAAGGCAGCTGGCTTTGGTCATCAGTTGAAGCTCACAGACAGTAAGTGCCATGCCCGGTGCCTCAGAGGTGCTGACTATTTGTATTTCTCTTTTACTGAAGTGAGGGTCCCTTTAGAGGACCCTTACTCTGTATAAAGCTGCATAAGCTTCAGCTGTGTGTAACCAAGCTACATACGGGTTTTATGATAAAACCTAAATACAGCTTGCTGCTAAAAAGAAGTCTAGGGCTGATCTGAATGCTTGAACTTGAAAGATACATACATATCCTCTCATGGTACTGTAGTTGTAAATTTTCCAACTTTTCTTCACTGGTTTCATGAAAGTTGAGTGCAGCTGTACTTTGTGCTGTAGCTGCAGTTGGAGCATGTTCAGATAGAGTCGATCTGCAACATCGGAAGAACAAAATCCATTGTACTCTGGTTCGGTTTTTTTCCATCTGTTATTTAGAGTATTATTTGTACTCTGGTCATGGCCAGTTCAGAGATACAAAATTAGAGATAAAATGCTGTATTCCAGAATTTACAGATGTTTGAATGTAGCTGAGCATAATATACCTGTTCTCAGGAGGCAGCCTTAATGCTGTTTCGTCCAAGTTTTGGGGCAGTTGATTGCTCTGCCAGAGATATGTCTTTAATCTATGCAGGTTCCTAAATAATTATCTTCTGCTCCTGCATCCATAGATCCAGAAACTGCACAGATTGTAGTTTTGACATTTTTTAGGTAGAAACTGGCCTTGGTGTTCCAATTTCATGAACATACTGGTTCCCTGGCATGCCAAACCTTGCACCCATCTGTTAAAGGGCATTTTGCCCACTTGCCTGTTAGTTTGCCAGATTCTCACAGGCATAAACTTTAAATTCTACCCAATAAGCAAGAAGAAAATGACAGTCCTGCACAGTTGTCCTTTCTGTAAAAAAGTGATGGCACTTTGGGGTCAGGAGCTTTACTTCCAAAGAGTTAACTCTAGAGTCCATTGAACATTAGATTAATGATTGTCCTTTGCACTGGTATTTCTTCCCCACTTGGCTGTTATTTTTACTAGTTTTTGTGAAAAGCCACTTGATGGTTTTGGTCTTTGTCCGTTTCCATCACTCTTAATGGCAAGGAATTTTTTTTTTTTAAGAACAGTGTTTAGTAAGTCAGCACAGTGTTTTGGTAAAATCAAAAATAACATATTGATACAACTGCAGGTCCTCTTTATTACGGTCACTCTCCTTATAGGCCCAAAAGGGTGATTAGCCATTTCTGTAATGGATCTTACTTCTGTAGCTCCTGTTCATCTGTTCTATTTATACTGTTCATCTTTCTATTCCTAGAGGCCTCTTGGCTAGGAAATAAACACTTTGACTGCATAAGAGTCTTCTTTGCTACAGCTGTCAAGAAGATTGACAATATATTTACTGTTGAAACTTAAAGATAAAATAACTTATGCCTTGTAATCACATGGGATGGTTTTTCCTAAAGAAAATCACTTGGAATAGTTGTAAGAAGGATTTAGAATTCTACACATTCTGGTCCTAAAGAGTATATGAATATGTTTTTGTCTTGTTCTCTGTGCCCGTTCCAAAAACACAAGGGAATGCTGTTGCTTCACTGTGATGCTTTTGCTTTTATACGCTTCAAAATGGGCATTTAACATGTTGAATTAATTCTACATTTCTCTGTTCTGGGACTCAGGAGTGCTAATCGGTGTTTTTAGTTGTTGGTGTGAGTGTCTTGCTGTTGTAAATAGTTGAATATTTCAGTGAGATTGTCATAATATAACAATTAGTCACTTCAAAAGAAAAAAGGATTGTAATTTTTCAACATGCATGATTTAAATCTCAGATCACCAAACACTGGCTTCTGAAGTGTTAAAAAAATCTAAAACTACCGAACTTTTAACTCTTTAAGCAGAGACAAAAATTCTTCAAATTCTGCATATTAACAGCATTTGCTTCCCAACTATGGAATTTAGAAGTTGCATACTGTTGGTGTTAGAAGTCCACTGCATCCTTTCATTTAGTCCTTCTAATGCTGTTAGATTAAAAATGAAACAAAACAACCACATTTTATGGGACACTGAAGCAACTGCCTGATTGGTTTTGGTGTAAATGTATAAAAATTGGCTCCCTGGTTTGAAGCTTTGACTTGTAACTGTTACAAGATGCACTTTTTAGGGCTCCAGTCTGTTATAAACATGATGAGTTACTAAACCATCGGGGGTGGATAAAAAAGTTGGTTTGGAACACAGCTCAACCTTTGGATTGTCTAAAAAGAATGTGTGTATTCACCTTTTTCCCTGAAGGGTAAGATTATGCTGTTGTGACTATTACCTATCTACTAAAACACTGTGTCATAACCATGTAGAATTCTTCCCCCTTGTCCCTCACTATTCTCACTTGTTTCAAAAAAAGGCTTAAGGAGGTGTAGGAACAGGAACTTGCTTTGCAGTACTGAACTGTTTTTTTTTTTTTAAATGATAAAAAGGTTTCAGCTTCTATTAAAACAAAATGGATTTTGCCTAAAATGAGTGCCAGAGAGTTAACAAAAAAGGGGTAGTGTTTGAATGAGGAACAGTTGATGTTGAAGAACTGTCCTTACCATTTGAGAATGGTTGTGTCTGTGCTGCTGAACTGCACCACAGTCTTAAAATTCTGACTCCAGTTGAAGGAAAAAAACCACTATTTTTGTACAGTGTTGCTGAAGGACCACAGTAATTTAATTTAGGACCTCTGCTTTAGCATCTGCAGTGGCAAAACCTAGAGACCTGTAGCTATTTGGAAACCTCTGTGTGATAGGGAGCAGTTGTTGGGCATCCTGTACAATTATAAATCAATATTGACTGATAATTGAGTTGCTTCTTTGAAGTGAAATCTCAGTGTGTTCAAATGTCATTTCAGCTTTTGCAGAGGGGAGCAGTGGGACAGAGCACACTGAAAAAGACTTTTCTGTGAAGAGTTCTTTGTCTGTTTTTACACTTTCCTTGCTTTATATGCTCAGCTTTTTATCCAGGTTGGATTTCTGTTGAAGGACCTAAGGTTGTTTTATATTGCATGAAGTTGCTTATTAGTCCTCAGTGGACACAATTCTTTAGGATGGTTCCATGTCCTACACAGTAACTTAAGTTGAATACATGGAATGAAGTCTTTGGAGACCAGCAGTCACTTGTGATAACCTTGCTTTCAGTGTGCAGTGTACACCGTGTATTTTATTCATGCACATCCAAGAGTTTAAAAAAGCCACCAGACACAAACCTTTCCTTTCTGTCTGTATTACAAAGACCAGTGAATCCTAAATTACCTGTTAAAAAGTGTAGGGACATCCTTTTCTATGACTTCAGTAATCCTGGTGGTTTTTTACTTTTGTTTTTTTTTCCCCTTTATGAAAGGAAAAACAGGAATGGTGGTGGCTGTATATTGCAGATCGGAAGGAGCAGATGTTAATATGTATGCCATATCACGTTTGTACACTAAAAGATAAAGAAGAGGTAAAGTACTTGGAGAGTTTTCTTTTTGGGGTATTACAAAACTCTGTTGAAGTGTCTGTGGTATGCAAATACATGTAGATTTAAATTTTTTTTATACTTATCTCTTAAGATGGAAAACAAATTTTATTCTGCTGATAAAAGTAGAGAAGTGCCTTTTAACTGTGAAAATTGATAGTGGAGAAAGAAAAAGTAATTTAAGATGACTTTGAAGTTTCTTTGTGGAATATGTTGGCTTTGTTTTTTTCCCCTGATAACAAAAGATGATGAAAACCAGTATTCATACACAGTGAAATTCCTGAATTTATTCCATTTGTTAGAAATATTAAGTGTTCTCTTTCTGTACAGCAGACTGTGACAAATTAATTAGCTTTGGCTCTTATGAACTTTACTGAACCTGTAACCTTTGGCAGTGTTCTTCATGCTACTTTTCTGAAAAATTAAGACCTAATGTATTTGTTCTTCCAAACTAGATATTATGTTAGATTTTAAATAACAACAGAGTTAAGATAATACTTTCAGCAGACTAAATATTTTAACCTGTTTGGGTTTTTGAGGTTTAGCATACAGCAGGGTGAAATTGTGTACTTAATGTAGTTACTTGGCCTAATTCAGAAAAAAAATCAGTGACTTGAGTGACTCATTGATTATTCAGCTTTTGTGGGAGGTATTGTATGTGGGTATTGTGACTCTCTTCTTCAGGTGTTTTATTACATAGAGATATTCAAAGAATATCTAGTAAGAAACTAAAACTTTCTATTATTCTGTGGTAATGTTTATTGTTCATTGGAGGACTCGAGTACTTGTTTCAATGTGTCTTTTGAAAGCAGTAAGAACTTACGGTATGAAATCTCTTTTGTAGGTAGAGCTGAAGTTCCCAGCACCAGGCAAGCCTGGAAACTATCAGTACACAGTTTATTTAAGATCGGATTCATATATGGGATTGGACCAGATTAAGCCTTTGAAGGTGATGTTTGACTGTGTTATATATTTGTATTACATTGAAAGCTAATTCAAATGGTTATTACAACACCAGAAGTCCTGTTTATAAGAATTCAACCTGTCCTAATTTTAAAACAAGTGGGAAGGATGGACTTGGAAGTGGTTTCTGCCTAATGTCAGTAGTGGTAGTTTTATAATGGATTGATTAAACAGGACTAAAATTTGTGATGCTTTCCCGTGTTGTGTGTATTTTAATTCATGTTTTTCTAATGGTTATTCAGTTTCTGCAGTATGGTTGGCTATGACTTTTTATACCTTGAGGTTTTCCTTGATATTTCCCTGCCCTTCCTTAGTCCTAGATTCATCCAGTTAATGGGGAAAATCTGGCATGCCTTATTTCTGGAAGCAGTTCTTGGTTTTGTTTTTGGTTTGGGGTTTGGGATGGGGTTTGTTTTTGTTATTTAGTTGGTTTTTTTAACTGTTCTTTTGTGGGTTGCTTGTTTGTTTTGGGTGTGTGGATTTGTTTGTTTTCCCAAATTACTGTTTATTGTCTGTAACCTCTTTTTCCCCCTCTCTTCTTTTTCCTTTTGCAATTACAGCTGGAAGTTCACGAAGCAAAACCAGTGCCAGAAAATCACCCACAATGGGATACAGCAATAGAAGGTGATGAGGACCAGGAAGACAGTGAGGGCTTTGAAGACAGTTTTGAGGAGGAAGAGGAAGAGGAGGAAGATGATGATTAAACATACTATTGATTGACTACAATATCTGCACACACTGCAAGCTCTCAGTCTGACTGTGGAACTTGTACAATTAACCAAGAAACACAGTACAGAAGCTTTGAGAAGGCTGAGTTTAAATTTTCTTTACCAATTAAGAGTGCATTATGTAACTTCTCAGTGGAGGTGGAACAAATCTGTTGCCATTGATACATCTTGGAATATGCTTATGGCTCATTATAGCCTTCAAAGTGCAGGATGGTGCATTTGTTTCAATTGAAAATAAAAGCTTTTTTATTATAAATGTCCAAAAGTGTGGGCTATGTATTGTCTGATCAGTTTAGGGTCCAATTTAAATAAAAGGTACTATTAGCTAGGAGCAAACTTTCAATCAATTTTTCTGCGTTAGGAATTTATTTTAGAAAATGTTTTGGTATATTTGACATTACAAATCTCTGTTGATTGAAACAACATTTGCTCAACTTTCAAACTTGATTGGTTCTGTGGTATTCATTAACTATTTTGCTGTGATACTGCTGACATCATTCATAGCTTTAAGAATCTGTTTTACTTAACTTGATCATTACAAATTGGCATCATATCCATTGCCACATTCCATATATTCCGGAGGGCTGCTTTTTTAGGACTGTTGCCTTTTTATGCCCGAGATTATAATGGAAATCATAAACTTTCTTGACTCTGCCATAGGATACTTATTAATGGCTTAAAACATTTTTAAGCCTTTATTTCATCAGATCAGCAGGAGATCTGAGTCTTTTGATAAACAGAATGTCTGTAAGTAATTTTGGGACCACATGTTATGTAAGTTAGTGGCTTTTGTGTAATACCTTTATAAAAGGTACATGCTGAAAGCCGAAGTATATTCTGAATTCTGAAACTACCTGACACAGTCAGAAACATTTTAAGGGTAAAATACGACATGCAGAGAGGGCATGTTTTGTATCAATTTTGAATTCCCATCAATAAACTGGACAATTTGATGGCTGTTTGCATTTGTAATAGTGTGCATCTCTGTCTGAGGTTGTTGGTTTGTTGTTTTGTTTTTTCTACCCCAGTCTTCTGCAAGGTTGTAAACAAGACGGTGATTCTGTTCCTACTCCTGTTAAAGAAAAAAAAAAATCAAGTCTAACTAGAGAATAAATTCAGGGAGGAGAGCATCAGGGCTGTTAGTGTATTCTGTGAGACTTGACAAAAGCCATGGATGGATTCTTCCTTTTCTTCCTCTCAATAAAACAGATGAAATGTTGCATTTCTATACTTCAGAAATACTGATGAGTGTTCTGCAAGTAGGAATAGATGTATTTCTGTTCCTATGTATTGAACTATGAAAATACGATGCTGTAAAATGTGAGAAATTCTCATGCAGGAAAATTTCCATCCTATAAAAATTGCCCAAAGCCAGAATAGGTGCACACTAATTTGTGACCTTGTTTGTTAGAAAGGGTTGTCACTTTAAATGCAAATTTATATTGTCATATTCTTTGTAATTACAATAGATGCAAATAAAATTTGAAGATGTTCTAATGAGATTATGGTATCTTTCAAAGTACTTCTGAAGTGCACATTGTGCAGAAAACAACTTGTAAACCATAAGCAGTGTCAGGTGTTCAAACTCAAGAATGAAGGCTAGGCTTAAATTAAATGGCTTGTACACTTGATGCCTTTTAACTCCAATTTTAACTTGCACAATACAGTAGAGAAATAACAACACAAAAGCTCTAGTTATATTCCATAGGCTTTTGAGCCAAATACTGCTCTGGTGAGAGAAATAAAGAGTCTGGTGACTCTTTCTAAAGCAAGTAGGCAAAGTGAATGCTAAGATGACATTGTTCTGCCAGAACAACTCATAGTGAAAGGCTGCAGCAGTTAAAAGTAGGGGAGTGGTGATAGTCAGGAGGTAAAACTGATAGAGTATTCTGGATGGGTTGGGCTGTGCTCTGACCACTGATTCCTAAATTTTGCTTTTAACAGTCAAGGTACATACTGGCAAGATGTGAATGCATTGAAATGATTAAAAAATCATTTCAATGGTTTGAATACTGGACTGGTTTCTTCTTGGAGATTGAAGGTGACAGCTGGGATAACGCTTCAAGTCTGCCAACCAGGGATAATTCTGTTGAGCCAACAAAGGCTAAATCTAATACTTCAAAGGTATGTCTCTTGTATAGTCAAGGTAACTTAGTAAAATAATGTGAGGAGAAAAACTGTGGTGGTATTGGAAATCTTGATAATGTGAGAAAGGCATGCTGATACTTTTTCTCATGGAAATACCAACTATGTTGTTGTGCATGGTCTTACAACACCTCCCAAGACAGATGCAGAATGGGGCCACAGAGGTATTGAAGAGCTTCACACAATTAAAACCACTCAACTGCAGCTGCCCAACATTATTGAGTTGTCGGTCTTCTGATGCGTGGTGTGTCTATTAATAACTATTTTTTATCAACTATATGCATTGTCATTCAAACATTGATCAACTGCCTCCTGAATAACAGGTACCAGGATGGGTAGAACTTCGCAGGAATGAGCAACATTTTGTATTCACTGTTGTATAAGCCTCACTTTTTGATAGCATTTAGGAATCAATTTAGCCAATTTTCTACTTCAGTCTTCTGAAACTCTGGACTAGTAACTGAAGAACAAAAAAAAGTTCTGGAAATAAAATCTGCTTTCCTGCTGCATTCCCTGTGCAATGGTGACCCAAGCATAACTGGGAAGCAGCTACTGTTCTTTCAGCCTGAACAGATTTGTTTCGGCCCTTTTGCTGTCATGCTCCTTTTTGTAGCCCCTTGTTCTAGGCCAGAGGAGGCAACTGCACACCCTGGTTGTCCTCCCAGCCAGAGATCCTGCAAATCACCTTCAGGGCTTGTAGCACTTCAAGGGGTAAAAATGGGACTTGGCTGGGGCAGGGAGGAGGGTGATGCAGTGCGACTGGCCCTGCTCCTCCTGGCCCAGCTCGAGGGTGGGTGAAGGATGCTGTGACTGAATTAGATTTAGGGCTGGTAAATGCTGCTTGTTGAAGTAGGTAAGTGTAGCTAAAAGGAAGAAGTTATAAAAATGAGATTTTCTCTTGGGTGTTGTGTGTAATACGATTTAAACTTGTCCCTCCCCCTCCCACCAAACGCTGACAATGGTTGATTAACAGTAAATTAAGTAGTTAAATAACTGGCAAGCGTCTGTGAGTGGGAAAATCCTTGAGCTGTAGTGGAAGAGAAGGTGCTTTTCTCAAGGAGCAGGCGCAGTTCCCGGCTGCGCTCAGCAGGGGGAGGCATGGGCATGGATTTCCTCAGGAAACCCAAGGATTTTTCCAGGGGATACCTATCGTAATTTGAGCTGTAGGTTCAGTTTTGTGCTTCCCCTGTCTGGAGGGGAAGAGGGCTTAGATGGAAGTTTCTTTGATCTATTTTTTTTCTTTTCAAGAAACTGCTGTTACATAGGCACACCCCCTCCACCCCCCGGTTTCTATATGTTTTCTGTGATTCGTTTTCCCCCACCCACCTTGCTGACCATTTAAAACCTGCTGAAGGTAACCCATTTTAATATTGGACTTATTATATTATTGTTACTAAATTATTTTAAAATAAAAACATGAGGAAGGCAGAGCTTCCTTTCTTAGCTGTAATGGGGGTGTGAATGGGTCCATTTTGAGCTTTAAACATTGCTTTGCATGAGTTTTTGGGAAAGTGTGTGCATAAGATGGTCGTTGTGAAGGTATCTGCACCTCAGCTGTGTTTTAAGCTCTGCAAAGGGAGGTACATGAGGTGGTTCCACCATGGGGATACCCCAACCCTGAAGAGCTGATTTATGGGGTACCTGGGGAGCCTTGTGGGCACCCACAGCACGCTGTGATTGCTCGAGTTTTAAATGATGTGCAGACAAACATGTAAAAATGCCCCTGGCAGCAGCATCCTTAAAATCTCTTTTCTTAGGGTTTGTTGAGGGCTTGGCAGGGCACCCAAGTGCTGGATTAAAGCAGGTGCTTGCTGGGAAGGCAGAGAAGGGGGAACTGGGTGGCTCATGTTCAGTATTGAACTCTAGCTGAGATATCAAATTTGTTCACACTACATCTACTGATAGTCATGGTTGCACCTAATTTCTTTCACGCCATGATCTTTTGTTTTAAGATGCAGTTTGAGGCAACGCAGACTCTATTGAGTTGGTAGAAATAATTTTGTGCCAAAATTGTTTATCTTTTTCATTCAGTTAAATAACAGAACTATTACTGGCAAGGAAACCTATTAGTAAATCTAATTAGCACAATGGATTGTAAAGCTAATGATAATATTTTATAGCCAAATTGCATGCACTCTACCTGGAAGTTGATTTCTAATGTGTGCTGAATCAGGAAGCACTGAATAATTTTCAACCTTTCACTATGTGTAAGCCTTCTACATATATGGTCTAACCATTAAACAGGGAAGACATTACATTTACATTGTATGTGTGGGATTTAACAGCACAACGGAGACTGCATGGACCACCTTGAGCAACTGTTTTAAATTCATCCACCTTTACTTTAAAATCAGGTGTGAGTGCTTTTCTTTTTATGCAAGCAGCATAGTTAGATGCTTCATGGCATGGAGGCATTCAGGGGATAAACCCTGAAAGAGCTGGACATGTAGTAGGTATCTCCTGCAGGGTAGTCCCTGAGCTGGAAGAGCATCAATGCCTCTGGGGCATTCCTGGTCCCACATGGGCCAGGGAGGATCACCCAGGCATTGCTTTTGGCTTTGCTGGGGCGTGGTCACTAGGTGCCCCAAAGTCCAGGCTGGTATGAGGCCACCTTTAACTTAAGGCAGCTGAAAATGCAATGCTGCTTTTACTGTGAAAGGTTGTCCTGGTTTTCAGGCATGGTTTTCCTTCACTGGAGTTGCTCATGTGTATGCCACAGATACAGCTTCTTTTGTAGCCTTTATACCCTGTAGCATCGAATTCCATTAACCCGCTCTGCCCTCTCTGGTGGATAGACACCCCAAACATAAGCAGGGATCAGAATGAGGCCATACTCACCAATATGCCAAGCTGATGCTTCCTGCAGCTGGGGAATGGGATAGCAGTGACAGTGAGGCTTTGCCTTCTGCCTCCAAGCATCCAAACTGAGATGTCCAGATTTATTTGGGTGTCATCCTCCCATCGAGGAGACACTTGCAGAGTGGGAGGTGTGAAAGGCCAGTGGTGAATTGTTTACTGGGTGTTTTATTTTTTCCTTCCCAGCACACAGCCCTTTCTCTGTGCCCAGATTACAGCTATGGAATTTGTGCTTCTTAATGTATGCACATGCAGTAAATTAAACTCAAATTGAATGACCAATTTCCTCACCACTGAAGCGCCATTAATTACTATGTGTAAATCACACTGGCTGAGATTAGGTTATAATGGCTGTAAAATAGACACAGATCATGACAGGGTGGTGAGATTTGAAGGCCCAGGTGACAATCAGTTTGGTCCCTTGAAATGAGACAGCTCTTGCTTCATTTTGCAGCCAGCTGTTGGTCCACCCATGTGGCCCAGCTATGCAGGTCCCTTTGGATCAGTTCAGGTTCTGGAGAGCCTGTTGCTCTCTTGGCCTCACATACAAGGCAATGGGTGTCAGCCTCCCACTGCAAGGCAATTTGAGCAACCTCATTTACATCATTAGCCCTCTTTAACATCCTGGGGCAGAAGGGACTGGTGCATATAGGTACTTCTTCCTGAAGTTATGAGGATTTACTCTTCGCCGTTAACTTCCCCACATAAGGTTTTATCTTGGTTGTATCTTTTTATGGTTCCCTCCTGATGTAGATTTGTTAGGTGTATTTGATCTCTTTTTTATTTTTTTTTTACCTCCTCCTTTCAGTTGGGACTAAGGAGTTCATTCAGAAGATGAAAAGCTGCCCCATTATATTTTACATTTGAATTCATATTTAATCTATAGTATGTACACTAAAAGTTACTGGTTATTTGAAACATGGAGATGTCTACACACGGGCTCTTCATTCTGCTTCTGTCCCGCCTCTCAGCAAGCTTGTGAGACTTGGAGGTGATCAGGCAGGGCAGCTGGGGCTGAACCTCACAGTGGGGTGCAAGTGGTCTGTGTCACCTGCTTGTCCCCCAGGCTGTCCCCATCCCGAAAACCAGTCACAGGAGGGGTCAGGCTCTTTTAGATGAGTGAAGAACCTCTTCTCCCTATTGTTGTTCTTGCCTGATAGCCATGGAAGTTAGGATGATGGCCCCCACCACGTGGGGATTATTTCTTGGAAAGGGATGGGGTGGCTGGGCGCTGGCATAATGATGTGTGGTGACCTCGGAGCTGGCTCTGCCAGGCACACAGCAACAGGCAGGGTGCTGCATTGAGCACTGTGGGTGCAATGAGACAAGGAGAGAGAGGGATGGGTGGCAAGGTCAGGGGGGTCATCTTTGTTATGAGCTCAGCAGAAGCAGAAGGCTTAAAAGAGAAGTAATTGGGATGAAAGCAGCTTAGTTTGTCCAGTCCATTGCCTCCTTGCAACATCAATGCTGACATTATCCCTGCATAGTGTGCCTCTAACCTCTTCTTCCAAATCTGATGCCTTGAGTGGTGCCTGTGGGATGTCACTGGGGTGTCAGTGCCCAGCAGCAGCCATGGGTCAGTTCCAGCTGCCCGCACGCTCCCGGACAGCACTGCCCAGCGCAGCATCTTCTGTGCTCGCTGCTAAAAGCCCATTAAAACACAAAATAGAGCAATATTCTTCAAACCCCACTGTCTCTTAAAAGGGAAGCACAGACCTCTTGGTCAAATGTGAGCCCGGGAGACTTATAGGAGTGAGCAATTAATCACCACTCTGCTTTGAATCTTTATTTAAGTGCTCAGTGTTAAGCATTACAACAGCACTGATGTGGAAGCTGACACCAGCCTTTGTAAGCCAGGTCTCTGTAGATGGGAGGTTGCAGGCTAGGCAATAATAAAATAGTTCAGCTTGTTAGACACAGGCAAGGCTTTTTGGTATGCACATCATGCCAGCCTCAAAAATGATGTACATGTCAAAATAGCAGAGGAGGGAAAATAGGAGGAAAACCCTAAAATGAAGCCTTTTATTTGACAGATATCACTACTAAAATTAGATTAGTTTTATAATAACCACAATACGATTTCTGAAGGTTAGCATGCAAGCAATTAATCAGCTAGCTCAGAATACCACTGGGAAGTATATTTTGGTTCTGTGGGGGTTTCCCTCTTTTTTTTTTCTGTTGGCATCTATTCCACATCTGATAAAAAGAAAGAGCCTTCTCTGGCATACAGCAGAGGTCACCTGAGAAGTTAAAATCTCCTTTGTTAGTTCACCTAACTGGTCACCTGTGAGAGGATCCAACAAGTCTCTGCAGAGGTACATGTGGATGGAGGACAACAGAGTCTGGCCTGGGATTCTGAATTTCATGTGACTTGGGGGTGCTTTAGGGCTACACTATACTAAAGTACTTCCCCACTGCCCAGTAAAATAAAGTCCAGGTACAGATCATCCTCAGAAGCTGAGAGCTGAAATTTTGGTAAATTTCTGATCTCTGCTAGTATTAATTTTTTGTTGAAGGAAGTTACTGTATGGCTAAGAGATGGTGTCAGTTTCCTTAGTGAGGCAAATATCTGCAGGCACCAGAGCTGCCTGGGTGGCTGCACAGCTGCATTTCAGCCGGGCTGCAGGACAGCCCTGCTGCCTGGCCCTACTCACAGGCATCACACCCCTTGTGCTGGGGCACCTTGTGCCTCCCCCCACCACCACTGACCTCCAGTGTGTTTACGGAGAGGGATCTCTGTTTTCCCTCCTGAGGCCATGCACAACGTACCCTGAGCAGAAAATGGCCTTTGCAACCGGTGTCGGAGGTGGCACTTTGACATGGCCAAGGAGGGACACCTGTCCCATGTGCCCATCTGTCAGGTTTTTGGCAAGTGGAGCACTGCATTTCTATTCCTAAATCCATGCTCATCACTGATGTACCCTATTCCACCCAGGCCCCCATTTCCTCTTCCAAGAGCCGTGAAATTTGAGCCCGTGGTTCAACAGGCTCTAAACTGTCCCGAGGTTTGGCTCCCGGAGAGGGTCTGCCCCTCCTCAGTTGCACAAGCAGATGCTGTGTGGGGAAGTTTCTCGACTGAGTTTGTATGCAAACAACATACAGCTCCTGCCTGCTGATGGCTATCCAACTCCCTGGCAAATTAAAATCTATAAACTATGCTGGCATATGTAATTTAAAAAATAGCTATGCTATAGTATGGCTATGCATGCGTATTGACTAAAAATAGCACTTGCCAAGAGAAAAACAGAGATAATTACAGTGAATTTGGATTGCAACTGATTTTATTTTTTTATTGAATTAGGAAAAGGAGTATGCAAACACAGCTTATATAGAGACATATATCTTTACTGCTCTTTTTGCTATAGGAGGAAAATAAAACCTACTGGACTTGTACATTTGATAAAATTTTATTACATGAAATTGCTACTAATGTCTTTCTCTCTGATGAGCTTTGCTTGAAGGCAGCAGCTGAGCCCATCCTGCTAATGAGATGCAGTGCTCCTCTGGCAGGAGGCAGGAGATGGCACCATCACACCTTATCTTTCCTGTCTCTCTGGTGTGCGAGCAAGTGTTCAGTCTGGGGAAGAACAGCTTTCCGTGTGCCATGGCTGTGCAGTGGCTGCTGCAGAGGACCTGCGGTGGAAGCGCAGTTTCCTCCTTGCAGGAGTCTTACTGACTACTTAATGACAGACTTTTGGGACTGAATCCCTGGCTGGGAATGCCTTTCTTGGCCTTCAGTCCCCTCAGGTGTGACATGCATTGCCCATCAATGTTACCTGCCTACACCTTCGACACCGTTTCTTTCAGAATTTCTGTGCTAACTTGCTCTCAGAAGTGTCATATAAAAATCTGCTTTCCTAGTGCCAGACCAGTTTTCCAAGCCTAAAGGAAGGGAGGAAGCTGGAGAGGGTGTGATCCTGCCCTAACCTGAGAGGAAAGAGGTCACACAGGGGCATGGCATGCCCTGTGGCAGTGGCTGGGGAGGGAGAACACCCCTCTCCCCCCACCTCCTCCGCTGAACAACAGCTTGCCATTTCTTCTCTTTTATTCACATCCCAGTGCAGCAAGGGCATCCCAACACCTTGGGCCTTGCATCTGTAAGTCAAGGCCAGGCACACAGGGAAGCAGAGCACAGGCATCTGTGCTGCCCTCCTGCTGAAATGGGGGCTGATCAAAGAAATCCTGTGTTACCTTACTCAGGAATGGTCCTTGCTGGCCAGGGCCTCTGGCTGCAGAGCAGAGAGCTGCTGGCAGCTGCCAGGCTGTAGGTGTTTAATTGGTTAAGTGCCTGGGGAGGCTCTGGGATGGAAATGACTGTAGAAAGAGCAGAGTAATCCAAGGAACAAAAACCCTCACCTGGAGAATTTTTTTTTAATTACTGCTCAGACCCTGTTCTCTCTAGTGGAGAAAGTGAGGCTGTTTGAGACAAATTATGTGAGAGAGATGCTCAAAGATGCATCCATGCAGGGCCATCCCTCTGCCACTTCTGCCCTTCCACAGGAGGGTTTGCTGGGTTGCCCATAGCACGGGGAAAGCTGCACCCAGGTGCTGAATGGCTGATCCCCCAGGGTGACATGTGCAAGGCAGAAATAGGCCCAGGGTTGGAGGGAAGAGGAGGGCTCCTAAATATCTGCAGATAAGCAAGTTAGTGTTTTACATCCTAGGAACGATCAATGGTAGCTCCTTGCTCCAGACCTGGAGTCAGTCATTGCTGTTTTAGCATTGCTGCTGACACTGGCCAAAGAGAGATGGTCCGTGGGCAGTCACCTCAGTTTTGTAAACAAACATTTAACTAATTACATGTGTGTCAAGCACCTTAAACTTGGGAATGAATAAGGTTTCTTTGTTTCTTAGCTGCAGCAGGTTGCTTTGAAGAGTTTTGGCTACACCTTATTTCACTTTGTTCTACCTACCCACTCTGGGTGCATGGGATTTTGCCCAGACATTTGCCCTTTTGGTTGCAGTTCCTCTCAGGGCTTTTTGCTTGAAAGAAGCTCAGAAGGGAAGGAGAAGGCACGATTTCAGAAGCTCAAGGGATTCTTTCTTTTATCACTAAGGATGCTGTGTGACTTTATTGCCTTTCTGAGCTCTTTAACACAGCAATAAACGAGCCGTTAAAATATTTTAAAATCAATAAATGTAATAAAGAACCAAGCAAATTACAAAGCTGCTCCTGATGTTTAGTCATTTGGGAAATAATCATGTCCTCAAGCGAGCAGTGAGTTGGGATAGGGAGGTAGCTGGGTGACCTTGCAGGGGCTGCCGTGCCGGGGTGGAGGAGGCAGAGCCGGTCCGGAGCCTGTCCGGGGGAAAAGGCAGCTGTGGGGTGGTCACTGGGCACGGGCTGGGCTGGGTGGGGGTCTCAGCAGGATGGGACTCCTGTCTCCTGCCACACCTTGCCCATCCTGGCTGCTGTCAGGCTTAAATCTGGGCTTTCTCTTTGCCTCAGGCATGTGCTTAATTTCCAGCTCATCCTCCTGAGCTGACTGCTGGAGCGCATCCGAAGTCTCTGCGGCTTTACTCCCACGTAGCAACGACCCTAAACAAAAGGTGACCTCCAGGACCAGGCTGGGCAGGGCGTGGCTATCGGGTGGTGTGGGGTCCTGGAAGCCTGGGGATTGCTTGCTTGCCCCAGAGCTGCCATCCCATCTCGCCTCCTTTGCTGGGCAAGCTGGAAGGAGCCGGGTTGGGAGCAGGGAGCGGTGGCAGCCAGGGCAGGAGTCGCAGCTCCTCTCACCGCTGTTTTCAAAGGTTCATGCGTCTAAATGACTTCTCAGCAGCTGTCCTCCCTGGAGACCCGCTTTCTTGAAAGATGATACTGCTCTTGTAATTAAGGTAATTGTTTAAATTCATTCCCTTAAACCGGACTCCATCATAACTTAACCAACTGTATCTGTGCAAGCGTGGCAGGGTTGAAGAGGGTCGGGGCGGGTGTCACGGGATTGATTCATCATCCGGAAAGATTTATAGGTAAAAATCTTGTTAAACTGAAATGCCTAATAAAGATGCAGGGAAAAATCACATACGGGGCATAACCTGGGCAGGCAGCTGCCCCAAAAGACCTGCTGATATCTTCTGTGCTGCGGTGACTGACAGGGTGAATGTCACCCCTGCAGCCACGTGGAAAGACATGCTCCAAACCCCACCCCCGCCCCGATCATCTTCTGCCCAAATAGCAGGTTGGGCTGCACACACTTACATTGTTTTGGGATATTTAATTTCCTTTCTCACCCTGAATGCTTTCTGATTTCGTGGAAGCCTGAAGGTAATTGAATGTAATTGTTTAAAGAATCAAATTATTTAAATCATAGGGTAATGCTTGAAATAAAATGACAATCTGTGGGAGTTTATTAATGTTGGTGGTGGATGGAGAGCAGCAGAGTGACGTGGGCCATCAAGCCCAGCTCAGGGCTACAGGGCTGGCTGTGCCCCAGAGCCACAGGCTGGGGAGGGGCAGTGGCTCAAGGTGAGGATCCAGCATAGTCCTGAGTGGGTGGCAACCCTCTGTCATACTCATCCCTCCCTGGCAGAGCCCAGACCGTGGCCAGGTTTGTCTTCCATCCAAAATGGCTTGGGGAAGAGCTGGTAGCTCAGTCCCTCTCTCAGGCTGTTTCAAGACATTTGTGGGGAGTAACAGAGATTACCCTGGGGATAAGGGCTTTTCCCCATTGCCACATGGATTGCCCCGTGTCCAAACCCTGGATGTCGGGCTGCCTCCTGACTGGTCATTAAAGCCCTGGTCCTTCATCCCTCACCATGCCATCACCTGCCCCAAAAGCTTCACTTCCCTGTCAGGGGTCTGTTCGTCCTCAGAGGAGGCTGTGAGCACAAGCAGTGGAAGGAAGGGTTGAAAAATAATCTGTACAAAATAGGCAAAATACAAATATCAGGACACTGGTGAAAAGAGCGTGAATGGGATTTGCATTAAAAAAAAATAATAATTTTGGAGATTGATGGTGGCCTGTGGCTCAAATAGTTGGGGAAGCAGTAACAGGAGGCAGGAGGCTTCAGCTGTGCTCCTTGCTCTGCTACTGCCTGCCTCTCTGTGCAGAGATCCTTAATATTTCTCTGCAGTGCCATCTTCATTTGAAAACCTTATGCCTACAGAAGAAAGTGTTTCGATGGTTTTGAGCCTGGTTGACAACCAGTGCCTCACGTAAACACGACCTTTTCTTCCCTCTCCACCCCCCCACCCCCCCACTTTATCACCTTTTTCACTATCATTTGGAAATGAGGCAAGTGATTATGCTGCTCAACCACGTTTCTGGTGCTTGGTAGGCAGATTTACTTGAGCAGCAATTTAAAGCTCCCCCACCTCCTGCACCCCCTCTTCCTCTCACCCCACAGTCAGGCCTGTCCCTCTGCACGTGGGAGGCTGGTGTGAACCAGCTCTGTGTGGAAGGGCCAGCCTTGGGTTGAAGCCACCAATGTGGCCGTGGCAGCTCAGGTGGCCGTGACATTTGTGTGAACATGCCACAAGAACGCAGGCAGGCAGTTCCCCTGCACCATCCTGGGCACAACCTTCCCCTCAGCTCCACCTCTGGCTCATCTCCCTTCACCCCTCTTGGGGAGCCTGAGATCAGGGAATGAGCCTTGTATTCGACTCCAGAGCAGATATAAACACTTCAACCCACCCCCCCAACAGTATCTCATCCACCCTTGCTTTTAGCTGTGATTTAAGGTGCTCTACTGACCAGCTGTATGTTTTAAACCAAAATTCAACTCTTTAAATTAAACTTTAAATTCAAGGCTGTCAAGCCCTGCAAAGAGCGTATTCCAAGGAACTCTGCAATCCTTCACCGTGCAACATTTGCTCCCAAAGCAGTGGGGAATTGGCTGGCTTGAGGTCTGGTTTGGTTTTTGGCTGCAAAATTATATGCGGCATTAATAGCAGCAGTGACGAGAAAGCAAAATTTCCAATTGCCTCCCCAACACTTTGCTCTTGTGTTGCATTGTATTAATATGGTATTTTTTGTGAGGGGCCACAGCTGATGCCTCCGTGCTGTGAGGTTGTGCCAGCCTGCCCGTGCTAGATGACATTGGTAACGTGGTGTGACACAAACAACAGCACCGGATGTGACAAGCCACAGCAGCAATGGATCTGTGGAGGCAATGTGAAATGACAGGGATGGCTCAGACTCACGCTCCAAATTTTAAATTGCTTGCAAGAGAAGAGAGACTTTAAAAAAGATTTTGTCACGATTTTTAGTAATTACTTGTACTTTTCCCTGTTTATCCTATTAGGGAACTTAAACCAGGAATTTGCATGGTGGTCCAGTTCCCTCCATTTTACTCTGGTATGGGAATCCATGAGTGCTGGCCCACTGACTGATTTTTCCAAAAAAAAAAAAAAAAAGAGAAGAGGGAAAATGAGGGATGACAGGTCTTTGCCAGGATGAAGGCTGGGGTGAAGAGCATTTGTGTGCTTTGTTACTAGCGTGTTTGTGAGCACCACAGATTTCATACACCAGTAGAAGAAGACAGAAAACAGTTGTTCCAATTCTGTGCTGATAAAATATTTTTCACACCTACAATATCTGTCAAGCTTGTAGCAATGCAAGCAAAAAAAATCCAAAAAAAGAGTCTTAATGTCACCTTGTTTCTCCTGGATCTACCAAACCTCTTTTTTTTTCTTTAAATGCAGAGAGTTTTTCTCTAGCCATGACTGTAAGAAACAAATAATACCACAGCCATCCTCCTGACCTTGTGCTTGCAAGGGATGCTGGAATGAGCTTGAGCATCTCACCTTGCTCACAGTCACTAGTGGGCAGGTGCTTGCCCTTCTCCCCACTGACAGGGAAGGGGACCAGCAAAGCCCCAGCCCTTATTGGTACAAATAGCCCAGGATCTCTGCTTTCCTGTTTTTCCTCTTCTTCCTCCATAAATAAAACAGGCTTAATATTCATCTTATCTTCTGTGGTGGCAAGTCAAAAGTAACTCCCCGAAAGCCCAGAAAGCCCAACTATCACAAAACCAGCGTGCGGGGACCACAAAACCAGCAGAACCAGTGGCCACGGCTGCAAGCCTGTCTGGTGAGGCATTCATGGGACTGGGAAGAAAGAGAGGTGAGGAGCATGTTTGGCTTGCCGTGAATACTGAGTAACAATATATGTAAGCATGTGAAGTGGGCAGCAGGGAGCTGGGCAACATTCGCAAACAACTGTGACAAACCCCTTTGCTGGGATAATTTGATCTAGCACGGTCAATGGAGCGTGGCAGGATTATTACGACCATTATTTATTGTATGTACTACAGAATTCTTTCTTTTTTTTTTCTTTTTTTTTTTTTTTTGGTGTTAAGAGCTGCTAGTGCTGTGCTAAACAAGGGAAGAACTGGTACTTTCTGTCATGAGTGACTAGAAATTCAACGAAAAGCTGCTCCTGCATTCTGCCCAAGTGGCATGGCATGGCAGCCATAACTGGTGTTTCTATATATTGTGGATCTCTTTGCCTGGCCATACCTGTAAGATTCTCCACAGAGCTGACTTTGTGAGTTTGTGTACAGGTGCCTGTGTGTGTGCATGAGCAACACTGTATGCACACACCCTCAGTGTCACTGGCAGAAAGATGCCAGGCACTATTCCCCCAGTTTCCATATAAATTATCAAAACCGAAGGGACTGGTCCTTCCCATCCGTGGCACATCACGTAGGCTCAGCATCGGGCCAGGCTGCTGCAGGAGCGGGACAAAGGGCTGATGCTACAGTCCGGTTTCCATGGCAACAGAGGAGGGGTAGTGAGACCAGAAATGTTGCAAACACCCCTTCTTCTCGCTGCAGCCCAACGCACTGTATTGCAAAAGCCAGTGCTGTTTTGGGGGCGGGGAGAGGGGGCAGGAAGAGTCCAAATGTCTTTACCTTTCAGGTTGCAGAGTTCCCAAAATAAAAAGAAATGGCAATTTTTCTTCTCAATGTAGTTGCAAAGGGAAAGGAAAGCCGCCACGCAGGCCTCGTTTTCTGCGTGTAAAATGCGTGTGTTCTTTAAAAGGCAGTGGTTGGCTGCTTTTCCGGACATGATGTGGTTGAAGCTGTCATCGTAATGGAAATTCATTGCTGTAGCTATGGTAAATCGAGTTTTCTGCCTGTGCTGAATGCATTAGTCTAATGAGATGTTTGCAGCTGGAGAGCTGAGCTGCTGGAGACTTACACTGTGCTAAAAGACAGGGAGAAGATGGCTTTTGAGGGGTCCTTGTGACCATGCTGAAAGTCCTCTGCCCTTTGGGTCCCAATGCCCAGGCTCTCTAAAGACTCTGCTCAGTGTCTTACCCCAAGCAATAGGTAAGGGGAAAGCATGCTTCTTCTTCTTCTTCTTCTCTGCCTGGTGTTTGTCGCTCAGCCTTGCCGGAGCAGTTCTTGTTCTGCTTGTCTGTATGTGGTAACTTTGCAGCTCCTCAGTTGGAGACTCTCTTCCCCAAAGCACATCCTTCCCGAGCCCTGGGAGCAGTTCCTGTGGGGAGAGGGGCAGAGATCAGCCGGTGCTGCCGGCGTGTGCTGCGCGGCAGCGGGAGCGTGGCTTGGTGTCTGTGTGGGGGTGTGTGTGAGTTAGTGAAGACTTCTGACTACAGAGCACTCTGCATGCAGCCTGGCTTCTGGCTTTTTCAAACCTGAATCTAAGTGGTCTTTTCTTTGCTGCCAAGGTAAACGTCTCTTCCATTTTAAAAGCAACTTATACTGCAATATATGTAGCAGACAGTATATATGTCACATGTTCTGGGGTTTTTGTACAGTTCATAGAGCAATGAGTTTAATTATAATCTCTTCATATCTTCAAACCAGATGTTAAGTTGAATTTTTATGCCTCACTGAAAACTGAAAGGAGCAATACTGTTTGCAAGCTGGGCTTTTCCTTCAAGACCAACAGGCTTCTAGCTTCTGAGAGATACTAAGGAGCACACTTGAGCAGAGTTGTTCGTGTTTGTCTTTTCAGGTGTTTTTGTGCTAACTTTGAGGGAGGACAGAGCACGGGGCTGCAATGCCTGCAGGCACCAGGCTAGCCCTGCTGGTCCCTCCCTAGCCCTCAAGCCCCCGCTGCCGCCCCAGCCCGCACCCACCGTTTGCAGACAGAGGGTGAAGCCCGGCGTGGTTCAGTGAGTAATTCCACCTTTCCATCGCTGGTGAATTGCTGTGGGGGTTGGTTTCTTTGCCTGAGGCTCATCTGACAGCAGCGTTCTGGCAGAAAGAAGTTGTTTTTGGGTTCGGTGCATGCGGGGCTTGTGGCAGGAATAAAGTTAAGCTGGTGAGCTGCAGAAGGAAAGTTGCTTGAATGCTCTGCTCGGAGGGGGATTGCTGTTTAATCCTGGGTTTATTTCAAAGAGGCTTCTGAAGACGTTTTTCTCAAGGACAGACCAAGGGCTTTTCAAATTGGATAAAGGCACAATGGGAGAAGTAAAGCAAAGAAAGGGATGTTGTTATTTTGTGGGAGCAGGGCTTGAGTCTAAAGAGTGTCTTTGTGCTACAGGAGTACTTAGAGCATCCTCCACCCCACCGTGCTGCCAGTCCCCAGTGCAGCTCAGCACACCAGGTTCAATCAGCCAGTGGTGTAAATCAGCACAACTTCCCTGGCTCCAGCCTCATCTGACACCAGCTGAGGACATGGCTTGGAGATTTGCAAGTTCAGGTTTTGCAATCTTACTTAGATGAGGTGCCTCCCAGTCCTCTCTGGCTGCAGGTGACTTTGTATTTTAATTCAGATGTCACACCGATTTTCCTGATCAGGCAGAGCCCCTCTGCCCCATCATATAAGTTAGTTAGCTGATGCACCTGTTCTTTAGATTAGAAAGACTGCCAGGGGCACGAGTTTTTCAGTGATTGAGTGTGAAAGAGGGACTGGAAAAAAACCTACCAACAGGAAAAGTATATGTGCTGAATTAAATCAGAAACACTGCAGAAGGTAAACCTTGAGAAATGCTTTGTTGGTGAGCACAGTAACTCTGGTGTTTCTGTTATTTTGTCTATTGGAAATGTTTAAGTCAAGTACTTCCTTATGTTTTGTGGAAAAGGGTGGGTGGAAAGTGGCAATTTTCTTTCTTGGGCATTCAGTGACTTGCCATGAGGTTTCTCACATGCAGGGTTGAAACATGAATGCCCAGGTGCTTGACGGTGGCTATGGGACCTAGAAAGAAGAAATTGCAATAGGATGCTTTCCCCTCAGCCATTCCCTTAGTTCCATGCATGACACAAAGATTTGGAGTTTTGTTAAACACTAAAAAATTTTTTTTAAAGAGAAACGTGATATAGCACCTGATCATGGTACCAGAGGTTCAGGAGCTTGAGCTGTCTCCCCAATGTCTTCCCCTCCCTCAAATTTAGGTAATATTAAAGAAAAGGAAAAAAGCAAGAGAGGTCAGGTTGTGGGGCGAAGTGAGGAAGTGGACTGTGGGACAGTTGTCCTTTCACATCCTGGTAACAGGAGACAGGCAAGCCCTGCCAGCTGGGGAGGCACTTGGGCAAGGGCCTCCCTGCTGGGACATGGGCTGGCCTCAGTGGGGATGCATCCATCCTCCTTGTCCCTGACCATGCTGGGACCTGTCAGTATCCTTGGACTCTCCCAGCACCCAGCTCTGGTGGGAGCCAGCTCAAACCTGGTAGTAGAATATGGGATGATTTAACTAATTTGAGTTGAATCATAGAAGTGGGACTTCAGTGATCCTTGTGGGTCCCTTCCAACTCAGGATATTCCATGATTCTATGATTCTGATTGCCCAGCATCACCACTTCTCAGCGGGCTCTGCCCAGAGGTGCTCAGGGGCTCCTTTCCTGCAGTGAACTGAACTCACATCACTAAGGCTACCCCATATTCCTGGCACTACTTTGGAAACACCCAGGGTACTTTCAGGCATGCTCTCCTCCTGCAAATGGCAGGGAACCCACACACACCTGGCAAGTAAATGCAAGGGGTGAAAGCACATTTTGGGGTAAGGAAGACCTTCAGAAAATAGTTGATGAGAGCAAGGCAGCAATTATTTCTGTTGAAAATTGAAAGAAATGAAATGTTTATATTTGGTAACACTGAAGTCAGCAAAGCCCTATTATCCTTCAGGGGATTTTAGTTCATAAAACTAGGGAATTTAGTTCATATAGTTTCACAAACAATACTCAATGGCCACATGGCGTCTTTAAAAAAAAAGTAAAAATGAGAAAAAATACCCCAATACCCTAAAATCCTACCCTCCTTCTTTCTCTACAGCTTTAAAATGGTGCAAAGGAGGAGTCAGCTTTATTTATATAAAATACTCCCACAGCTGAGTTCTCCAGCTGACCATTAAGAGCAGCTACAGTGTTTAATAGGTGATGGCTCTCCACAGTGAGAATGAACAATTGGTTTACTTATGCAAAGAAAAATATTCCGGGCTTACCTTGGAGGGAAAAATTAATTACATGTATTAATTCTGTCATAACAAGTTGCCTCATGAGGAACTGGTTTCCTGTACAAAGGAAGCAAAATTTTCTCTTTATTTTGCTGTATATTAGAAAAGAAACTTGATTCAAAATTGTGTGTCAGGAGAACACACACTGCTCTGCTGAACAGAATCATGATATATTGGAGCACTAAAGGTACTGGCTAATTTGCTATTGACTAATAAAATTGAAAAGAATTTATAATCTAAGTTAGTATCTTTGTACTGAGTTTTTCTATTGATGAGAATGAAGGAATTAACAAAAGAAAAGGTGCTGTGCAGTGAAGGCAGAGTTAAAATTTATTAATTAAAGATCTAAACTTGTGATGTTATTTTTTTAATAAAGCCTTATTAAAGATGATGAACCTGTAAGTCATTCATTAAGATTGACTGTTCCCTTTAGGAAACAGTGTAAATTTGGCTTGAATAAAGGATTGCCCAGAGAGAGTCTGGATGTGTAATTATATTCCACTGAAGGATGAATAATTCCTCTTGAACTGAACAGTTTGCTGTAGCCCTGCAGTTTATACTGACCTCATCTTTAGGGGTGATTCTCATCATACAGAAGAAGCGGTGCTGTAAATGCCTTTTCCTTTCCCCCTGTAAGAGTTTATTACTCTGTTCACTTTGGGTGTGAGACGCAAAGGATGGGGTTTCCTTTCCAACATCAGTTGGCAGTGCAGCCAGGAATATGCCTCTGATTTCCTGCTCCTCTTCCCTGGCATGTGCACAGGTGCCAGTGTGCTCGGCATTTGAAATGTCAGACTGACAAAAGTTCTTGCAGGGGCCAGCTGTTGCTCTCCTTGCTTCAAGTGTTTTTATACACGGGGCTCCCAGGAGTATTCACTGGCATTTTCTTTATTTATGACAGGTGTGACTGAAATGGAACGTTCAGAGCCCTGCCCTAAATTGCTCTGAGTGCTTTGGTTACCCTACTCCTCACAGAGGGTCCACTCCCACCTGCCCCACAGACAGACCCTGGGTGACCACACAGCTCTGCTGCAGCTGGAGCAGGAGGGAAGGGGGCTGCACCTGGCACAGGGAGGAGGAGGAGGCACAAGGTCTCACTCCTCTGTTAACCCTGCCCCAGCACGCAGGCACTGCTCGTCTTCCTGCCACCACGCTGCAGCTCCGAGGTCCTGGCTCAGGAGATGGGCGGCTGGCTAAGGCCACCTGCAGCTCTACCCCAAATACATGCTGGTAGAGATAAACTTTCCTCTATAGCTGGAACTGGTGCTGCACCTGAAGCAGTGTCTGGCCCTGTACACTGCTCCCACCTCAGCACAGGGTGCCAGGGAGTAGCAGCAGCTCAACCACTGGACTTCTGCTGGCACCTGGGCAAACCTTGCTTTCCCAGGGAGAACCACAGAAATTAATTCCACAGCATGTACAGTGATAGGTGACTCCTTGTGGCATCCCCTGTGATCTCAAGTAATTTGTAACAAATAAGCTGTGTTTCTCTGTGACACTCCTCAGACGTGAGCAGCACGTGTGCGCTTGTGCACTTGCTGCCTTTTGCCGAGGGATAGGTCTGAGAGCTGCCCTGCCTCTCTGTTGTGTAAATACCTTTACACGATGCTTGTCTCCATCTCTCCATTCTTCCTCTTGGGTGTCAATGGTGTGAGGGAGGTACTACAGGATGTATCGTATTTTACTTGGTGGGAGGTGCAGGGAAGGTATGAAATGCTTTCTTCTGTCAGCTCATCTTCCTGCAGGTGTCACACGCCTGAGGTTTCAATAAAAGAGCTAACTGTGAGTAACATGTAAACCACCATGTCCCCAAAATGCAGGATAGGTCCTTGTTGACCTGAAAGCCTGTAAGCAGCTCTGGCCCCCAATGACTTCTTCCTGCCTGCCTGCCAGGAAAGACACCACAGACAGGTAGGTTTTTAACCCAAGACCTTGTCTTGCACCACAGGCAGATTTATTGAGAATTATGGTAATTGTCATCCTGAGAGGCTCCAGTGAGTGTTTAGGCACTCTATAAACTCAAACACTCAGTCTATCAAGGCACGAGAGAGGAAAGGTGGGAATGAGGGATCACCACTGCTCCTGTTTGCTGTGTGTCCTGTTGCCACATCCTGTCCCCTTGCCAAAGTCATCTCTTGGGTACCTGCTGCTCCCCGGCCCCACAGAGCAGCCTGAATTTGGGGCAGAATGGGCAGACCTGAGCCATGAGACCAGCATTGCACCTTGCAAGCAGCCATGGGGGCTCTCCTGGGGAGGCAGCAAGCAGGCACAAGCTGCTTTCTGGTGGGAGCTCTGTTTTACAGAATCGGTGTGTAAAATGATCTGATTTCCAAAGTACACATCAAGGGTCTGCCGCCATTGAGACCTGTGGGCACTCTGGGGAGAGAAACATGACTGCAGGCAGGAGCAAAGATTTGGGAGGGGTCTTCAAACCTGGCCAGAGATGGTACTCAGAAGAGATTTTGAAAGGAGAGACGGGCACTGGACAGGGCAAAAGAGAGCTCTGGGGTTTTAGCAAAGGACAAATCCAAAGGGCAACATTACAATTAAAGAACCTGAGAGATTATGAGGTTTTCTTTTGTCTCTGATACCATTTTTGTTTGGGGCTGAGCTGCCACTGTGCCTGGCTCTGGCTCTGCAGGGAAATGCCTGCACACCCTCAATGCTGTGCTCCAAAGCATGGACAGATGCACCAGCCCAGAGCCAACACAGGGATTCCAGGAAGACTTCAGGGGTCTGTTGGTGACTCCTACGAAAAACCCCACAGCATCAATAGGATTGTAGCCTAGAAGATGCTGTGGAGTCTAATGGTAGATAAGGCCTTTTAATGTATGTATCTGCATATTTCCATGAGCTTGTATGTGCATGGGAACTATCCAATCGAACTGTGTAATAGAGATAGAGAATTTTTCCTTGTTCTCCATCTAAAAAAAAAAAAAGTGAATCGGTGTTACTTCATTTATTACCCCTAGGAAGAAATATCTTGTGGAGGACACTTCCATTTGGCATGGCATCTTAGAAATCATGCACAGGGAACTGAAGGAGGACTTCAGTAATACCGTATCTGACACATTTTTAAGATATGTTTCCCATAGAAGATGTCTGTTTTCTGCCTCAGAAAAGCATAGGCCTGGTGAGGGCTCTTGTTTTGCAAATGCCCAGTGCAGATTCTCAAGAGAGCATCTGTGAGAAGAAAGGGTACAAAAAGTCTCACTTCTCTTTCCTGCATCGGGTGCCAGTAAAGGAAGGGCTCACGTTTTGGTGCTGGGAAAAAGGGAATTATAGTGGGTGGCCTATTTTTCAAGGTGAGAATGTTCCCTTCTTGCAGCTTGTGCAGCTGCCAAGGAGGTGGTGAGTGAGCAGGGATGGTGCATGGCCCTCCTCTGTCCCTGAGGGACAGAGCGGACTCCAGTGCCACTGTCAGGCAACAGCAATGCAACAAATACTGCTCCAGTGCAGATGTATAGTAAAGACACTCGCAGAGTAGAAAAAAATAGAAGAAGAGATGTCTTCAAGAAACTGTTTTTGATCATTATTTATGTGTATGTAGAGACTCAGTACCCTGTTGCCTTAAAAAAAATGTTTATAGCATTTATCTCCCGATTTAATCTGGCAGCCTCCATCTATTTCCCTGTAAACGATGAATGAGATGTGCCTAGTAACTATCTCTTATGGCTCAGTAAATACTTGAATTTATTTGCATATTAAGTTGGCCACGTTTATATCGCTCTCGCTAAATGCAGCAACACGAACTACTACACAGAGGAGGCTCATGGGCCATTAATGTGCCGAGGATTTATGCGAATGACTCCCTTTAACATTAATGGAAGTTATCAGCACAAATCGCCTTCTAGTAGGGGAATAGACCATAATGTATGTAAATACATATTACTCACTGCTGTTTAGTTATTCAAGAGGACGCTTAGCAATCGAAACCACCACTCTGGTGCTGATATACGAGCAGTTTTCCTTAAAATGCGGGAAGAGAGGGTGCTGCTTCTTGTGTAGGTTGGTATGTCACCTCTGAGCTGGCACACATTCGGAGGTGGTTGCAGTCCCTCAGGCTTCAGTGGGACACAGAAGAGGAAAGTTTTTCAGGGTTTAGTCCTGGCTGAACTGGTGTTTCACATGGGAGTGAGGGCAGTTCTGCTGGATGGGATGCAAGAGCTAGGAGAAGATAGGTTCCTCTGCCCCTGTTAAGCTCCCAGTGTGGCTGGGAGTGTTCCCTGTTTCCCAGCCAAAGGCTCTGCTGTGTGCCCCAATGCTGCTGCCTTTCAGGAGGGGCTGCAGTGACCCTTCTGGTTTTCTCAGGCTTGGCTCTTCTGCCTTCACTCACTCACCTGGGAAGTCCCATTTGTGTAGGTCAGTGAGCAGCATGTCTGGGCTCTACCCATGTGTGTAGTGTAGCATGTCTCCCTTCTCACAAAAATGAATGTCCCCCTGCACACTGGGAGCTGTGCTGCTGGCTGCCTGGAGACCCCAGGGCTGCTGGACTCGTCCTGCCTCGCTGTGGAGGCTGCAGGCATGGGCAAGGTGTGCTCTGGGGAAAAACTGTTGTTGTTCCCCCTCTTCATGGCTTTTTTCAGCCTTTTCCATATGTGTGAAAGTCAGCAGTGTGCCTGGGGTTGCAAGTCCTGCTGTGCCCCCAGCTCGCCTCAAAAACCTTTGGACACATGTTGTGTTCCTCATGGGATTGCTGTAGTTGTGTCAGGCCACTGAAGTTAAGCCTGTGCAAATATCCTTCCCTCTCAGAACACGGGTTTCTTGGGTGATGCTAAAAGACCTGAAAACATAGCTCTTCTCTTCTTCATAGCTGACTAGATGAAAGTAAATTTGCTCTGGAACAACAAAAAAAATCAAGTGATTAGGCTAATGGGACTGACCACGGTGTTGCTATTTCAGCCTGCTTCCTGACCCTGCATGACCATAGGTTTGTGTGCTTTCTACAGCTGCTCTTGTGGGCTCTGGTGTGTCAGGGCACCCTGCAGCAGACCCAAAAATGTGCTGGTGGCCCGTACCAGTCCTCTGGGATGGTTAGTTTGGGATGGAGCTCTGTGATATGGGGAGAGACACCTGGGAGAAACCTGCAACTTCAGGGATATTTTTCTTAACAAGATTATTAGAGATGGTGAAATTCCTTCAATCTCAGTTGTTTCAGAATTTATATTAAATTTACCTGCCATGGTTTTTGCCCATGACTTCTAATTAAATGAGGTTATTAAACTGGGAGACAATACTGCATAAATTATGATTGATTTTTTTTCTTTATGCATTATTTTTACACTCTTAGCAGCGGCAGCCTCTGCCGACAGCAGGGACCAATGCTGAGATGGCAAAGAAACTCAAGGATCTGTCTTTGTCAGAAAGAAAGATCTGCTCAGGAGAGCTACCATTAACCTTGTGCCAGGGCCCGTGTCTCTCTGTGACCTTAGAACACGTGGAGCAAGAGGGTCTGTCCAGGGAAGGGCTGATGTTTACTGGTGGACTTGGCAGTGCTGGGTTAGCAGCTGGACTCGATGACCTCTGAGGTCTTTTCCAACATAAACGTTTCTATGATTCTATGCTGTAGCTATTTGTTTACCTGGGTAGGCAGTAGGCTGCCATATGATGAGGAGAAAATGAAGGGAGGTCGGGGTATGTGATGTGGAGGTAGGCACGCTGGAACATCCTCCTCAGTGAAATAGGGAGAGCAGGACTGATTGAGACTTCTGGTGGGTGATTTATTCTAATTAATTTGGAAGCTGGTGTGTTCTCTCAAACTCATTAATATCTAGCTCTGCAGATACTAAGGTCTCTTAGATACTGCAGATACAGAGGTCTCATGCAGAGGGACGTACGTGAGGGGATGATGAGTACACAGAAGCCCATCCTGGCTGGGTGAAAGCTTCAGAGCAGGCAGGGAGTTGGGAGAGGAAGGATGTGAGGCTCCAGCTCCTCTCACATGCACTCTGGGGACTCAGAGCACAACTCCAAGAGCGCAGCCGACAGTGAGCCCTGTGGGAGGCTGCGCCAAGAAAAATGGTCCCTGGGGCCAAAGAGGGAGAGAGCTTTCCAGAGCAGGCAAAAATTGCCATGCATGCCCATCTGTGTGCTTTAAGACCTCACACAAGCTGGTTTTCCCCAAAGTAATGTGAGGTTGTAGAAACATGTGATATACAGGTCCAGTGGCAAACAGGGCTGTGTGTGCCACTCGGTTATTTCTCCCATCAGTGCCAGCATGCAGAAACTTGTACAACCTCAGGGGCACTCGTGTCTGGCACTTTACCAGCTAAATGAAAGTGCATAGGAACTGGAAAAGCTAATGATGGTCTTGCTGTATACTCAGCCTGTGTCCCAGGCTGTGACTGCAATCTTAATTACTGTTTGACGAAGAAGCGTTGCTAGTCAGAGGTATTGTAATTATTTATTGTTAGTAGGTCCAGGAGACAGTGCACTACCATTCATGACTTTTTTTTTTTTTTTTTAAATACAGAAATAAATGGCAACAGAATAAATAAATAAAGTCAGCCTCTGAAAAGGTCACATTTGCCTACAGTCACAGTCCATATGCCAGTTTCTTATGCTAATTTTGGGACAGTGAAAAGCCTGACACTCTGGTTATGCTGCCTGGTGATTGCTAGAGGGGGCAGCTCAGGCTGGTCAACCCAGGTGTCTTAAAGCATCAGAAGGGAAAAGATGGGCTGGGAAGGCCAGGAGACTGTGCTCCATAAGGGAATGTAAAATTAGAGGAAAATTAAACAAATAAATTCTGAAAATCCCTCCAGGTACTCAGGAGGCTCCAGTCATCATGTGCTATGGATGGCACTGTGCCACAGCCCCTTGCAGGCTCCTTGTAAGTGCAGAATATATCTCTGTATGAAGTATGTTAATTTATCTGTTCCCAGAGATGATAAGGGAGCAAAGGAACTTGCAGGGAAAATAGGATAAACTCTGAGTAGAGAAAGTGTCTTCCAACAAAGAATTTGGGGGATGATGACATTGATGGTATTGGATTCTGTATGAATTACATCACAAGGAGTAAATCTGACTTTGGACTTCAAGGTGCAGAGGGAGGAGTTTGCAGAGGGAGGCCACTTTGCCTGTTCTACTGTGGGCACCTGAAACACACACAATCCACATTTAGAGACTGCTTTGGATTTTCAAGGGAGACACAAGAAGCTTTTCAATCTGCCTTCTCCTTTTCTTTGCAATATCACAGAGATTTCTTGAAGACACACATGCTAGTTGTCTCCAACACTGCCACAAAGAGTTTACAATGTGTCCATAAGTGATGTGGTCACACACACAAACAATAAAAAAAGATGACTTACCTCCATCCAATGTGACCATCCCCTACAGAGGGGCAGGCAGAGCGAACTGTGACCTGCAGATATCTTATCTGTTTCATCATCATTTGTGCTTTCTCACTGGCAAAACAAAGAGGTTGAAAGCTGAAATGTTTTATCAAACAATTTTGAAATTACTTTGCAGGGAAGCAATGTGCCTGGGGCATGGAGGGGCTTTATGAAGGCTTTGGATTCGGGAGATTCAGGTGATGGGGGAGCAGAACGGTTCACCCTTCTGGCCAGAGCTTGTGCAGGCACCCTGAGCCCTTCTCACCAAGTGCCCACTGTGCATGGCAGGTGTTGAAAGGGGGTCTCCCTTCCTGAGGGAAGGCAGGTGCCACCAGTCATGCCGTGTGTTCCTTCTCTAGTGATTCACGTAGTGGGACAGTCCTCAGGCACTGAGCAGCTCCCAGAGCCCCTGCTGCCACTGAGCATGGAAACCTCTGTGGTACATTGGAATATGCTGCCGTGGGGGGCTGCTGTCAGTCTCAGGCTGCTGTGTCCCTCAGCCTGTACATGGAGGCATTTCTTCCTTGGCAGCCCCTGGTATCTCCATAGAACTGTGAGGAGTTGTCTTTGCTACCTGAGTTGTTGTCCCAATTAGTTAGAAGGAATGTAGCCAGGAATGGAAGACATTGCCATTCTAGAAATCTCTTGCCGATTCTGTGATACAGACATAGAAAATATGAAAACAGTGACACCTTGAGAACCAGTAAACAATTCGATGCACAGTGGGGAAAAAAATCCCTGTGTGCAGGGACTGAGTACGCAGTGCGAGCTCTTCCCTGGTCCCACAGAGCCCTACTGCAGAGTTTAAGCTGTATTGCAAGAGCACATATGCCTTCTACTAGTGCTCTGTGTTTGCTCTCACCAGCCACGGTCAGAATTACACAGGGGCCAGACTTGTTTCCATAAAATGTCTGAAAGCTTTCTGTTAGTTGCCCTCGGATCTGGTTTGGAAGTGTGCCTTCTACTGACAGGCCCTTGCAAGCACACACCAGCTGAAAATTCAGTCACAGGGACCTTTCATCTGGGGTGTGTTTTTCTAAATAGCAGCGAAAGCAGACATTTAATCAGTACAATTTTGCAGATTCTGTTGCCGAAGGTATGCAGACTCTGACACATGAGCCAGCTGGAGAGGTTTTGCTCTGAATATTGAGTTTCTAGGTGATGAAAACAGGGTTGTTGCCAAACACAATGTAAAAATCATTGAGAAAACAGAAAATGGTGGTTAGTTGGAGGAGGAAATGGATCAAAACAGTTCTGAAAAGTGAAGGTTATATATTTATTTAGAAAATTAATTACAGATATAGTCAAACTGGTGAACTTTACTCTAGAGTGCTATGTCCTTTAATAATCAGCCCCAGTTAGCAAAGCTTTGCTCCCCAGTCATAGTGAGCTGCTCCTTGCTAACTTGCTGCATGATAGTCCCATGGTTCAGTCTTAGGTCCAGAATATTTTGCAGTTTCCCAGCATGCTTTTATTCCAGATGTATCTAATCTGCATTTTGGGAGCCACCTGCAGCCTCCCCCAAAGACAGATCCAGTGTCCAGGCAGACAGCAAGCCTGTGAATGGCCAGAACTCGCCTTCCCAAGAGGAGTGTTCACGTAAAAAAATCGCAGCTGATGTCCTGAAGCATCCCCACTACTCTCTGCCTGCCTGCCTAGTGATCACTTAGGCACCAGAGCTTTTCTGCTGGAGTGGGAAGCAGAAGCACTGGGGTGACCATCTGGTTCCCAAATATTCCTGGTTAACTCAGCAGGCTCTAGTCAGAAATGCACATGCTTTTCTTATTCCTGAGCTTAACTATTAAATGAATATCCTTTTATTCATGCTGTCCAATTAAAATGTTAAAATGTGGTTTTAATATAAATGTACCTCTCATGCGTGGAAGTGGAAGCTTTCAGCATCTTCAGAATCTGTGGTCCCTGAAATCTCTAAAGACAGAAACATAAGAGCTACTCCAGTTTATTCCAGAAAAGGATGAATCTTTTATAAGTATTATTTCTCAAAATGTAATATAAGAGTATATCAGATCCCTAAGGAATAGAGTTAACTTTATGTGAGAAATGTGTGAAATTCCTGCCCTCTGTCCAAAAGAAGATATTTCCCTACTGACTTTTGTAATATCAATTCTTCAGATTTAGGGGGCTAATTTATTTCTTGAGACAGATATCTGTGGCAGGCACATCAGTTCTGGTATGCACGATCCAGCCAGGTGTGTTGGTGTGGGAGAGAAACCATCACGGAGTCAGTGGCTGGCTGTTACTGGTGGCAGAATAGGAGGCAGAACGTGGGTTGGTGTGGGAGCAGGGGGGCTGGACATGGCTGCCAAGCACCCCAGGGTTCCCCAGCATGCTGCTGGGATATCATTTGTGTGCAATTGGAGGAGCAGTGGACTGCTTCCTCTGTGCTCAGACTGCCTGCAAGGCATATTTCAGTGGGAAAGAAGAGAGTTCTACATATTTATCCCAAAATAGGCACATTAGCCCTGGTGATTTGACACAGCAGGTACAATCTGGCAAGGAAGGAAAAATGGAAATTTTATCCCATCTTGTGGGCTCAAGAAAGGTGGGGAATGATGGCAACTGTACTCAGGACAGGGCCTGTCTCTGTATTAGAAATATACTTACTTGGCAAGGTAACTCAGGATGGCAGTATGTAAGCCATAATGAAACACCAAGAGTGGCACAGGAGGCAATAAATACCAACACAAACCACCTCAAGCTGTTCATCATGACAATTTTCTCTTTTGCCGTATAAAGTTTGCTTATATTTCTTATTAAACTGAATCTGGGGAAGTCAGGGAGTTTTTCAACTCAACACCAGCTTCTGTTCTAGGGATTCTTTCTGTTAATTACAGATGATTTCGGGGATCAGACCAGGTTGTCTACATGGAGCCTTCTCTTCCTCAGGCTGAACTCCCTCACCCTGTCTCCATGGGAGAGGTGCTCCAGCCCTCTGGTCATCTTTGTGGCCCTCCTCTGGACTTTCTCCAACAAGTCCGCATCCTTACATTGGGGAAAGTCCAGAGCTGGATGCAGAACTCCAGGTGGGCCTCAGGAGAGCAGAGTAGAGGGGCAGAATCATCTCCCTCGACCTGCTGGCCACACCACTTTGCATGCAGCCGAGGACAGAGTTGGCTTTATGGGCTATAAGAGCACATTGCCGGGTAACGCTGAGCTTCTTGGCAACTGAAACCCCCAAGTCCTTCTCCTCAGGGCTGCTCTCAGTCCATTCACTGCCCAGCCCGTATTTGAGTTTGGGATTGCCCCAACCCAGGTGCAGGGCCTTGCACTTGGCCTTGTTGAGTTTCATGAGGTTCACACAGTCCCACCTCTCAAACCTGCCAGGGTACCTCTGGATGACATCCCTTCCCTCCAGCATGTCCACTGCACCACTCAGCCTGGTGTCATTGGCAAACTTTCTGAGGGTGTCCTCAATCCTGCTGTCACCAATTAAGATGTTAAACACTGCCCATCTCAACACCTACCCCTGAGGAATGCCACTCTTCACTTGGCTCCACTTGGACATCGAGCTGTTGACCGTAACTTTTCAAGTTTCACCACTCAGCCAATTCCACAGTCACTGAGTGGTACATCTACCAAATTCCTGCCTCAAGTCAAGTGATACAGATGTCACGTGGGACAGTGTCAAACGCTTTACACAAGACCATGTGATTAAATCATCTGGGTTTTGCACAAGACAGAGAAGATGAGAAAGGAACTAACTGCATTTGAAAGAGACCTTGGTGTTTTCTTCGCTGGTCTGAAGGTTGTAGATAAATAAGATATTGCTTTGTGTGCCTGTAGTTCAGGAGGGTTAGTTTGTTTACTCTGAAAGTTCCCTGGTAACAAAGATAATGGCAGGAGAGGACTTCTGGAAAGGAACCTATAAATTACACCGGCAATGTGATCAGAAACCAGCGTGTCTCAACAGCAGTTATTACTTGGCTGGATATGTGAAACAGGACCTGCTACAATACAAAGCCCAGTTTAAATTAAATTGTTTGTTCAGAATCACAGCCTCGGTTTTACAGGCTGAACATTCATGTATTTACAGAAAGATTTGTTCCAGTGCCACATAATTAATTAATTAATTAATGTCAGACTGTCAGACATACTGGGCATCTTTGCATCTCCAGCACTTGGGGTTTGAGTTGGGCAAACTGAAACTTGAGGATCTTGGTGTTGGAAATCACACCTGGAAGGTCAGGGAGAGAAGAATGACGTGCTCTGCTTTACAGCCCTCCCAGTCACTGGAAATGCAAATGGTCCAAGGCAGGGTAGCGGAGAAGCAGGCGGAGGCTGATTGCAGCCTGGCAAGGGAGCAGCCCTCCATTACGCCTCCCTACATCCAGAGGGATGCTGGGGAAGGATGCAGGGTCTCATGAGCCACCTAAGCAGGAGTACGTATAATAGAGGCAGTGGGGGAGAGGACCTATATCCTTTGGGGACTTTGCAGCCTGTCAGCACCAAGGGGAGGATGCTCAGATGAGGCGGGGGAGGTGAGGCAAAGAAGTGGAGCTAGGCTGATAGGAAGGCTTGGCAAGCAGCGCTTGAGAGTCTGCACGGGCGTCTACTTGTATAATAAATACCAAACTTACAATACTCAGCCCTTGGCCTTAGCTCTCCATCCTGCCTCTCCAAGATCCCAGAGGGAGTTTTGCACAGCTCCTGGACAGGTCCCCCAGCAGTCCATTTTACCACCCTCAGGATTTCAGGGCAGGGGATTTTAAGAGGGTCTTTTTAGGGAAATAAAATGGCACCTGTGCACACACAGAAGCTGAGGCAGGAGGTCTCAGGGCAGTGAGGGGAGGGATCCAAGTTTTCTTTCTGGGACCTTGTCTTGCAGATGGTAAACCACAGTCTGGGGCAAAGATCTGCAAGCGGAACCCCACCTGCTCCTGCAACTCGCCAAGGTTGGACACTAAGTCCACTGTTTTTCTTCTTGTTTCTCTGCAATATCAGAAGTGGGGCTACTAGTTCCACATAAGATAGAGAGAGGAGGAAGGAATTGCCTTTGTTTTGTCCCCTTTTTGCACACATTTGCCTTGACCACCTCCACAGAGTGACGCTTGCCACTCATGTGGCCTCGTCTCATCCATTTTTCACATCTTTCCTTTGGTGCTCTGCCTGTACTCACTCACTCTCCATAAAGTTTCATTCCCCCAACTCCCTGCTCCAGGCTACATATCTGCAACAAAAACGTCAGGCCAAATGAAGAAAGGTAAGATCAGGAGGCGAGGCTGGCCTCCACTGCTCCTGGGGGTCCCATTCTTGCCAGGGTTTTCAAGTTCTTCTGGCTCATTAAGCAAACCTGAGTGAGAAGGGGCATGCAGCTACTGCTCTACCTGCTCTCACCAGGGTGCTATCCTTCAAAAGAACACCTCCTCAAGGACAGCACTGTCACTGCTGATGAATTTAACTTAAAAATATTAATCAGGCTCTAACAAGACACTGGGAACCATTTTCCCTTTCTTTTGCTCTTAGTAACAACAAAAGGTGCAGACACCATCAACAGTTTTTGTCTGGATTTTGAAGAATCCTGTGTTTTTTCCTACCAGCTCCCTGTCTTTTCATTAAGGCACCCAGATGGTGAGAGAGAGAAGAGGACAGGATACAGCACAGACACTGCTTGCATGATGCCCAGTCCTTCCCACCCCAGTGCAGCAACTGAAAATACCAGGAGCTGCTCTCAGCACCTGAAGAGCAAGCCTGCAGCAGGACCCCTTCTGCCACTCCTGAGCCTGGAGCAGCCAGCAAAGCACCTGTGGCAGACACATTGCTGGGTTTCTGCTGCACTGAGACACATTTGCAAGTGTGAAACGGTGTTTCCTGGCTTTAACTCAGTTTGATTTGGATTCTCTGGCAAATTATTTAACAAAGCGCTATGCAATTGCTATTGCAGGGTAACCTTCAAGACTTGTTGGAGACATGCAGGTGGAAAGGGCTGAAACCAGCTGCAAAGAGAAATGTGCCATTTTCCAAGATGTGAAAGCCAAGAAGCAGAGTGCCACCCATGCCCAGACTGGCTGCTGCACCTCCTTCAGCTCCTGTGGTGCAGGACACAAAGTCAATCACAGCATTTACAGGAACAGCCCCAGGCAGTTTCCTGAACAGAGGAGAGAAGGATGCATGGTTTTCTATAGATTGGTGACATTGATGACCTGTAACTGACTGATTCTGGTGTCTGAGAGGGTGTCAGGTCTCATAAGATTTTTTTCCCAGCATTAAAACTTTTATATTGTATATTCTGCTCTCATTGTCTCACAAGAGCAGAGTTGGGGTCTTACATCTCTGTCTTTAACACATTTCCACTACACCTGCAAGCCTTTGCACCCCTTGCTCTTGTGCTCCATCAGGTCTGTTTGAAACAAGTCAACAAGTTCAAAAGTCACATGAGGAGTGAAGGAGAGCATGAGTCTGTGGATACATGAACTCTTATTCTGCAGGAAAGTAGACTAAATAAATGAACCATCTTCTTGCCATGCATATCTCAGGCCCACAGTGATGTCACCGAAGGAAAACTATCACCTCCCACAGTGTCACTGGCTGACACAATGACTCCAGGGCAAGGTACACAAAGACTATGCAGTGACAGATGCCACTATATGTTGTTTTGGATGCAACTACTTTCAGTTCTATCAAGGAGAGCTAAATTTCTTCTGTGCTGCAAGGAGATGATGATATAGGGCTACCACCTCCAACAAGAGACTAGAGCTCATTGGAAATCCATGTCTTTACAGTCCAGAACATAAACACATTCACCCCTTTTGTACCCGTGTACACTCTTCGCTGTAGCACTGCTCCATGTAGGGAAAACTCACAAATAGCTCTTTGAATGCCTAAGGATCAATCTTCTTAGGAGTGCCTTCAAGCAGAAAATGTGTTTGCATTTTCCTTCAGCTTTTCTAGACTGCTCCTGAAAATATCTAAACCATAAAACAGCTGGCAAAAGTAAACCACTCAAGGAACTATGAGGGGAAACATATTAATTTATTCAAATCAGAGGTACTGAAATATTTTTCTCACTTTTCCTTGAGAAACAACACGTGGCAGTGGTTGGGGATGGGTGATGGGAGTGTGAGGAGCCTGGATCCTGCCATCAGCTGGCCTTGTCCCAGGAAAGTTGCTTTGCATGTGTTGTCTTCTGGCCCCTGGAGGGGATGATGTGAGATGTGGGAGAAGTGAGACACTGAAAGGATAGTAAGTTCCTAACCTGGAACCTGACAAGCAGGCTGAAACAAGCCCAGGAATCTCATCTTTCTTACCCAGGAAGCTTGAGTTTTCACTTTCAAAGAGGCAATTCTTTCCTCTGCAATGTAATGTATTATTAACCAGGAACACAGGACAACACTGCACATAGGCATGAGCCACCAAGTGTGGGATTCACAAGGGCATTGTAGATATCTAGACATGAGTTTGTTTTTCTGGACTCATTTTATAATCAGAAGAAGCAAGTACACATAGGATATGATAAACTTCACCCTAGTGCTGGGTATAAAATAGACAAGTCAAACCCAGCTTTCAGAAATAAGATATATTTTGGTTTAAGATACCTAAATACAGATGTCTACAAGGAAGGGACAAACTGGACCTGATCAGTGGACCCTAGAGCCACTGAAGCCACCACAAACTACATTTATATCTGGACACATCTCCACACCTTCAACCATACTGGCCACATCTCCACTGACACCATGGGAGGTCAGACATCCAGCACCTATAGACACACCTGTGTCTATGTGTTTGAATGAAGGCATTTAGGTGTCTTAATCTGTTACTAAATTACTCCCTACAGCTAAGCCTGGTTGTCTAAAATAGTCATCTAGTGCCACCTTAGATGACTGAGATGTGTAAGATATTTCGGCAGATGTGACACAGGGTATCACATTAAAATGACCAGAGGGACCTATACTGAGGTAAAGATAAACTGGAGTTTGAAATTAGGTGGGATGGACCCTGTTTTTGGTTCCCACAGCTACCACAGATATTTGTGTTGGGTTTTTTTCTTGAATAATTGATTTGCAAAAATAGGTCTGTCTACTTATATCCTGTTGGCTAGACAGTCTCAAGAGTTTTATATAGAAATACTCTTCCTAGGGTCAAAACGGGCAAGAGAGTCCCTCAGAGAAGCAGCTTCTCATTTCAATCCCCAAAGTAATAGGCAAGAAAAGAGAAGAGGTTTGCAAATCACTGTAAAAGAACTTTTTGCCACAGATAAAAATTATCCTGACCTTTCTTTGAGAAACGGTGAAATGGGTGTTCACCATGAGAGGTCATTAGGCAATCACATTCAGACACGCAGAGAATATTGGCTCAATGCTTTTATTAGCAAAAATTCCTACTGTCTGCTTCACTAAACTCTTACCTTTCATGTACTCTGCAGTGCTGCTTTGGTATTCACGATGAAGAGATGTGCAATGTCTCATGTCCCTGAATACTCCCCAGGAGGAGCAGGCAGGTTTAAAGCTTGGCTTCCAGATCTGACAATGCTTTTCTTTTTGCTCACCTACTCCTCAGACCATCATCTCTGAGCCGTCACAGTCAAAGGGCTTCCCTGCTGTGTACAGAGAAAGAGGGGAAAATAGTCATGTTACTGACTGGAAAGTATCCCCTCCCTCTTGTTTAACAATGTGATATTCCCCGCAAACGTGCTTTCCTGAACAACATCTGAAGGAAAGACAGACAAGATTGCAAGAAGTTTATCTCTTTTCCACATTCAGCTCTTGGGTATGTAGATCTGTGAGACACAAAGCTCTGCAGGGGTTAGGAGTTGGAGGCAGGGCTGCAAATGCTGACAGGTCAGAGTCTTTCTGCAGCTGGGAGCAATGAGTGTAAGGGGAGGGAGGGGCAACCTCCTTCAGCTGCTGAGGAAAGGGCACATTTTCTGGCTGACTGTACCCCTGCACCTTCCTTTGGCTTACAGCAGGAATTGTTTGTGCCTTCCCTATGTGTCATCCCTGTGCCAGTCCAGGCACAGGTTTGCATGAGACCTGGTATAAACCAAGTTTAAATGATCATCCTGTTGAATTACCGATATAAAATTTAATGTGGTATTTTTACCTTCAGTCCTTGCAGTTACTGGAGTGCAGGTTAAAAGCTGCATTTATTGCAGACATTTATTTTTATTAAGAATGGATCTTTGCAGTCCATCAAAAACACTCAGCTTGGGAGGAAATGCACCGTAGCTCCCTCTGCTCTCAGCTGTAGCTTCCAGCATGGTAATCTGTGCTGCTAATTGTACAGCATATACACCAACACATGGTTGGTGTGGATGGTACAGAGCATGGGCTGTTAGAAACATCCTACAGCTCAGTGTTGGCCTAGGGAATGTTTTCTTTCCTCTCCTGGCATCCCACAGGGGAGGACTGCTGTGCATAGGGTGCTCCTCAGGATCCTCCAAAGGCATGGCAGAACCTCTGCTGCCAGAGGGGGTGAGACTTCACCCTTCCTGCAGTGCTTGCCCAGGTGTCAAGGTGAGGAGAAGTGGTTCCCTGCTGTCTCCTCTCTGGGATCTGGTGGGGCAATGTGGAAGGCAGGGTTGAAAATTATATTTCCAGATGACAGTGTTTGAGAGACAAGCAAGGAGAGGTTACACTGTGCCTAGCCCTGCATTAAGTGATGAGAAGCCATAAATGTAGTTTCTTCATGTTATTTTTAAACTGAGAATACAAAAGTGATAGACCCAGGTCAGACTGAGGCTGCACCATCCTTGGCCATTCAAAGCTAGTGCCTTTGGAAAAGTACAAGGACAGGGCAAACATATACTGATTTCCCTCCCAAAGCATTCTCCCGGGCTATTTGTATTACAGCGATTTCCTGAACTGAGGCGATGCCTTTATTAGTAGCCTGTAATTTGCTTACTTGAATTTGCCCTTACATTTCATCAAACTCTCATAACTTGCCTTGAACCCACCAAGCTTTCCAGCACTGAGCTGTGGGTCGAGCCCAGGCTGTGGCAGCAGTCAGAGCTGCCCTAGAAAAGTCATTCCAAGGTAACACCCTGACTTTGTTGGGGGGCACTCAGACAAGCCCCTGTGTCCCTCTGACCTCTCTAGCCAACCTGCAGTTTGACTGTGTGTTTTTCCAGCCTGCCCAAGAGCTTCCTCCCGGTTGTCATGGAAGGTCGTGCTGTCACCCCCCACTGTCAGGCAGAGGCAGGTTTTGCGTGTCTGCTGCCCTCCCCTGCTGCTGGGGAGCACCCTTGCCTCTCAGGATCTGCAGCAGCATGACAATAAATGCCACCAAAGGCACTCACATTTCCCTTAGCGCACGAGAAAGGAGAATCAAGTCACGGTTGGGCTTGTAATAAAATGTAATAACAACAGCTTGTATACTGAAGTTGACAATGTCTTTGCTTTGTCAGTTCAAGTGCATTACACTCAGCTCCTTTTGTGCACAGTTCATCTGGGTCTTGTGTGTCAGCACATGTGGTGAGGAGCTCTAAGAGGTTTCACCAAAGCACAGTGTCACAAGTATTGGTAGCACAGAAACAGCACAAAAAACCTGTGATTGCTAATATTTAGCGTGTTTCCTGACCACCACATATTTAATACTTCACCAATTGCAAAAAAAAAGCAGCATTTCAGCCAAAGAAGTGCTCTGGGTCAGTACTTCTTTTGTTTGTTGATAACTCAGACTTTCTGAGGCGCCACCAGCTACCTTTACCATCAGAGGAGAATACAATACAGGCAATGCAGTGTGGTATTCAGTGCAGGTGCACAGCCTCTCTCTCACAGCCCCATGGCCACCAGTGGCCCCTTCTGCAGGAACCACTCCCTCCCTCAAGCAGGGAGCAAACCTGGCCTGGATTTGTCTTCCTCAGCCTCTGCCAAGCTCCTCTGCAAAGGTTTGTCTTGCCAGGTTTTGTTTAAAGCAGACTGAAATGCAGAGCCTGAAGCAGGGGGCTTTCAGTGTGTTTGGTGCCAAATCCAGTGTAATTGTTGCATTTCCTTTCCCTGCTGAACTGCCTGGCTGAAGACAGCTTGTAATGTAAGATCCTGGGAATGTTTTGTTTTGGGAAGTGGAAGAGACACCGAGGGTGCCCGTCAGAAAGCACTACAGGGAGGAAAATGTGCACTGCTGACGACAGAAGGAAAGCAGCGATGTTCAGGATAGACTGGGCCTTTCCATTTAACTCCTGCTGCGGCAAGCCTGATGCTTTTAACCCTGAAAGGATACTCTCTGCAGTCACATGAGACTTTTCTTTGGTAAAAATCAGAGCCCCATGGCAGGCTTTCATGGGGTTCCTGAGCTGGCTGAGCATGCCTGGAGAGAGTGCAACCGCAGTGGCTCCGGACAATGTGGTAAATCAGGCACTGCAAGTTTGACCTGCTTGGATATTTGACATTCAGTATTTGCATGAGAGTTTTAGGCAGGTTGGGTTGAAGACTGGAAATTCTGCAGTCAGTCTGTGAGTCCCACCATATATAATGAATCTATCTGAACAGAGCAGATACCCCTATTGTCATTGAAAACACAGAAGTTTTAACATATTGCAAATAAATGCGTTTACTGGAGGGTAGGGCTGGGAGCCATCTATTTTTTTTATCCTGCAGGAGATTGTGTAAACTACAGACTAGATAAGACCAGAAAAGTGGGTTTCTTTTTGGTTAGTCATGCTTACAAAGTTTTAACTGGGGATAACATATTTGCCTTTGAAACAAAGAAGCCCCCAGCTGCAGATACTTGTCACCAGAGGCCCCTATCAAGCGGTACCCTTCCCACTGTGAGTGAGCAACCCTGATTTCATTCCCAGCAACGTCAGCTCTTATCACACTGGGTTCTGAAATTGTGAAATTTAAAGTGCTCTGAGAAATGTGTAGGTTTTATAGTTTATAGATCTTGTAAAAAATTGTAGTTGTTTGTAGTAATAAACAAACCATTTGCTTTATGTAGAGGATGCTCTTGAACCACATCTTTAGGCTTTTTCTGAAGCTGAGAGAGCTATGAGCTGGCTCTGTAAAAAAAAACCAGAAGGCAGGGAGTTTTCCGTTATCACTGGCCTGAGGGAGCACAATTTTGAAAACATTAGCCATTGCAAGGCTTATCATAAAAGTATGAGAATTGCTTAGACCTTTGGGTCTAGCAATGCATGCCGGCAGGAGTGGGACTAGTATTCTTCCCATATAGAGGAAATCAAATGCCTGGACAAACCAACATTTGAAAACATATTTCTACAGCTGTTTTATTTTTTTAATTAACCTTTGTTAGTAGGTGACCCTTACTGGAAGCTGTGAAGGATGCCATATATTCTCTTGGTACTGTGTGTATGGTTGTATATTTGTTCTCTTTATTAAAATCCGGGCAGAGGAAAATGGGCCAGATTCCACTCCATTACCCCTGCTCAGCTTCAGCAGCTGCATGGAGTTGTGGTGAAGTAACTGCGTTAATGGAGTACATCCAAAAGCCCACTGCTGACATGCGTGGTAACAGATGTTATAAAACTGCAGAGAGGAAATGTTTGGCAATTACCCTCTGACATGGCTACCTCGTGCTGGCAGCCTCATGGTCCTGCCCAGCCTCCCCACTCAGGAGTGCTGCGGATGAAGAGGAGGGAAGTCCATTTTGGTATTGGTAGTACTTCTGAGGTGAGGCAGGATTTGCAGAACCACAGAATTTGTGAAAAAAATCAGGTTGGCTGGGACTTTAGGGCATCATCTACTCCGAAGCACCTCTGAAAGCAGGCACTGACTGATGGCTGCAAGCTCGAGCCTTCATCACACTTGTCTGCGGGATGCAGGGTTAAGGTGGTTGTTGTGGGATTCACCTACTGGACGTCTGCAATAGAGGCCTTGCCACCTGAGCCAGCTCCCTCTACTGTACTCATGGTCAGGAGAGGGAAACTGGAATGAAAAGGGTTTTGACCAGCTTTGGAGAAGCTGGACCAGCTGTGGTCAGGTGACTCCCACCCAGGGTCATACATCTCTGGTGTGTTTCTTGCTGCTTTGTGATCAATATGATCAGCAGGGAAAATGACAGCACTGAGCAATCTGCCTTCGGATAAAAAAGAGCTAAAATGAAGATTGAATAAAGAGTCTGTTTGCTTTTTTTTTTCTCTCCCTAGGGAAGATGAGCCACCCACCATGCCTGGACCCCAGCCTGGCTGCCGGGGAGATGCAGTCCCCCAGGATGGCGGGGAGGAAGCGAGGGCGGCCCCCACTCCAGCCAGCACCCATCAAAATGGCTGTTCACAACCTCTTCTCAGCAACAGCTGGAGCTCTGCCAGTCGTGAAGATCCCAAAGAAGAGAGGGAGAAAACCTGGGCACAAGGTAAATGCACGGTTTTCACATTCCTTCTCCACCTCCTGTTGGTCTTCATATATTTTCTTCTACAAATTCAGCTGAAATGCGGGAACAGAGGAAAAGTTGTGCAAGTCTGGGTCAGAGCAATGAAAAAAAAAAAAAAAAGAAGAGAAGATGATTTCTCTTCTACCTGAGCTGGTGAAAAAATCACAGAACCATAGAATATTCTAAGCTGAACGGGGCTCATCAGGATCATAGAGTCCAACTTCTGGTCCTGAGCAGGACACCCCAAGAACCCCACCATGTATATTTTTCCAAGGGCTGAAGTTATTTTAATTTGGTCTGTTTGAAAATAACTTGTCTCCCACAGTGTTGTGTGGGATGGCTGCAAACCTTCGGGGAAGTGTTCCTCATTTGTCACATTTTTCTTCTCACTAACAATGATTAGAGATTGAATAAACTGAACAGAGAAGGAAAAGGAATACAGGAGAGTGGAAATAAAGGGGCGGGGGGGGGGGGGGG
>VZTH01001261.1:158585-188687 GCA_013397815.1 Aleadryas rufinucha
GGGGGGGGAAGGTAATTTCCAAAGGAAAAAAGAGAAGAGGGGCATTTGAGAAAAATAATTAGATTTCACTTTGTATGTCTGCTCACTGCCCAGCTCTCTGTGCAAGCCTGGGGCAAAGGCAGAACTAAAGAAAGACAGGAACCCTTTGTGTTTTGAGCCCTTCCAATGCCTCCGCTGGGCTGGGTCTCTCTCAGCACACCACCTGCAGTGGGCTCAGCACCAGTGCTGAGTAGTGCCACTGTGATGCCTCACACCAGGCAAAAATGGGACTGTGATGCTGAGGGATGGAGAATTCATTCTGGGGAAACGGAACTGTTGTGGTGAAACTGGGCTACATTTAGTGAGGGGTCTTGTGTCCAGCAGATTGTTCTGTTAATCTCTCTGTCTCTGTCCCCAGCCAGCTCGGGGCACTGTACATGTTTGCTGTGCCTGTTCCTTGTTTTTAATGGGCACTGGTACAGACATGCAGACTGCTACACAAGGGAGGCAAATTGCTGACTTTTAGAAAATAAGAGTTGCTTGAGTTTCTGGTGTCAAGACAGAAAAGTGAATAAAGCAATCAGGGTATGCACAAGGCTGACCCAGCCTTCCCTGGAGAAGGTCCTCACCAGGGTGTTCCCTCACTCTTCTCTAAGACTCTCCTGGTTCATGGGAGGCAACAACATCCTATGCATGGTGCTGCTGGCTGAGCTCTGGACACAGGGACCAATTGTTTGGTTCCTGTGATCCTTGGATTTGAGATTAATCTAGAGCAGGCTACCCTCATCTTTGCCTTTCCCTCCTTTTCACCTCCTGCCAGACCTTTTTCCTTACATCCCCTAACCTCTGTCTAGCCTCCTCTCTCCTTTCCAGGCAAGCCCTTTTCTCCACCCCTCTGCATCCCATTTCCAGAATACCCTAATTCTCCACACACCCCTGTGCAACAGCTGCTGCAGCAGCTGTCAGTACCTCAGTCCTTAATGCCTTCTTCTCATCCTGTGCCTTCTCCCGTGTCCTTCCATGCTTGCCTGACTTCAGCCATACTCCTCTCTGCTATGGGGCCACTTTTGGAGTGTGTTTCAGTGTGTGCTGCAAACACACCTTGCATGACCAATAAACAGTTCCAGCTGCAGTTTCCCCTTTGAAAAGCTTTCACTTTGATAATGGGAATGGTGTAACAGCAGCGGCCAAGCAAAGCCAACCTGACAGCAGTCTCAGGTGTCCCTTTTGGGAATAAAGCAGAATTTTATACCAGTAGTCCAAAATAGAGCTGCAAGCTGAGACTGGGGCAAATACTCAAGTGTTTTGTAAAATGTGGGATATGGAAATACTTTTTATTTTTCACTTCCGTATCAGGATAAAACTCCAGGATGGAAACATCTGAATTGCTTTACTTGAGGTACTTGTTATTACAAGTTTATTATTTATTATATTTATTTATTTCAAGTAATTTAGTTATTATCAGTAAAGCTGGGTGACTTGTAAACTCTTTAGATCAAAACCATCTAGTCTGGACAATAATACTTTGGAGATGTGCTGAAATTGGATCTTTGAGGTTTGGGATTGAGTGATTTGACAAATATCACAATGACCTTGTATGCAGGGTTTTGTCAAACCCCATCCCTTCTGTCCCTGCTTGTCTTGGTGATACCCATTTCTTGCTCCTGCATTTACATTTGATTTGTAATTTGACAAAAAAAAAATGCTGGGGAGTATGTTCTATTCTACCCCAAAGGCACCCATCCACCTGGAAAAAAGTCTTTCACTAATCACCACATATATACAAGTGGGGGGAGTGGGAGACTTAAATTCCTGGAAATGCTGCCGTAACACTGTGCTTTGGACCTACGTGGCCGAGTATTTGATTGCTGTGTCCCCCTCTTCTTCCAAAGGGAAGCTTTCTCCCTGGCTGTGTAGAGTGCATCCCTCATCCTTGTCCCCAGGCACTGAGCGAGGAGGCAACACCATCCCTCCTTCAGCAGTGGTTCTGAGATGATGTTCTTTCTTGGTGAGCATGGCATATACAAAGGCATCCTTTTATGGCCAATGGCTTAGGTGGATGGAGCTGACACTCCTGAGCTTCAGCATCTGTGGCACTTGGCCTGGTGCTGTTGATTTGCACAGTAGGATTTGTACACCGAAGCGATGTTTTCCATGAGGCGCCTTTGTACACTGCGTGCTCAGCTGAAGTGAACCCCTCTTCATCAAAAGCACTTCCCCAGCATGAGTCAAAGATTACATTTTTTGATGGGGAACTCTAGCTTGATTTAATTAGCTCGATAATTGTATGACTTTCAGATACCATGAGACTTAAATGCATTTTAAAAAGTGACTCTCCCTGCCCAGATGGCAGACGGCCAAATTCTTTATAGCAACCAGATAGCTGAATTATTGCAGAACAGATGGAAAAATACTTCTGAATTTTTTGGAAACTAGGAATTTACAGCCTAGATTTAAATTTATTTTGACCGAGATGTGAATAACAGACATTTTCAATCACATGCTCTTTACAGACAGGTGACCCATTGCCTGTTTTCATTGATATTAAAGCAAATATCTGTGTCTTCCTGAAATGACATTTCATCACACTTCATCACCAAGAAAAGTATTTTCCCTGCTATCCTGTTTATTTTTTCACAGCTTCGGCTATAAAATTTCATCAGCTGTTTTTCCAAAAACTGTTTTGTACCTTATGTGGAGCTATTTGCCATAAAATGTTACATTTCCCCAAAATACAATATTCTTTCTGATTGTCTAAATCTCTGGGAAAAAGCCTATTCTGGCAGCCGGCGGGGAGGTTAGTAGATGGATGGGTTTTATTTCTCTGGCTGTGAGTGAGAGCAGCCCTGAAGAGCTGCCTAGAAAGCCTGTGCACGGGAAGGGTTTGTTAGCATCCTGCAGGGATTCGCTGGGTTAGAGGACATGAGAGGGACACACGCACGGGGCAGCGCTGCAGCACAGAGCACCACATCCCTCCCAGGGGGCAACAAAGTGATGGCCCCCTTTGAGCAGCTCGAGGGCTTTGTCCCTCTGTGCAACCAAAGCAGCTCCCCCCCGGGGAGGTGGCCCCAGCCCAGATCAGCCAGGACCTTGCAAGCTCCTGCCAGGTGGGGTGGGCAGTGAGAGTCATACGTGCGGAGTGACAATTTCCATTTCGGGCCATAGGTTCCCCTGCTGCCCTAGAAGTCAATACTAATGATGACAAATAAGCAGTCAGGATTTGGACACATTGGGAATGAGATTGCACAACCTTAAAGTGTCCTGTTTATTCACCTGTCCTATGATACAGCCTTGGATTTCAAGGTCATGTACACTCCTGTCAAGGTTCCCTGCCTCATTCACTGTGAAACACTGATGGGATGTAGGAGGCTGTGTGCAGACTTGCTTGCATCATTTGCTGTGCAGAAGAAAGTTATTGCATGACACAAGAAGAAAAGGTGGGAAAGACCTTGGACTGTGTTTTCCCTTTGCCAGCTGACCCCCATCTTACCCCTGGTGACTGGGCTTCTGTTATGCTGAGTCTCCTCACTCACTGCCAAATGCACAGAGCCACAGACCCCAAAATATGTGCTCAGAAGCTCTGTGCTTCCCTGGTCTAGGTTTAATGGTAACCTTCTGTCCAGCCATCAGAAGTCCATATGGCAGGACTAGGCTGGCTCAGACACCCATCTTATTGCACATTTGCAGGGGCTGGAGATTGTTCTCTCTGGCAGCAAAAGCTCTCACTGCCAAGAGGTGCCTCTGCCCTCCTGTCTGGAAGGACAAAGGCCCATGGGGATGGGGTGAATCCCAGCCTTTTCTAGCAACTGTCTTTTCAGGACAAGGGACAACTGGTACAGGGAACAGGGAGCCATAAAAATGAGAAGCTAAGTGATTTAAGAAGACTGCAGGGAAAGATTATATTGTGGTTCATCGTGTTTCTTTCCCATGCATTTTACTATACAAGCTGGCAGAGATCTTCTTCAAAAATAAAAAAAAAAGTTGCCTGGCAAACGTTCTTCACCCTCTTTCATTTTTTTTGGTGTGGGATGCCAGAAATACCAGTTAGTTGAATCTTGGCTTCTCTGAAGAGGTGTGCAGATTGTAATAAAAACTCCAGGACTCAGCAGAGTCCTCCCCATCCACAGCCACTGCGTACTCCAACAAACTTGTAGCCAGCATTGATGGCACAAAAGCCCACTCTGTCTGCATCTAATGCACGGTGACTTTGATAAAATAGACATCCTTATTTCCTACCCAAAAATCCCTGATCAGCTTTCTCTGATCTCTTCTCCACGGCAGAAAGTCCATAAGAGTGGGGGGCTGGTTGTAGATCTTGTTTTAAAGCAACCACTTTTGCTCTCATGCTGTGCACGTTAAAACTTACGACATTTGATAGTCAAAAGCTGATTCAAATGCCTTACCACAAGGATTTCCCAATGTGCTCTGACAGATTTCCTCTGTCTCCTTTTCTCTTTCTCTCTTCTTCACTGCTTTTTTTGACTCTCAAGCGTATGTGCTTTCTACTGGCAAGCTCTCAGTCAGTCAGCTGGTTGGTTGGGTTGGCTTTTCAATAGGGAAGACTCAGTACAAGAAAAGACATCTTTAAATTGAATACTTTGAGATTTACACTTCATGATATTCAGAGACTGCTCAGGGTTTCAGTGTCCAGGAGGTAGCTAAGCTGTTTTTGCTTGGTGCATTGTCTCTTGCACTAATCACGCATTGTTGTATTTTGATCTAACAAAGGCCATTTCTCTACTACCCCTAATAAAATGACATTTATCTGTACCCAGAGGCTGTAGAGCACACTTTGTTGCAATTAATTTTGCAGTAAATTGGTCACTAAAATAAGAAACTAACAAGAAGGGACTTCCACACTACAGAGTTTACATAAGCCTTGCCCTCTGTTTATTTGCTCTTGAACATAAGCCTGCCTGGGCCTCCAAGATCTAGGTGGAGAAAGAGGTCTGATGGTGCTGGTGAGGCAGTGCACAGTGTTATTGGGGCAGCACACACTCACAAGGCTTAGGGGTGGAAGAGGGGTCTTCTGAGCCCCTGTTTGGGACCACAGGAATGTGAACCAGTAAGGATATTAAGGAGCCAACATGCAAGTGAAGCGGAATTTGTCAGGTGTACTATCTCAAAAATAGTATCTATATAGAGAAATATATGTGTGAGAGCATACATGAGTTGCTGGAGCCTGTCCAGAGAAGGACAACAAAGCCAGTGAAGGGTCTGGAGCATCAGTCCTATGAGGAGCAGCTGAGGGAGCTGGGGTTGTTTAGCCTGGAGAAAAGAAGGCTTGGGGAGACCTTATTGCTCTCTACAACCACCTGAAAGGAGGGCGTAGCCAGGTGGGGGTGGTCTCTTCCCCCAGGCAACCAGTGACAGGAAAAAGGGAAATGGCCTCAAGTTGTGCTAGGGGAGGTTTAGATTGTGTTTGGAAAATATTCTTCACTGAAAGGGTGTTCAAGCATTGGAATAAGGGAAGAGGTGGAATCACTGTCCCTGGAAGTGTTCAAAAAATATGTAGGTGTTCAGGGACATAGTTTAGTAGTGGTCCCGGCAGTGTTAGGGAATGATTGGACTCAACGATCTTAGACGTCTTTTCCAATCTGAATGATTCTGTGATCCTATACATACAAGTAAATATGCACATCTCTCTATAAATGATATATTTTATATACATATAGAGTGTGTACAGATGCACATATGTACACATGCATTCATTGTATATGCATATACATATATACATATATATGTGATCAAAAACAAGCCTGGAAGCCTAACATAGGGGCTACCCAAAGTTTCACCGTGCCAGCTCACTTTGCCATAGAAAAGTGAGTAATTGACATATTGCTATAGAACAGAATAAATCATGCTGCTTCTCACCTTCTCACATGCAATAAATCCCAAACTGGATGGAGACCTTGATTTTTGAAACTCTGTTCTCTTCCCATTCAGTAAAGCTCTTGATATTGTCTCTCACAGTATCCTTCTGGACAAAATGTCAGGCACACAGCTGGATAAACACATCATGCCATGGGTGAGCAACTGGCTCACCAGTCAGGCACAAAGGGCTATAGGGAATGTGGTGACATCAGATTGGTGACCTGTCACTAGTGGGATTCCACAGCGCTGCATCTTAGGCTCTGTGCTCTTCAACATCTTCATAAATGACTTGGATATAGGACTGGAAGGGAAACTAAGCAAGGTCACAGATGATACAAAATTGGGAGGAGCTGTTGACTCCCTTGAGAGCAGGGAAGCCCTGCAGAGAGACCTTGACAAATTAGTAAGGACTAGGCAATAATCAACCGTATCAGGTTCAACAAGGGAAACTGACGGATTCTGCACCTGGGATGGGGCATCCCTGAATGTATGGACAGACTGGGGAATGAGAGGCTGGAAAGCAGAGCTGTGGAAAGGGCCCTGGGGCTCCTGGTCGATGGCAAGTTGAACATGGGTCAGCAGTGCCCTGGCAGCCAGGAGGGCCAGTGGTGTCCTGGGGGGCATCAGGGACAGCATCGCCAGCCGGGCAAGGGAGGGGATTGTCCCGCTCTGCTCTGCACTGGGGCGGCCTCACCTCGAGTGCTGGGGGCAGGTTTGGGTGCCACAGTGTAAGAAAGGCATTAAACTATTGGAGAGCATCTAAAGAAGGACAACAAAGATGGTGAAGGGCCTTGAGGGGAAGCTGTATGAGGAGCAGCTGAGGGCACTTGGACTGTTCAGCCTGGAGGAGACTGAGGGGAGACCTCACTGCAGCTACAACTTCCTTGTGAGGGGAAGAGGAGGGCAGACACTGATCTATTCTCTGTGGTGACCAGTGACAGGGCCTGAGGGAATGGCCTGAAGTTGTGTCAGGGAAGATTTAGGTTGGATATCAGAAAAAGGTTCTCCAACCAGAGGGTGTTTGGGCACTGGAACAGGGTCCCCAGGAAAGTGGTCACAGCACCAAGCCTGACAGAGTTCAAAAAGGATTAGGACAATGCTCTCAGGCACATGATGTGACTCTTGGGGATGGTCCTGTGCAGGGCCTTGATGACCCTTGTGAGTCCCTTCCAACTCAGCATAGTCAGTGATTCTGTGAAAACAAACTGACAGCCCTTTGTTGCTGGTCATTCTTGATCCCAATCTGAAGGCAAGACAACTCTACAAAAACAAGACAACACTGGCAATTGAGAAATGGCACAAGCCAGGGGCCAGCTCATGGTCCCTCATACTCTACAGGTGCCATACAGCAGGAGGTCAAATCCATAGCTTGTCTCAGATGCACTTATTGAATATTTTTTCCCTCTTTCAGACTGAAAATAAAGGGATTTAGCCTGCCCCAGGGGAGGCGATGGTAAAAACTCACTTAGATGTCCCTAAGTCCTACATACTTCCTTCTCCTTTCCCCAGCTTTCTGGTTTTACCATTATACTGGACCATTATTTTAGACATTTGTAGTTCATAGCCATGGACAACAAAATTCTTCATCCCAAACAACTTCTACTCTCCTCCAGGAATTTGGTTGGTAGGCAGTGGTCTGACTTCATTTCTACTTAAAATATACTTTGTACATTGTCCATGGAAAACCAACAAAAGGTAAAAAATACCTGTCAGAAGAACACCTTGGTGTATTACATGTAAATATATAAACCAGCAAGCTGTGCGCTTGGCTCTCTGCTGTCCCTCTACTTCCCTTCTTAGCAAAAGGAAAAGCAAGAGTGGTACCTTCAGGTCACATCCATCACATCAGTCCTTTTTAAATAGGAGGACCTGATCATCATTTGACTGGTGAGATGTCGCCAGGTACTGGCAGCATAAAGACACAGTGATATTGCACCATAAATTCCTATCATGTTTCCCTTCTCCAAGCTGGGCTGCAGGTCACAAAGATCACTGGGTGCAACAGTGCAGGAGTTTGTATTTACTAGCTGATAATAACACGCGATGGACCAAAATGTGAGCTTATTTACATGGGTGTCAGCCCAGAGCAGCCTCTTGGTGCCACTGGATTTACGCAAGATTTACACCCCTGCAAGCAAGAGCAGAATTTGGCCCTATATTATGATGCAGTTAAAGACCCCATGTTTCTGAGTTGTGGAGCATTGTTTACACCCACATGAAATGGGTCGTAAAATGCCATTGCGCTGATTTGTTGGAGTGTTAGACTCAATTTGCTCAGGTGTAAATAACTACCCAGTGGGTGGCATAATATTTGCATCCTGTAGCTTAAGGCGTTGCTGTCTGCTGCAAATCAGTCAGGCTTCGGGCTCCAGTATCCTCCTGGGAGCAGGATGGATCTTCTGGCCTGGAGAAAGTGATGCAATAGCAGATTGCTAATGAGTGGGAGTTCATGGGGCGTGACATACATAGAATAAAATTGGAATATCTTGTGTATACTTTCATTATTTTTCGCAGCTGAAATCTCGTGTCCTGATGACTCCTTTAGCAATCTCTCCGCCGAGAAGCACGCCGGAGCCGGATATTAGTTCAATCCCCCAGGATGCAGCTACGGTACCCAACTCGGACACCCCACAGGCTCTCACAGGTACTCAGCCTCAAGTGCTCCTTGACCAAGGAGTGAGCAGGAGCCACGGGCTGACAGCCAGATGTCACAGCCTGATGTTGTGCTTTGCATAACAGGGGGAGCTCATGAAAATGGGGTGTTTGCAGATTAGTCTGGCAACCAGTGACAAGGCGCAGAGATGTCCTGCAAGACTATATGTTGACTGCCATGTGTTGAGTTTAGTGAAGATGTCAGTTCCATTCCTCTTGAAATGTGAACATCAAAAACCCATGAACGCTCCATTTTATACCTAACATTTTCACCCCATCTAATATGTTGCAATGACCAAACAAAATCCCTGTGTGAACATGAAGCATCTGTTACAGCTGTGGGGAGAAGAATGGAGGAGCCATCGTATGGCTGTAGGCAGGGCTGCCAGCACAAAAACCCCAAAGCCTTATCACAGCAGCAGGTGTGGTCATTTCCAAATGTAGTCGGAAAACACAGCCTTACTCTTTCTTTTTGTTTATATTACCAGAAGTAACACAGGTCAAGGCTTTTAAACTGATGTAAATGAGAAGAAAATCAACAAGACAGCTGATTTACCCTGAGATTTCAGCAGAGAAATGGATTAGATAACATTAGAACCTAAACACAACACATAAATCCCATTATTTCTTAGCTGGGATGCACAGAGGAAAAGTTTTCCATCTGCTCTGGTGGCAGAATGATACTAAACCTAGCAACAGTGACAATAATATGTTTTATTCTCATTTATCCCTTCACACGCAAAGTCTGCAAAGCACTTGGCAAACACCGGCTGAGTAGATGGAAGTATCCTGAGAGGTTGCTCAGGGCTGCTTTTGGAACAGGACAGGGAGGCACAGTCCACCAGCCCTGCCAGACCACCGGGGTGGCTGCAAAGGCAGAGGCTCCATGGGTCATTTCAGGCTCAGTGGATGCAGTGCCCCACACCTCTGTCTGCCCATCCTCATGCCACTGGCACCTTTCCTTCCAGCACATTCCCAACAGTGTGTGGGGGTTCCCACCAGAGCAGGGTTGGCAGGAGGTGAAGGGAAGCTCAAGCCAGCTTTTACCTCCCTCTCTGCTTCGAAAGGACTGTAGGGGCCCTGGCTCTGCAGTGGGGGATTCAGCACGTTGCCTGCAAGCTGCAGAGTCCCTCCCACAGCTGAGCCCCGACAAAACCAGTGGATTGTCACGCAGAAGCCACATTCTGCAGATTTGTCGAGGTGTGGCACTCTGGGAAAGCTGTACTCTGACATCCCCCTGCAGTTCCTGCATGCTGCTGCTGTATTTTCAGTGCACTACCCCTTTGTTTGTTTGGCACTTGGAAGGTGTAAAGTGGTATCATGATAAGTATGATTGCTATTATCCTCCTGTTTACCCAGGATGTACTGCTTGAGCCCCTTCTGCTGGTCCCTGCAAGATGGGGGAGCAGAGTGCACCGTGACAGTTGCACTAGATTTTCATTATGGTGATGCAAACTGTAAATTATTTCCAGCTTTACACAGCTGTCATCATGTCCTCCACTCTGCTTGATGGGGTTTTTTTGTCACATATCTGATTTCTGTCAGAAGATAATGTTATATTGTTTGAGAGATGACAGCTCAAGCACACTCAGCCAGCTATTATAATATGTCTCACTTTAGCCTGACTTTAGGCTGTGTCTTAGTCGCCCTTAGTTACGGCAGCGCTATCCCTGCTTCCCCTGAGACGCAGTTGGCCTCAGCCAAGCTTAAAATAAGTTCATGGTAGTGAGGAGAACACTCGTGTTTTTTGGCTATTGCTGGCAGGCCTGATGGCATGTAGAAAAACTGCCTTTGCAGCTTATGAGAGGAGGCAGGGCTTGGCTGTGGAGAGGCTGGGGCAGACCCCCTCACAGACCCCTGTGCAGCACAGTCACGTTGCTGTGGTCCCAAAATGTATCACTGCACACCATGTACAGTTTCTCTCAACTTGATGCAGTTTGTAGTGTTAGGCTGGACATGGAGGGTTAGGAAGCTCCCAAAGACCAGAGTCTCTGCCGTGGTGCTGTGAGGCTCAGTGCAGCACAGCCCTCCAGAAATTACTCTTCCTCCCAGCTGTATTAAGGTCAGAAGAAGCAAGGATCCAAAGTCTTTCCAAAACTCATCTCAGAGCAGTGCTTCTCAGAGTGGCTCCCAATGAACCAGTCTAAAAATGCATAGAGGAAAAAAAATGAACAACCTGAAAACACACCTCAGGCTGGCATTCCCTCCTTGCTGTGAAGTCACCACTGGTAGTCACTGTTCTGCACTCCCAGGGCATTTTTCTGGTCACAAGTTGCATGGACAAGGTAGACTCAAGAGAGCAGACCACAGGCACACACAGGAACTTTTTTTAATGCATGTAGCTTATCCCAGACTGTGACACCGAGCTAGACATAAACTCTGCTTGCTTTGCTTTGGCAATGGGTCATCAGCACAAGGAAGTCTGGCTCTGCCATCATAAATGGCAACAATTCACCAGTGAAGGAGGAACTGGGTAAATGAATAGAAATGTAGAATGCTAGAATTTGCTAGGATGCTCTCAGGACTGTTTTGTAATAACCTTGATGGGATTTTATGTCTACAGTCTGCATTTATGTCAACAAACAAGCAAACCTGGGGCCGTACCTTGACAGAAAAAAGGTGCAGCAGCTGCCAGAGCACTTTGGCCCAGAGCGACCATCGGCGGCCCTGCAGCAAGCAGTGCAAGCCTGCATCGACTGTGCACTCCAGCAAAAGGTGGTCTTCTCCCTCATCAGGCAGGGCTATGGAGGCGAGATGGTGTCAGGTAAAGCATCTTCGGAAGGGGTTTGTGGCCAGTTGGGAAGTGCTTGAAGTCTTAATGTGTTCCCCAATCCTGAATGTCCTGTTCCCATCAGCGGGGTGGCAACCAGCTTTGAATATCACTTATGCCTTTGTAAACTGAGCTGCTGCAGGAATCACCTTGGTGTCAGATGAAAGATTGTTGGTAAGGGGTATTGCAGTGGTGATTCAGGGGAGGAACACGCACTCCAGAGTCTGCCTCTTATCGCTCCTTGGAACAGTGCTGAGGCCAGGGCTGAGAGCTGTTTTCATGCAGCCGTTCAAGGATGAGCAGCAATGCCAGCCCACTTCACGACACACATTGCCACCACAAGTACACATGCATGCCTCATGTGATGAGGGTGGCAAAACTCTGGAACAGATTGCCCAGAGATGTGGTGGATGCTCCACCCTCAGATATATTCAAGGTCAGGTTGGATGGCCCTTGGAGCAATCTGAGCTAGCTGAAGATGTCCCTGGTCATTGCAGGGAGGGTTGGACTATAAAGGGAATTGTAAAGGTCCCTTCCAGCCAAAATCTTTCTATGACTCTATGATTCTATGTTTCTTGAAAGGACAATTTTTTTGGAGTTCAGATGTTGGTGTGTTCCCCTGCCGGCAGTTCATGAGCCAAACCTGCTCTACGCTGTAGGAATTGCAAAAGTCCCATGGCAATTCCCCATGCAGCAGGACTGCACACAGTCTACACAAATATATCAGAGAGAATCAAAGACCAAGGGGAACTTCCCAGAAGCTCCTCATCTTCCCACAGTGGCACTTCATGCTGTGCCTTGATGAGCCTCCCATGTCCCATGATGAATCCCCTGGCTTGGTTCTCAGCATGAACGTGAACTTTTCTTCTATTGCAGCAAGAGTTTTGTGTCACAACATTGTTTTGGCATATGGGGATGCAGTGAGAATGAAACAATGATGGGAATATGGGAAGAGTACTCTCCAATGAGCTGCTGCAGATGAGTCAGGCACGAACACAAAGCCAAGAATTGCAAGTCCAATCAGTTTCACAGGGACTGCAGATGCTCAGCTGTGCCACTGGGACCTTCTTGTGTGGGAGCCCAAGTTCTGGCCCTCTGTGCAGCACATAAATCGTGCTTCTTCCCTCTCCTCGAGTTCTCTGTAATCACAGGTGTGCCTTCGCTAAGGGACATCAGAAATACTCTGAGAATGATCCAGACTTGTTCACAGAAACACAAGACTGAAGCAATTCAGTGAAAAGCTTCATTTTTGCCTAGCTCTGTGCTGCATATATGATTTTCATTACAATCAGGAGAGTCATATTATGCACCAAGCCTGCCAAGTTCCTTGGTCTCAGTTCCTCTGACCTGGCTCAGCTTCAGCTTCACCTGAACTAAAAGCACCTGGTCAACATTTCTCCCAATTTCATGCTTCTTCTAGTCATCAAAGGCGGGTGAATGACCTCCTGGTTATGGCGTGGCTCTGCAATTGCACCTCACTCCCAGCAGTGCAGATGAGTTTTGTCAGGGGCTTTCCAGTCTTCCCATGTCTTGGCTCACAGATGCTCAACCAGCTGTGGAGCATGATCCCTCACAGCAGCTCAGGCCAACAGGAAATCTCTGAAGTTATCCCCAAAACTGTAAGTCTAACGTTGCAATTTTTACTTGTTAGTAGTGATGGGAAACTGTAGGATTGAGAAAAAACCTTCCAGGTGGAAGAGTCCAGGCAGCCATATCATGTAGTCCTCCCTGCAAACCTGTTGAAATGAATGTGTCCTGCTACAACTGATCCTGGTGGGTCTGTTTTGACCCCTCCACCTCTCCCATGGCTGGGACCTTACGTCCTTTTTGATTCCTGGATAAATATATCCCCTGACAGGTTTACCCAGGAATTTTAATTGCTCTGTTCTTACCCTTAGATGTATTTCTAAGAGAGCCACCCTCATTCTGCTAGGCTGAAATACACAGTTTCTTTCAGGTGAAGATCACTGGATCAGTGAAAGGAGCGCAGGTGTCTTGCCACAGTCCCACATAGCAGGATGGTGATGGCTGCAGTGCCACAGGGAAAATTTCTGTTCCCCAAACATCCACGTGGTCTGCCTGTGCACTTCTGCAGGTGTGAATTCACCCCTCTTCAGCCTGGATGACCAGAATGATGCCCATCAATCCATCTCAGGTTTCTCCAGAACTTCGTATAGTGGTTTTAACACTCCATTTTCTCTCCTGGAAATGTTTTGTTCCACACTTTCTGGAAATGTATCTGAGTTTTTCATGACTGTGTCACCTTGCTATTTTATGGGCACTTGGTAAGCTTGTGTTATCATTTCTTCTACCATCAGATTGTTTTGAGCCTCCTGAAAGAGTTATGGATTTCTGTTTACTTTCCAGATTTTTTTTTCACTCAGTTTTAGTGTCACAGAAGTCAGAATCAGTCAATCCTTTCTGTGCAATCTCCCAGTCCTCTTCTCCACTGATGTCTGCCAGCTTACAGCATCCACAAAATCTTCTTGTGCCAGCACAGACCGCTGCTGGTTTCTCTCTGGGACTTGGGGTCTCCTGCCAGCAGACCGTGTTGTCATTTCTTGACCCACCTTTCATATGGAATCATTTCCAATTTAATGAAAGACTTCTCATATTTTACTGAATTCTGGATAGACCACAACTGCCAACATTCCCTTGCCTATAAATGCAATTAACTCCGTGAGTAAAGATAAACTATGAAGCTGTTACCTCTCTCTTCAGTACAATCTTGGTACCTTTCATTCATTCAAAACCATGCCTTTAATTCTTATCTCCCCATTATCTTTTAAAACCTTGGATACTGCTGAAGTCAGCCTAATAGCCCATCACTACTGGTGATCACTGCAGATCACTTTCTCTCCCCTTCCTTAGACCAGGGTATCATAATTGACTCCTTCTAATGACACAATACAGTTTTCAGTTGGATGCATATATTAGAAAATCTTGCACTGCTGGCCATGCCAGTCAGCATCTTTCAGCTCTCCAGGGGGAAGGTGATCTGGGTCATACAAGCTCAGCTCCTTAAGCTCCTCCACTTTGTTGTGTGCCTCAGGTAGGGTAATTTTGCAAAATATTTTAAGACATACAAATACTTGAGTAAAATTTCCACCTGCTCTCATTCTTCCTCCTGACGTGCATCCACAGGCATTGAATTGCTCCTGCTTTGCTTCCCAGTTTCAGCTTCTTTTGAGGGGAAGCAGCACCTCCAGAGCCTGCTGGTAGTGAACAGCATCGGGTACGTCCTGCGCTTCCTGAAGAAGCTCTGTCGCAGCCTCCTGTCTGACAATCTCTTCAGCAACCAGCCTTTCCAGCAGTACAGTGCCGTGACGGAGAGCCCGCAGGTGTACGAGAACAGACGCATGGAGGCAGGTAGGTTCCTTGATGACCGTGGGCTCAAGATTTCATACAGCTGAAGAAACGGCTTGTCGCTGACCACTGGCTGCCCAGAGGCCAAGCAGGTGACCTGTAGTGAGTGTCCTGGCAGGCAGGACTGTCAGCTACTCAGCAGTCAAATGGAGGCTCTCTACGGAGAGCAGCCTGCCCTGTGACTCCTGCAAGGAGCTGGCAGCAGTCGGTGAAACTGTAGCGATGCAGCGGGAGCGAAGGACAGAGAGGGACTCAAAGTAGCAGCAATCCAGGCTTTATTCCCTGACTCAGAGCTGGAAGAACAGGGAGGCTTAAGGGGGTGCCACAAAGATCATCGGGTAGGGGATGACAGAAGCTTTTGTACAGGGGGTGGAGAAGGGAGGTACAAAGGAACAAACCAATAGGAGGATGACATGGGGTGACAGATGACCAATTAGGAGACTTATAGGGAGGGACAAATTCAAACCAACCAATGGGGAACATAACTGAACCGAACTTTCCAGAACTTAATTACATAGTCAATAGGGGGAATACATAAACATGAAGGTGATAACCAATCAATAACTGAATAACCCAGAACCTTCGGGAACAGGGGAGAAGTCCATCATTCAGGTAGACACCCAGTGGGCTGTGGCTTAGACTTCTATGCCACCCATGGCACCGCCCTCGAGTCCGCCCTCGGAGCCACCCTCGGATCCACTGTCCTGGGTGGGGAAATCCACCCACTGGATGCTCTCATTTATCTTCAGCCCAAAGGTGGGCTGGGCCACCGCAACAATGGCTGTCTTTTTTTTTGGTGCTGTGCTGTGCATGATAGGAAACTGCAGGCCTCTGTGGGACCTTTCCAGAGGGATGCCGTGGCGCGTGGCGATGGTGAATAGCCGCAGCCTCTCTCGGAAGGGTCCCCAGCCAGGAGAACCCGCTTCGGCGCAGAGGGCTATCTGAGGGCGCAGCCACACACGCACAGCCCGGTGTTACAGGGCACACGAACACACTCACGCTATGAAGAGTACAGCGGCGGCAGGCAGTGAAGGAGGCAGGAGGGCTTCCCCGTTTGCGTGTCCTCCAGCGGCTTTATTCCGGCATGCAGCCCGTAACAAAGGCACGGTGAACGGGGGCAGGGACGGAGACGAACCGGCGACCCCCCCACGTGTTCCCCCTTAAGTGCAGGGGGTTGTGAGGGGCGCAGACATGGGGCGGTACATAGGTGGGGCTAGGGAGGGACTAAGGGGTAGGAGCCAATGGGGGTATGATTCAAAAGGAAACTTGCAGGTATGGGACATAAGGGTGGAGAATATGGGGACCGATCCCTGGCTGGTGAGGACTAGGGGGCTGCTTTGGGATTTAAGCCATCCCACCAGCGGTCTTTCTCCGCTGTGGGCTTTGCTGGACCCTTCTCAGTATCCCTGCAGGATACAACAGAGGGAGGCAGTGAGCTTACTTGTGTATTTTCCCAGTGGCTATAGAGGAGGTGTTTGGGTGAGAACCATTGTGCTGAGATGCCTCAGCGGAGAAATTTTGGGCCAGCGTGTTATGTTAGCATGAACCTAAGGTACATATTATTAGCTGTAGCAGAGTCAGCCTGGATCCGGATCTGCCATCTCCGTCCGTTGAGTATAAACCTAAATGAGTTGTGACTGCTAAGTGGTTTGCTTCGCTACTTGCAGGAATGTTTCTCCTAGCTTAAAACCCTCTGGAACCAGCAAGGTCCCTGTCTCAGTGCTTGACTGTGTGGGGCAAAGCCTGGAAGGGCTATGGCATGGGGCGGATGCATCCAAGGATGGTGGTGGTCCTGAGGGGCTCCTGATTTGAGCAGCACTGGGCTCCCAGATGGATGGCACCCCTGACCTTCCTTCTTGCTCGCATTCTGGGACAGGGTGCTGGACCCACACAGCCCCCATGGAGCTGGGACATGCCTGCAGCCCTATCTGCAATCAGTGGCTGGAAAGCTGCCCTGGGGCCTTACTATGGCATTGCAAAAGCTAGTTTAGAAAAAAAGAAAGATGTAAATTATGGGCATGAGCTTTCATTTCACCTGCAGGCTTCCTCCTGACTTAAATTATTTTTCCTTTTCTTTTATTAACAACACTGTGGGTATTTGGGGAGCACACTGTCTCTCATGCATTCAGTTTAATGGCAGACACATGCTGGCAGATGAAAGAAAGGTGTTTTAGTGTCCACAATTATGATTTTTGAATCACTTGTTCACCAAGAATACCCTAAGTGTGCGCTTTGCACACCAAAGCTGGGAGAGGGCAGTGCACACAGTGCAGAAATCGTCTTTTTGTACAAGGAAATCCAGCTGCCACTCTTACACATCGGGGAGGAAAGGCAGGAGCCCAGACTGGAAAGCAGTATTTTTCTTTCCTCTCCACTAGGACATTTGTAGCAAGCTGAATGTTTCTGAGAGGTCAAGGGATTTCTGTAGCACTGAGCAAGTGCAGCCCAGGAGGCCTGGCATTTGCGTTTGCATTTGCATTTTAATTTGCATGTACATTTGCATTTACTTGCACAGCAGGGCTGTGTGTGAGACAAGGCAATTCCACAACCAGAATTTTACAGTTGCTGTTACACTCTGAGTGTCTCCCTCCCCACAAAATTCCAATGCAGATGTCCCTGACACCATCCTCACTGGATCTCCCCAGACACTGAGGATGGGCAAAACATTATTTTTCCCTCAGACAAGACAGGAGATGTGGGTGTAGGCAAGGCTTCTCTTTCCTGGATCTCCCACTGTGGGGTGGGGTGTGTGGGTGTGGGTGCGTATGCAATTAATAGCCCCCAGAAGCAGCATGGGCTGGGCAGCCTGGGCTAGTCAGGTAGGTTTAGATTAGATGTGGGGAAGAAATTCTTTACTGTGAGAGTGGTGAGGGATTGAAACAGGTTGCCCAGAGAAGCTGTGGATGCTGCATCCCTGGAGGTGTTCAAGGCCAGGTTGGATAGAGGCCCTGAGTCTATGTTTAATTCTGCATTTCCTAAATCTCCTTCCATCTCACCAGGAGCCAGCAAGGTCAGCACGGGGGTTCCTCTGCTACACAGAGCAGAGACAGGGTTTCCCCTAGTGCAGTGATAAGGGGGACCAATGGACCTCTGCTGCAGACAGGTCTGTAAGGGCGCCTGTTGGGATAAAGCTCTCATGGAAGGAGCAGGGCCATAATAAAGCACCACAGGAAGCCACGCAAAGCAGCCACATTTTTCATTGTTTCTGTTCCCCATCTTGTAATCAAGATGTCCTTTCTTTTAAAATCATGTGCTTTTCAGCCCCTTTGCACCAATGAATCTAATCCATGTATTGACTTTGGTGCAGTAACTCTTGATTTACACCATCAGAAGTGAGAGGAGAAGCCGGCATCGTGTCCAGTCATATCAATCCACTTACACCATGCAGGAGTCACCTTTTAACCTTGCCCCAAAGCACATGCCCCTAAGCCATAATTCACCTGTGCTCACAGCAAGCTGCCAGATGCTAATGGCTGTGTACAGGCCAGGTGGGATTTGTTGACATATGCATATATCACTTACAACTATGTTTTACATGCCTAGGAAGTGCACACTCATCAGGCTGTGCCTAGAGCTGGCCTCTGCAATGAGCCTTGCTGGCTGTGCATTACCCTCCCTGCACCTGAGCCCCACGCTCTGCCTGCCTTGCCAATGCCCCTCACGTGTCTCATGTCTTACGTGGGACATTCCCCATGGCTCTCTCTCAGCTGTGAAGGGACTTTCTGGCTCATGAGAGTGATTTGTGGGGAGCAGCTGTGGGGTGACTCCCAGGCCTTCATCTGGGAAATGCCCAGCTTCAGGTCTACATTACAGCAAATCCTGAGATGTTACCTGTCCCCACAGCACCTGGGTTCAAAGGACCTCTGGACCTGCGCCCCAGAATTTTCCGTGGGAGCAGTAGAGCAGTTTGAGCTAAAATGATGGCAAGGCCTGAGTGACCTGTGCAGAAACCTCTGTGAAGTGTGGCAGGTTCTATGTGATGGGAAGCCAGCAGAGATCCTGTAAAGTGCCTCCACTCTGCGTTCAGATTCCATCATTTGCCTCGTGCTCAGCTAATGGCGGCTTGGATGGGAGCATGCAAAAGGGACTTTTCTAGGACACCTACATACTGTTGACATGCACCTCTGAGATATTAGATTATTTTTCAGAGGAAAGCATGTTTGCTAAAAAATTTCTGGCTAACCTGATGGTGGGCACAGAAATGGAAGAAGTTTCTCTTATGTGAGAAGCATGAACCTTGATAAACATCTATTTTGCCTTTCAGTCAATCTTTTCCTTGCTCCTTCTGTCCCAAACCTTGGGTTTTGGCTATTTTGTGCTGTTAGACAGCTGATGTCTCCACATAGAGCGTGGCTTCATGTGGCTGCAGCAAAACTTTCTTTATGCAAGAACTTCTGTGGCCACCCTGGATCATTCTTATCATGGAGGAGGATGGGAAGGTCTGTGAATGAGGTCCCCAGCCTTGCTGTTGTCCCCATGGCCAAGTCAGATTTGGATACATAGATACCATATGGAATTCCCTACTACTGTCCATGGGAGAACACCGTCTCTTCTCGTGGTACTGGCTGGAAGTAGGGATCTATATGGAGCAGAAGCACAGCAGGATGCCAGTGCCTCTGTCTTTAGGAAGGTGGGCTCTTCCTATCCGCAAGCCCTTGAAAAGCTGGTATGACTAGCACAATAGCAATGCACAATAGGAGCGTGACTAAGTAGGCAAGACCCTGGCCTGGGAACTGGATTTTTATGAGAGACTTTCCCATTGACAATGTGGGTAAGCCACTCTTCCCTGCTGTGCCTTTATTTGAGTATTTGTCGAACGAGGGCAATAATTCTTGCCAACATGTGCAAAGCCCTTCTAAAACAGCTAGGAAAAAAAGAATAATATGATAGAAAACCACGTATTATTACAATCAATATTTTCTGTTGCAAGCACCAAATAAACAGCAGCTCAGAAGTTTCAAGCCCTGAGAGGGTAAGAAAAATGTTGTCTTTCCCCTTTCTAGTACCATGGCTTCTTTAATCTTGTCTTGTTGCATGCTATGAGGAACAGTGCTCCTGGCTTCTCAGCACACTCGGAATAAATGGCTTTTATGGCTATCAATAGCTTCAGCGCACCTCAGCATTTAATTACCTGCAAAGGCCATTTATTGCCTCATATATTCCTCTACCATGATCATTATCCTTTAAACAATAAATAAAACATTAAGGTCACTCTTAAAGAGTGAGCAGAGCCATCCAGCCACAACAAAGTATAATATAAAAAGTTTATATGGTCTTTTGAATTGATGGCAGAGCCTGCAGTACAGTTGAGAAAGGCTGGGATGGCTTCCTTCCTTCCTTCCTTCCTTCCTTCCTTCCATCCTTCCTTCCTTCCTTCCTTCCTTCCTTCCTTCCGTTTATGCATCCATCAGCAGGCTGGTTGCCTTCTCCCTCCCCACCTAACACAACTGGCCCCAGAACAAGGCATGCCACTGAGGACCCTTGTGCTGAGGTCCTGCTTGGAGTTGGAGCAACATCCTGAGGACTGGCTTCCTGAAACAAGGTGTCCAGTGTGGTAGCTCTGTGGAAGAGCCGAAGGAGAGGCAGATGCAGCTGGAGCTGTATGTTGTAGCCCAGAAACCTGAGGAGGGACAGGAACAGTTTAGGATGGTCCAAGGGATAGGAAGTAAAGGCAGGGGGTTGAAAGAAAAGAGAGAGTCAGTCAGTGCTCCTGTGGAGGGGTTTCATGGGGGTGGTATCAGAGGCTTTAGCATTCAGACCCTTTAAACCAAGATCAGAAGAAACTAATAAAATGTACACTAAGGAGCAAATCCTGGCAGGAAGAAAAATAAGAGATGAACGGAAGACAGAAAATTCACCGGTGATGTATTTTGCCTGGACTCTATAGAATTGGCAGAATTGGCTAAATTGAACTTTCTGACCTTTAAGTTGTGAGATTACTGTTTGCTAACTCACAAATGAAGAAAGACTCCCTTTCTGTTCCTTTAAGTTTATGAAATTGTATGTCCTTGCGGGTGCTAAGCAATGAAGCTGTAAGCAGACATGCCTCCAGCAGCCAGCCCAAGGGAACTCCTCCTTCCCACATCCTACTGGGCTGTTTTACCTTCACTGACTTGAGGGGGTGCAAGAAAGTTCTTCTCTTTTGAAAAGTTACCCCTGGGGTTGCAGGCACCCTGCTTTCAGCAGTGAATAAGGAAAAGCCCAAAGGCCCTTTCATCCTTCATCCCAAGATGTGCTCAGTGCCATGGCACAGACTCCGACAGTGCTGGATATTGCCTGGGCTGCAGCCATGGAGGTTAGAAAAGAGAGCCAAGCTATGAAATAGAATTTAAGGATGCTTTATTTCTCCATATCAAAGTGTATGCATAAGGAAAGTGGATGAAATTATGGGCATAAATGCATGAAGCATGATGGATGAGATCATATCCACTACAGAAAAGAATACCCCTGGGTATAAGCATTTAATTCAAGCTTTACAAGCAGAGTTATGTGGAGGAAGCATGGACACTTTCAGAGCCCCAGTCAGGTAAATCATGTGATTGTTACTCTGTTTTAGCTCCAGGTTTAGCTTTAACTTTGTTTTAGCTAGTTAAGACTTTTCCCTAGGGCTATATTATTCCTTTAGGAGATATCTGAAGTTAGTAGTCCAGGCTTTTATTTTAAATAGCTTAAATTAAAGTTGAAACAGGAATTTCCATTCCTGAACTTTTAAGATATTGATCCAAATACCTGTGATCCAATATACCAGTATTTCAAGCAGTCAGATGAGCAGGCCACAAGCCAGAACTGGTGATGAGAAACCTATGCAAGTGCTACAAGCATAATCCAACAGGACACCTGTTTTTTCAAAGACGCAAATGGGAAAAAAGGTGAACCTCAGGATCCAGTGCTTATTAAGTAAAAGATAAAACAAGAAAGGTTTTGGAAGAGAGTGGAACTTTGCTTGTGAATCTGGATGAGAGGGCCCTTGCTTCTGGGACTGCCTGGTACGTGGTGCCTATGGCAGGGCCTGGGCTTGCACCTCCATGGCAGGAAGCAGAGACAGCTGAGAGTGGGGAAACTGAGTCAGGTATTTAGACTGTTTCAATTTGACAGGTTTCAAACAAGAGTCAGAATTTTTTTTTCACGGGACATTGCTGATTTTTGCTTGGATGTTCTTCAGTTTTTCAGCTCAGTTTTTCACCTTCCTCATGTTGCTCTCTTTTTTAAACTTTCATCATCATCTCTCCCTTATCTGTCTTTGTCTACCTTCTGTTTCTCTCTATCCTTTCCCAGTTCACCACAAAACAAATGGAAACCCACACACAGTGGCATTTCCATTTCCATGGAAACATTCATTGTTTTTTCTTGAAAAGTCTTGGCCACTGTTTAATCAACAGTGTCCCCCAGTTCCTTAGGATTTATTTATTTGCAGTAATTATACAGAGTACATCAAAATGCCTTTCGGAAAGTAGTAACACACAGCATCCGCCTGAAGAACATTAATCTGTTGACAAAATGAGTGCAAAGCAGGGGATTAAAGCAATTAAGGGAGTACCAGAAGCAAATTGTTGGTGGTGACGTGCAGTTTGGTGTTTGTGCTGGGACAGTGCTGGCCATGGGCAGCAGTGAGCAAGGTAAGGGTGCAAGGCAAGGAGTTGCACCACCAGCAGCTGGGCAAGAGAAGTACATTCTCTGACTGAAAATAAGGTGCAAATGGTGGCTTGGGGAATCAGATGCTTTATGGTGTGTTTCTACATGGAAGAGATAAGGTTACAGAAGTGACTTAAACAAAAGGTGGCAGTGGCTTAACGGTCTTCTTCAGAGAAGCCGGATTTAAGGAAAACACTGAGGCTGGGGATGAGTCCTAGGATGGAGTCCCAGGGTAAGCCCAGCTCCCCAGCAGCATGGCACAGTGCAGAACAGTGATGTGGGGGGAAACTGGCTCTGTAGGATCACAGAAAGAGGAGGCAGATAAAAAGGCTTGACAAAGGGGAATTGGTGAGTTCCTAGCTGCTGGGATTGAGGTCAGCCAGGGATGTCAGGAACAGCAGCAGAGAAGACAGGAAAAGAAAGGTTTTGTGAAGGGGAACTAAGACTTCAGGGCCCATGTATGTTGTACTTACATGGCAGAGGAAATATCAGAAAGTTCAGCAGAGCAGCAGCACTGGGCAGGGAGAAGTGAAGCAAAGATTTTATAAAAGATCTTATACCTGCATACAAACACATGCACAGGCTTTATATGTACTATTCTACCTAATTTCTGACTGAGATTATTACATTTACTAATGAACAAACACAGCTTATTTTACAGTTACTGCATTTTGCTGCATATATCTCACTTCTTGTATCTCAAATTATTTGTTTTTCAAACAATAAAAAAATTACTGTTAAATATTTTAAGCCAGTGCTAAGCAATGTGATTCAGGGATATTCACCATGGTGGTAGCAAAACAGAAATGCACTAAGTACTTCATCTGCAGAGAATCCCAGTATATAATGCCTTGAAATTTTCAAATAACACAGTCATTTTCACCTAGTCTATTCTATATACAGCTTTTTGTGACTTCTATCAATGCTGATGTATAGGGATGCAGAGTGCATTATAAACTGCCTTGATAGAAAAACCCCTCTAGCTACTGCTGGAAGCTGGAAACTGAAAAGATCGATCGCAGCTTCTCCCATCTCCCTCTGCCGTTGCAGATCCATTGCTGTGCTAAGACACAAAACTATACAACCCTGATAAATCTTCTTTTCATGATGTCCACTTTGGTATAACATAAAGGCAAGGGAGAAGGGAAGAGAAAGGAGGACCAGGTCTGAAATCAGGTGTGGAAGAGACCAAAGGAAGACTTTTTCTACAGCCTAGATCTCTGTGTCATTGAAATCCCTTTGCCTTCACTCGTGGGTGTGCCTAAACAATTTGCTTGTGCTGTAACATAGGACTAAAACCTCTCCATTGTAACAAAATATATTTACTCAATCCTCCCCAAGCACTTTAAAAATGGAAAAAATTCCTCAATGGGTTATTTATTCACACGAGCACCTTTTATTATTAAATCTAATATATTTGTCAGCAGCTAGCTTTTAAATTTACTCTACCTTTTTATTCAGTTTGGACAATAAAACCATGTTGATCTGTTCCCAGCTGGTTTCATTCCCTGGTTCTACTGCATTAAACACAATGTGGCTGTTGTCTGGGCTGCAAATACTCAAGGGAAATTGTTTAAATAATGAAAAAAAAATTGCTTATGCTGAGGACCTAATCAGGACAACATTGGATTTTGGAAAATTCTCTAAAAAATTTAGATTCTTGATGTTAACTGACTGGCAGCTTCTCCTTGGGGGACTCAACATTTCAGTTACTGCAAAATATTTTTTAGCAGCTAGGACACAGCTAGATGATACATGGTGCCGTAAAGCCTCAGACTAAACCCTGGAGAATTCATTGCAGGTTTTATCTCCACAGTGTGACCATAGTTTCAGTGTTCATAATATCTGCATTCACAACTGAATGAGGCATATTTACATTTTCCTCTTCTGACTGACTACTAAGCCCTGCTTTTTCCCCCTGTGGATGCAACTGTGTGTTGCTATAACCCATGCAAAAGTTCTCCCACGAACTGAAAACCACAGGCGTGACAGCCCTGACCCACTGCTGGCTGATGCCCTGGGCTGCCTGCTCGCTCACTGCCTCTCTGCAGCAGCCTCAGGGATGCTGGGACTCCTTGGGGAGGTGTCTCCATGCCACTCTGCCGTGGCAAGCAGCGAGCAGCTCAGCTCTGCTGCCACAAACCAGATGTCACTCCCTGTAATGTTTTCCTTGTCCAGGCAAACTGTGGCAGCCACGGGCTGGTGTGGAAAAGGTCTGGTCCTTACCCAGTTGTGTAGGGTGCAGATGCATGCACCAGAAAGTGGTGTTGACACGGTACAGAAACATCTGCTAAGAGGTGACATCATATTTTCATTGTGCTGCATGTCTGGATGGGCAATGGAGCTAAAAGGAATGGGCTGGTGCTGTAATCCCAGCGTAAATCACAGCAGGCAGAGCTGGAAAGTCTTAATCTATCACAGGAGACTCTTATCTTTAGATAGACGCATGCAGGCTCAAACTACAGGGAAGATAAGGGCCGTGGTACATTCCTGACTGGACAGAAATGTGTGAGGCTCTTTGGAAGGCACAGAAAAATGTCTTTTAAAATCTTTTAAGAGTTGATGTTCAAAACAGAAGATAGCAGTTTAGAGCCAAGGCATATCTTTCCTGATCTTAAATACTGTTTATATCTTTCTGCTCTCTCCCTCTCTGGCTTACACTAAGATTGAACTGATGGTTAAACTCATCTGAAGGATTTCCTTCTGCATTTCAGCATTTGCTTTTTGTGTTTCTCCATTTCTATTTTCCCTTTCATGAAGGCTGGGATGCAGAGTTTCTAAGCTGCTGCTTAAAACTGTCCCCTCCCCTTCCCCCCAGACACACCCCTCCCACCTCTCAGACAGGGCAAATGCCATCCTTGTGCAGGGAGCTGGAGCCAGGCTCAGGAACTATAAAATACAGGCAAAGATAAAACCATACAAAGAAGGAGTCTCTCAACAGGATTTTGACACTGTGGCTGGCTCATCTCAAAATGACTGGGAGATGAAAAAAGGCTGTCCCTGGCTGGGAGAAAGGAGAGGTCTGAGGAAGCTATGATATCATGCTGCTTAAAATATGGAGTTCACATCTGGTCAACCCATTATAGACAATATATGGTAGCACTTTAAAAGGTACAGGGAAGGGTCAGAGGGCAAAGCCCATCACTAAATGATATGAGGAATAGGAGACGACACAAAAAAGGAATAGTGGGGGCAGAGAAAAGAAAGACAGAAATAAATCTGTATTGACTGTGAGGAAAAGAAGTTAATGGCGAATTTAATGAAAGCAAATACAAATGATTGAGCATTGCAGGTGGTAGAGTAAAAGGTTATGAAATGACATTAAAGTATTGTCCTAGAAGGAAGGGCAGTTGTCCTGGGAAGCTACTGGTGTGTAAAAGAGGACCTCCCTGGCTTGGGGATCAGTGTCCAGCATGCTCAGAGCAGGGGGTGTGGGTTTCCAGCAGCACCCCAGGAAGCCTTCACCCAGATGCAGCCACTTCATGGCTGTGCAGGATATGGCCTGTTAACTGGGAAAAGGGACTCTGCTTCCAGTTCATTGCCCTGACTTTGGGCTCTGCTGTCCAAGCAGCAATCTGGGGATGAACCCAGGAAAAGGCACGGGAATATTAGGAAAGGGAAAGCTGGATCAATGAAAGTGTGAGACAGGTGGAAGGGGAACAGCCTGGGGAGAAAATGGCTATGAAAATCATATCTGTGGGAGAAGGAAAAATAGAAAAGAGAGACAGATAAATAACTGGCAAAATGGGAAAAGGGTGATGTTGTAGGTGCAGGAAAGCAGTGTTAGAACAAAGTCGAGAGAGTGGTAATATGAAAGAAGAAGAAGTAGGAAGAGGTGATGGGGAAGAACAGAGGGAGGAGCAGGTGGGAGGTATAAGGGAATGGAGCCTGAGAGAGGTAAAGGGAGAGAAAGATGTAACATGAGCAGTGATGTGGGAGCAGCAGCAGGTGAGGAAAGCGGCTCAAGACATGTTCAGCCTGGGAGTAGAGAAGGCAGAATAGAGTGTCTCTGCAGTGTAGAAGGAGCTTTTGCTTATAGGAGAGATTCTAACAAACTAAGTTTGGGCTTTTTTAAGATGTAGAAGAAAAAGGAAGAGATTAGATCTGCTCAGGAGAAGGTCAGCCAGGGATATTCCCAGGTGCTACCAAAGGCCCGGTGTCTGTATTCTGCATTCACAAGGGCAGTATGCATCCATGTGGCACTCCGCACTGGCAAATGGATACTGCTGGGGCAAAGAACTCAATGTGTTACAGAAGTGAGAGACAAAACAAGTATTTTCCTTCATCCTAATGGAGAACTGAGGTCCAGAGATGACAGATAACCTGACCAAGGTCACTCCAGAGGTTTGCAGCAGAGCTGGGATGTTAACTGCAGATTCTCAGGCTCTTTTAACTCTCAGCTGACCCATCTTCAGGAATTTGGCTAGGAGTCTTACAGACTGCTACTTTTAAGAAGCTCAGCTAAAGAAATGCACATTTTTTATTTGGGAAGGCAACTGTGGCTTTTTCCTCTCCTTCTTTGTTGCATTTTAATGTGTGCTGGATGTAACAGCCTTGGGCTTTTGAATTCAGCTGCCTGTGGACCATTCATGGAAAGGAAACCTATGCCAAAATGGCTTAAGCATCTCAGGGTGGTGAGCAGTTGTAACAGAGACTACTGTGCTCAGAGCAAAAGCTCGAAGCAGCTTTCTCATAAATCCTGTTTTAAAGCATTTTACTGGTTTGCCACTAATATGTGGAACTGACTACCTACAAAATAAAATATGAAAGTGCAACAGAATACAGAAGGGCTAAGCTACAAATTTATGAACTGTTGCATTTTCAACCCCAATAGAGACTTATATTTTCTTCTATTGTCTTAGAAAAGATGTTTTTTTTCCTAATTGGCCAAAGTGGGATTAGAAGCTGTGATGGCCATACACTCTAAAAAGCCTTCTGGGAGCTTACAAAATGCAGATATTTTCATGCACATCATCAGTGGAACCTCAACTTGTGCAGCTTCTCTGTGGTACAAACTAACAAAGAGCTGGAAAAATAGGAACACAAAGACCTTCCACAGGGTTTTTTAGTTTTTGGGCACTGGGCCGCTTGAGATGATCCCTGCTCCCCCCCCCGGTCCAATGAAGACATTAATATGACTCTTCAAATTCCCAGAGCACCTTCCGCTGGGGAATGTTTCATACAGTAATGAGCAGAGGCTCTGGCTTGTTCCATGGCCATAGGCATCATTACTCCCATTTTGGAGCCCAAAGCAGAGATGTGGAATAAATTGATCTAGATCAAGAGAAGAGTCTTAGGCAAGGTTAGGAACAGGACTGACAGAGATTGGCTCCTTGCTATAGTCTTGTACACAGTTCATGGGTGTCCTTCCGCAGGGAGATTATATCTGCACATGTCTTATTTCACACAGACTGTTGAGACAGTCTGACATCCATCAAAAAATCCCTGGTGTCTGCTCAAAAATTTTGGAGTGATTTACATCCATAGCAATAAAAGCTGTATGCTGCTTATTTAGCAGGGCTCTTTTAATGTGCTGTTTGTTGTTTTGATAGTCTATGTCTTCTTCATATTGTAATCATATTAAAAGAGCATTCTTTTCCTGGAATAAAGAGGTAATGATTCACAAGAGGCATAATTATTCCATGCAGTGCAGGCAGGATGCTGCAGAAAGAGCCATCTTCTTTATGCATAAGAGGCTTTTATTGCAAGTGTTCTACACAGTAATTAAATTCCTTTGAATGAGGAGGCTTGATTGGATTTTCTTTGGTTTATTGGGAGGAGTTTGAAAAGCAAGGTATTTAGCTCAATCGCTACATAATTTTGGCATCTGTCGGAGGTTAGGGAGAACGGTTCAGAGTGTCTGATTCCCATTTCTCTTATGTGTTACGTTATCTGAACTCCCTTGAATTCAATTGAATTACACCCTATCTGTATTTGTATGAGAATCAAGCTCAGAAATCCCTGGCAGAAAGCAGCAGGACACCTGAATGCATGCTGTAAAAATCCAAATCATCTAAGGGAAAAAAGTCTTGCTAAAGGAAAGTTATTTTCAGTTGCAAAGGCAAGTGCCCAAAAGCGAGGAAACTTCACATTTGCAGCTTTCCTTCAAATCTGATGTTTGCCTAATAGCGAGTCCAGCCTTGGCCCAGAATGGGACAAAATTTTAAAAGACAGAAGCAATAAAATAAAGCAGTGTAACAAAAATCTGTGCTGTGGCCTGACACACAAGCCAAGATGCTGGCATGGCACAACTCTTGAGTATTTGAGTTGTCGAACTAAATCATGTTCGTTTAACATCAACTACTGTACACAGCTGCCAAGTCATGGTTGGTTTTTTTTTTAATAAGGAAAAGAGTGAAAATGTAAATTAAAAGGAAAACTCTGTTATATACAGCCTCAACATCTATTAGCAATGGAGTTTGTGTCTTATGGCATAAATTACAGCATAAATTCTTCTTGTTACTCAGTAAGGCTGCATAATACATCAGGAGGAGAGCATTGCTCAAGCCAGGAAGTTGATGTGCAGCACCGTGGGGGAAATTTCACCCTGCTCAGATGTCCCTGGAGGGAGACTACACATGAGGAGGAAAGTGGCCTTTTCAACAGTGCAGAGGAATGTCATGGGGCAATGGAAGGCACTTCCCTAAACTAGGGGCTCCCTGCCTGCAAGGTGTTAACACCCAGTGGGAGTGGGAATCTCTAAAGTGCAGGTTGCCAGCAGGGATCTCTGAAGGTTGGGATCTCACAGACGTTTCCAAGGGCTCTGCTTGTATCCCAGGAGTGATACTGGGGCTGGGTGACAGGAGGGCTGGTTTTGCAGGGAAAATGGCAGTGGGAAAGAGGAGGAGGAAGACCTGTGGTCGTCTCTTATGAAGACAAAAAAGGGCAAATAGGGAAGAATTGGATATGAGGAGACTGGAGGAGGAGGACAGTGACACAGGCATGTAAGTGTCAGTCCAGACAGTGACAGACCTGAGCCTAAGTCTGAGGGGAAATGGCAGAAAAAATCTGCACACTGCAAAACCTGGGGCTAGACCTGCCTCATGCCTGTGTGTTAGACCCCCAAGCAAAGGCAAGTATAAGTCTCTAAAAAAGGTCTGAAAGTGCAAAATTTGGTTTATTGTGAGGAATCTGAGAAGCAAGGTCTTTAGGTCCTACATAGCGTGAAAAATGCAATGCAGAGGAGAGGAACCATAGCAAAGGTTTGCAGTTGTCTGTGATGTTGGCACGTTTGCCTGAGCCTGAGTCAGGTCCAAGTGACTCACACATAACACATGACTGTCCATGATAAACCTTGGGTGTGCTCATCACTCATCAAGCCTATATCCTTGTGGGATACCGGGCCTGATGGATGTCTGCAGCTGAGGATGCTTCTGATTAATTTTGGTAATTGCAGCCAGAATGCTTTGGTTTATTACCTTCATTCCTTCCTACTGGCTGCCAGGCATTATGAACTCAACAAACTGCCCATCCAGTTGTCCTCCTCTGCCTCCTTCCTTTCAGTCCTCCAGTCTCGGTGTATTTGAGGAGCACCATGAGGGAAATTGGACCTGCCAGCCACTGGCCCGGGACTTTACAGAGAATAATGTTGTAAGCTGACACAGAGGACACATACCAAGCCACAGTTTCCCTCTTGAGACTCTACTGACTTCAAATGGTTGTGTTTCCCTTCATTGTTTATTAATTCTCAGCAGGGATCTCTCCTGGCTGGGGCCAGCTGTCTGTGCAGGAAGTTTAAAATGGAGTTACACTTTCTGACCAAAAAAATGGGATTTTTGGCCAAAAAAAAAAAAAAAAAAGTTCGGGGGTTGTTTAAAATATTTTCATTT
>VZTH01001261.1:188730-230830 GCA_013397815.1 Aleadryas rufinucha
AAGTTTAAAATTGAGTGACACTTTCGGACCAAAAAAATTGGATTTTTGGCAAAAAAAAAAAAAAAAGTTCGAGGGTTGATTAAAATAGTTTCTATTTTACTGATGTTTATTTTGTGTCTGGGCTTCCTGAGCAGAGACAGTTATACCTGAGGACTACCTGGCTGACCCTCCGAACAGGAAGCAGTACAGTGTGGATCCTGCTGATGCTGCCTTGGGTTCCATGGGCACCGTGTACACTGTGCGGCAGAGTCCTGCAGATGGACATCCTGCTGGAGGCTCCTCTTCCTCCTGCAGCCATCGTCCTGCCCAGATGTCTTCAGGGGGGTCCTCATCTACTGGCCTGCGGCACCAGACCTCCAGCCCAACAAGGAACAGGGCCTATCTTGAAGGAAACAGAAGTGGTAATGCAACATCTTCCATTTAGCAATGTGTGCTGCTATGCTGGTGCTGTGCTGGAGTCTCAACTCCTTCCCAAATTCTCAAGAAAATTAGTAAGGTGGTTCTGTGATGGAATCCATCCAGGCCACTCATGCTTCCTTTTAGAAGGGGAAATAATAACCTGTGTAAACACAAAATCAGTCTGTTCACCATTAAGTAAAAAGGTGAAGGTTTTCTAACGCTGTTGATATGTAAACATATGTATTAGATATAATTGTGTGGCAATCTCAACTGTTATTATCAGCTTAGACATACAGATATTAATATAAAAGGCATTCCTCCCAAAGATTGATACTGCCTACAGTACTACTGCTACTACCTGTTATTTGTGTGACACCAGCTGTGTACGAGACATGATGCAGAGCAAACCCAAATATTAGTGCCTCCCTCAAAGCATTTTAGCAAAAGGTTTTGCTTCCTAGCTGTGTGGCCCATCCTGCCCCTTTAATCACAAACCAAGCCAGATTTTGCTGGAAAAAGACTCTCCAACAAAACATATGTTTTTTAAAGTCATTCAGCTCACTGCTCAAGGCTCTTTTATTCTTCAGGAAGCAAAGTCACAAGAAGTTTATCTGCAAATTCAAGAAATGCCATGGGAACCACTGCATTCAATGATTCTTCTTCCCTTTCTTTGTATTTTTGTCCAGTTACCATGCTAGAATTTACTTTTGCTGGGACAAAATTTGCACACACTTCCTATTGGCCACGATTTTTTTTCCTCTAGAAATTACCAAAGTTCATCAAACAACGGGTTAGCTACTTCACTGAACTTCAGTTAACTTTGTTTGCATTTTCCAAATTCTCAGTCAACAGATCTTTATCAGTAGTGATGCCAGCAGTGTCTTCACCCCTTACTAATTATTCACACTTCATGTATGCATTTTTCATTCTGATGATAGATCTAACAAAGGAGTTGAATGTCTCAGTCATTTTAAAGTCATTAATTTTTTTCCCTTCCTCATTTATTAATGGAATCTACTGCCACGCTAGTATTATTTTTTTCAGATCTTGATATATTTGCAGATTACTGGTTCCCCTAGTCCTTTTGTGTACCATTAGCTCATTATACTGTCTTTTTGCCCTTGCATTTCCCTTGGAAACATCAAGTGATTCTGCATATTCTTTCTTGGAAACCATTCCAGAGCCTCTTGCCGGTATCCTTTGTTTAATCTTTGCTTAATTCCTTCACCTCCCTCACCTCCCCTATACCTGTATATTTCTTGTTCCTGAACTTTCACTAATATTTTAGAACAGTGTTCTTCTAAAATATGTATTACAAGTATTTATCTGTGTATTTGTTTATCTAAGTTTGCCTTCTGTAACATTCAATACCCACCAAAAACCATCACTGACTTTGCTATTATTTTCACACATTTGTTACTCTTTTTCACAGCCCTGTTACTCTATTATAGAGACTGTTTGGTTCTCATAATTATCTCATTCTTCACTTACAGAGTCAGCTTTACTCAAAGGAGAGTGGATAGGATAGAAATACACTGCAAACAACTTGTAAAAGGTTGTTACTAGGAACTGGTGGCCTCGGCTCCAAAGGAAAGGAAATGAAAAGCCATTTTCTTTCAGATCTTGTTCAGTGCCTCCCAGGCTGGCATATTCAGGTGCTGGGAGGACAAGAGGCTCACTGTGCAGAGGATTCATTTACCCCTCTCCTGCCACTTCCTTACAGCTTCCTATCAGAACTGGGACCCTTTCGTCAAGCTTTATAGTTGGCAGCTGTAAGGAGCCAAGATTTAACAATGTTGTTACTTACTTGCCTAAAAAGTCTTTATCATTCTGCTTGAGATCAGTCCTTATCTCTTTGTAGCATGTATGAAGAGCCAGGGCAGTTCAGAGCAAAGGTCTGTCTGGCCACACATCTTGTCTCCAGCATGAAACAGCAGCATGCCCCAAGGAAAGGGATACATGCAGAGCTGGTGGTGCATCCCCACTACCCCCTCTGCCTTCAGAAATTTGTGCTCACAGACTTCCTCAACCAGAGGTGGTAAATTCATACTTAGTAACCCTTCACAGATTTTTCTTCTCTGAATCACTTGGTAGCTTACTGAATACTTTGTGCATTTTCAGAATGCACAGAAATTCCGTGCTTAAGAATGTGTTGTGTGGAGAAAACCCTTGGTACCACGGGACAGAAACTGTGTTCAAGGGACTGAAGCTTAAAATCAGAGCTTCTTAAGCTTGTTCAGCTGCATTATTTTCCCCTTTTTTTCTGACCTTGAATGTCACTCTTTCCCAGTCTCAGCCAATGTCTTGTGAAACCTCCAGGTAGTCCTGAGCGGGAAGTTAAGCTTCAGGAGACACCTCCATCTCTCTTTTCATGACTTCCCACAAAATTCACAGTCTTTACAAAATGAAAGGCTAAAATATGGCACATGTTTTTTTCCAAAACTGAATCAACTAAAAAGTCATCAAGTGGTCATGCAATAGGCTTTACAGGTTCCTGTATTTCTCTAGCTTAAAACTTACTAAAGCACTTTGAGGAACAAAGAGGAAGAGATTGCTTTTGAACCAGGCATCCATGACATGAGTGTCTCTGAAGCAGTCATAAGTGACTTGAAACTGCTACATATGATACCTGGGGTTAACAGGACTCATCCCAAAACAGCTTAGTAATTTTTATGTGACAATCATTGGACACTTGCACAGCCTAGTTCCTCTGGGGTCTCTGGGTCATTTGGCCAGCTCAACAGTAAAGGCTTCCTAAAATGGAAATGTATGCAGTGAACATCATTAAAATGGCTAAGACTCATTGATATTGCTGGGGTTTTCCTAATTTTTAGGCGTTTATTAGTCCTGGTATCACCCATTGTAGATTAGGGTCTGCCACAGAGGCACACACAAACCCATACAGGGTTTGCTGCCAAGGTCCCTAACAATCCCCTGTAGCAATCCCCTGTGCTCCACCAGTGTGTGGCAGCACAGACAGCCAACACATGTTGGTGCCACCACCATCCCTCACACTTCCTCTGACCCTCTCAGCTGCTTTCTGGAGACTCCAGCAGTCTCCCACAGTCCACAGCAGCAGCTGGGTCCTTTGAGGCAGAGGAGAGACATTTTCTCTCAGACATGGCCAGGCAGTTTTCTGTGGCTGTGGTGGGCAACACCACATGAAGTCAAGGTGCCCACACATTCATTATGATATCACTTCAAGCACTAAGGCACTGTGATGTTTCCAGTCACAGCCTGGTTTCATCTCTTTCACTATTTGCCATAGTGTCAGCTCTGTAACACTGGAATTCTCATCAGAGTCCTACAAAGCCTTACCCACTCTTCCTTAAAATTAGAGACTGTATTACTTCACAGCAGGAAATCATATTTTCACCCACCATGTTGCTTCCACTTCTACTGGTAATCCCAGATTTTTAAAATACACCTTTCTGCAATTGTCTTAGTGCAGCCACACCAGAGTTTGATTGCTGTCTTCACAAAGTCTTTCTTGCAAAGGTCTTTGGAATCTGTGCATGTGTTTTTCTTCTTTCTTGGCATAATTTATATGTTGCTGAATCATAAGTAAGCAAAGATGAGTAAGTGGTGCGTGACAGTCTCTGTTCTTATCTCCTTCAGTTTGTATACTTATGAGGCAGAGATGAGCTCATTAAAAAGAGGAAGAATTTATCTCTAAAACCTCAAACCAATCCTGTTTATTTATGGATAGTTTTGAAAAATAGCTTGCCTTATTTATCACAGTGGGCAAATATCATGGAAAAAGCCATAATCATAAAACATATCTCAGTGCATAGCAGAACACGTCTTTCAAGCGGAATGGATGAGATTAAACCTCAAAGCTCTCATTAATGCGATCGGAAGCTTGATGCCTAATTCTCCTTGATTATGCAAAAAAATTCTGAAAAAAAATGTAAAAAAAAATCTCATTTCAGAAAGCCAGTTGGGGCTGCAAACAGATAAACATGCACTTTCCTGTCATCATTTGCCAAATTGAAGCTTTTAAATTAGGGAAGGAATAGTCAAGGACATTATAAACCTTTCCAAGCCTGCTTACATAACAGACAAAGCCTTTATCCCAAGTATGAAGAATTGTGTGTTCAACCACAATATAATAACCTTAACCTTGCCCTGTAGCTTGTTATTTTTATGGAGATTTTATTATTCAGTATTAGCTGTTAATTATTATCACCTGAGGGTCTTTGTTAAAGAGGCAGTCCTGCTTATTAGTACATATATTTCCTGAAAACATTCTGGGGGCATGGGGGTTGAAATTTCTGTTTTTCCAGAATAATGCTGCAAGTGGCTCATGGGGGACAGATCCAACACCTCCCCAAGGCAGAGGAGCTGCTGATGGCACTGTGAGCCTCAGCACTGTATTCAGCAAATACAGCCTGCCTGCTAATTTTTGAGGACATTTCAGTCTGAAAGTTTCAGTGCTTTCAGTGAGCTGCCTTTTTGTTTCCCCTACAAAAGAGAGGCGAAGCAAGGAAAGCCCAGATAAATATTTAATGTCCATGGCCACGTCTCATGCAGCTGGATGCTGGGCTGCTCCTGCAGCGGGCGGAGGAGCACCTGTGATGTTGCATCCCCGCACAGTGCGTGCCATGCTGCCAGTGGGAGCAGCTGCCACGCTGGTGGGACAGGGACTCTTCTGTGAGGTGTTGCAAAGCACAGGACACCAGCCAGGTGGTGCCCGACATGTCCGGCCAGTGCAAACAGATGTGCTGAGCCTGATCTTTTCTGCAGCGCTCTCTGCTGATCATGGCGTGTCAACACCCTGCCCCGCCCCAAATATCCTGTAACTGTGTTCTCCCACACGCCCGCTTTTCTGATGCATCTCTTCTTCTCCTCGGTGTGCCCTAGATTTTCAGAAAAGTATCTTAAAGCCTTCATCCTTTCCTTGTTTATAGTGGGGGGTGGTTTGTTTTTTAAAATAATTCCCATTTCTCTGCACCTTTGAGGGTCTGCTACTTCTGCTTAGTTTCAGTAGATCTGCTGCTCCTCATTATCTGCTCCAGTGCAATCAGAGAGAACCTTTTAAAATTTCATTCCCACCCCCTTCCCCTGAGGCAAAGAAATCATTTAGGCCTGCAGCAATATTAAAGTTCATCTGTCACTCCCTTTCCACTCTTATCTATCAATGACTGAACTCCCTCTGGGCTCTGTTTGTTTGCCAAGAACATATTTAGGGAGTCTGTTATTTGTCTTTCCTTCTTTTACAGGTTTAACTCCATTTTAACATTTTATTTCCTTGTCATGCCTCTGCAGCCATTTGGCTGCTGGCTCTGTCTCCATTCTCCTTCTCAGGAAGGTCCAGAGGTTAGAGATGAGTGGCAGAGAAAAGCCTGTGTGGGGTGAAAACTCAGACTGAGCCAGGCCACCTCTTTCCTTCAGCTTCACTCAGCTTTTGCCACTGACCTGGTAATTCCAGCTGTTTCTGTGTAGGCAGTGGTCTTGACTGGGATGCCTGGAGACATTCCCCTGCAGAGGAACCTCTTCACTGTCCTTCCCCAGTATCATTTGAGGCAGGAGGGGAAAGTGCTTCCCTCTGATTACCTAAATTTCCATATCCCATTCCATTAATTTGACAAATTTTTGCCACCTGTCAAAAACAGGAAATTGGATTTGACCTAGATTATGATCTCTAAAAATAATTATTGGTCGCAAGCACTCCCATCTCTTTGTAATCTGAGTATTCATTATCATCTTGATTAATTCTGATGACAGGATGGCATAGGATACCCAGGAGACATGAGACTTCCTCATTTATCTAATTCTTAGGTTAAGTGTGAATACCTTCAGATATGAAAAAAATGTATAGTACTTGCCCTGCTGCCATCAAACACTTTTGTGCTTAGTATAATCTTTCACCAAAGTGATGCTATTGAAAGAAACCCTATGCCTTTGTGTAGATATGAAATGATCTATTTTCTTTTGTAAATGGAGAAATTACACTCAAATGTGTAAACTGCAATGTTAAAAAGCCAAATACATTAATCAACAAAATAAATTATAAAATATATGGAAAACCAGATTGTTTCCAGACTCACCAGCTAAAACCTGATGTTGTTCAGCAAACTGGCGGTATTGAAGAATTAGTATCAACACATAATTCTTGTTTTTATATTATGATATTATACTATACCTCAGGCATGGATTTGAAAGGGTTATCTTCACCTGCTGGGGTCTGGAAGAGTTCTAGCCATGCAGTCTCTTTAGAAAGGTCATTTATATATTTGTCTTTCAGAAATCACATTTGTGCTATTGATTGCTAGATTGCAAAGGAGTGAATAAATTCCCCCTGTCATTTCAACCTTTTCTTCTCATCCCCCTTCCTTTTATTACAGATACTTCCAATACCTGTGAAGGCTCCCAGCTGCACTCAGGGCTCTCTGCTCCCCTTTGCCCTTTCCTGTGCAGGTTGCAGGCAGGAGTCACTGGGCTGCAGGCTGCCCTTTCTGTTCCCAGTGTAAATCCCAGGCTAAGTCCCCTGGGCTTTCCTTACATTTATACAAATTTAAGGGAAAAAACGTGCTCCTTGGTAGTGGCACAACATCTCCCCTGACCATGTTATGGCAGTAGCACAGAAACTTCTGCAATCTTTTGGACACAACCAAACCTTTCTCTCCTCCCTCTATTTTCTGACTAGTTTGCAAAAGCCTGGTCTTTTTCCTGACCTTTGGTTTGAGGTGGTGTAGTTCTCAATACCTCCACACATCAGCTCTCATCCAAACCACTGAGAGATCGTGAAGGGGAGAAATACCTCTCTGTCTCCAAGACAAGTCTCAGTTCTCCCACTTGTCCCTGACAAAGTTCCTCAATGTTATTGATGATCCAGGGGTTGGCCAAGATTACCCTGTTTGTTTTGCACTCTCTGTCTTCACTGTTTCATTCCAAAGGCTCCAGATGGTGTCTGTACCGTTGTGTATTGCATTTATTCTGTGAGCGGAGCCCAGGGTCGCCTGAGTCCATACGAACACCGGTCCTCGCTGTCTAATTAAAAGGACCTGCGGCTGTTCCTTGTCCTTTGTATCCAGAACAGTGACTTAGCAAATGAGAGCGCAATTATCATGATATTTACATCTCATCTCATTATGAAAACCATCAACCAGATTTGCACATTCATAGCACTGCTGCTTTCTGAAGTTCATTCTGAGTAACTGCAAATACACCTCGTTACATTATACTGTAAGATGAGCACAGTGGCAAGGAAAAAAGGACCAATATGCACATAAAACCATTATTGGGCATATATGGGCAGAGTCTCAGCTAATATAAATCAGCAGAGCTTTATAGAAGTCAATGGAATGACAATCTACGTAAGCCCCAAACCCACCCAGCACATTTACTCATGTGCATTAGGATCCTGTTTTGGGTCATGCATGGGGATTTTCACACATCTCATCTGTCTTTATAAGCTCAGTATTTCTCTGGAGAGCTCATCCCTTCTCTCCTCAACAGTTCTGATTGCCTCTTGGCTACCTGGGGCATTTCCAGGCTCTAGTTTACGTGTCTGTGGTCTCCCTCTACACACACTCTTCTGTTCGATTTCTGGCCTTCTGTGGTGTATGCTTGCTTGCCATTTGCACATCTCATTACAAACTGGGCCTTGACAGAAAGAGATGAGCAGATGTGAGCAAGTAACATTTAATACATCTGTGTGCTGCTGCCTGCTAATGCAAAATTTGCTTGGTGTGGATATGAACAAATGGAAACAGCTTTCCTGTAACCTAACATAATATAGTTCTTGTCGTAAAGAAGCAGTGTAAGTGGGGGTACAAATTATATTCAGGTGGAGATTGAGATTTATAATTCTGCAGAGACTAAGAATAAAAACATAAATGCACTTTCATTCCAATGTGCCTTTATTCACTTGATTTAAAGCTACAGCAAGCTGAAGTCACCTTAAATCATCAAGGGCTTATACCATTAAAAAGTCACATTCACAATGTTCATCTTCACATGTTTTAGTAACTTTCCAAATTGGCATTCACTGGGGACCATCAGCTTTGTGAGAGACTAAGATTAAGAAGATACGGACTGAAAACCTTCTACTAAGCTCTAAAACAAGTATGAATATCTGAATGCAAATTAAAAAACCCTATTTGCTAAATCCTGATTTTATCCTCTAGCCTTTGCATTCAGGGGCAAAGTCCTTTGTTTAGTGCTGAAGAACTTTCTCTCCAGGTGTGAGGGTAGTGTCTTCTTGAGCCAAGATCCCTGCTGCTGCAGATCAGACAGCAGGGGCAACTCGGTTTAAGAGCCTGGCAGCTGGCACATTTTTCCTTCCCCAGCAGGGACTTGAGGGTTTCATGTTTTTTAACGCAATTCACCAGCTGGGATCATGTCTTCCAATAAGCAGTCAGATTGGAAACTGCTGCAAGTCCCCTTTTCTCCCTATGCCACCATCTCAGGCTGATACTTGCACGCACAGATCCAATGTCCAGTGCTGCAGTGAGGCTGCCGAAGCCCTGCACACTCACAATCACAACCCAAGGAAACTTCTGCATGCCATTATAATGCACTGTTGTGGGCTTTTTTGTACCAACAGCCTCAAGTCCTTCACCTGAACAACAAGATGCAGCTCGGCCATCAAGCAAGAATCCTTTGACCTGGACAGTGGATGATGTGGTTTGGTTTGTGAAGGATGCCGACCCTCAAGCTTTAGGCCCTCATGTGGACCTCTTCAGAAAACATGTATGTAGAAGGCTGCCCTTACCACTTCTGGGTAATTTAAGTCACAAGAGATAGCCAGCACATGTCACACACACAGCCCCTCAGCTGCCTTGGGCTGCCATAGGCAGTGGCTGTGCACAGCCAGGTTGAATGCAGGGCCTGGCAAGGAGTTCAGCACGTCTGGGGGGTTTGGGCTAAAGAAATTTCACTTATCCCTTGAGTTGGGGGTTAAACACCGGGACGGGCTTTGTGAAGAGATGGACGATGCCCCAAGCCTGTCAGGGTTAAAGAGGGTTTTGGAAAGTGCCCCTAATTACATGGTGTAATTTGGTCAGCCCTGAATTGCTCTGGCAGTTGGACTAGATCATTGGAGTTCCCTTCCAATTGAAGTAGTTCCTATCTATTCTATTCTATTCTATTCTATTCTATTCTATTCTATTCTATTCTATTCTATTCTATTCTATTCTATTCTATTCTATTCTATTCTATTCTTTGTGCTATACTATGCTATGCTACTGTATTCATTTATACTTCCATGGGGAAACCCTAACAGTGCCTTTAGAAAATGCTCACTGTTTGTTCCCAGCTACTCCAGCATAAATTGTTTCTATGCCAAGCCTAAGAGAAAGCACTGAGGATCTGGTGCTCATTTTTCATTGTCACATTCACACAGAAAAGCCTCATTTCAATGACAATTTTTTTCACAGGATACATATGATTGTTCTCTGAAGAGCATTTTTTATGTGTCTCTAGATATTTAGCAGGAGAAACCCAAACCAGCCAATATTTTAATCTTTTTCCCCTCAGTATTATGTAACTACATAACCAAATTTAACAGACCTGCTGACTCACTAGAGGATATGATAGTCGCTTTTGTGATGCAACCTCCAGTGATGGAAATTATATTATCCTTAATTAGTAAAGGAGAAGACAGTAAACTTGTCTGATCTGGAGTTTTTTGTTCTGCTGCTGTATATGGAGTTGGCACCAATGTATCTATTAGCATTTTTGGCCTTCTTCATCTCTCCTTAATCAGTATTGGATTTTACCCTGAAAGTTACTTGTTTGTGTTCAGCTGGAGGTCATAACTTTTCATTTAAGTGCTTGGACCTAGGTCTAAATGAGAATTGCTCCCCAGCCCTGAGTCCTGATCAGCACCCCCAGTGCTGCAGAGACAACAAGTGGGCTTGATCACTCCTTGTCCCAGTGTCAGCAGAGACAAGTGGGGCTGTGGGGCTGCAGACGAGAGCTGGGGGAGGTAAGTGGACTTCCAGCTACTCTCTGCATCCAGGGTTTCCAGATACAGGAGAGGAGGTGGCTGAGGAGCAGCTGAAAATAAGGATGAACACAGGACTTGGTGTTTGCTCACCCTAGGAAGGTACTGAGGCCCTTCTGTAGACAGGTCTGTGGGATGAGAACAACAGCAGGCACAGCGGTGTAGGGCCAAATCTGCAAGTACAGGTCAGGTGCTGGCCTACTTTTCCTGCCTTCTGCCTTATCAGCTGATAATGAAAGCATGGCCTATATTGGTCATGTGGGCAACCAGACAGAGAAACAAGCCACGTTCAGATTTGAAGGAACTTGCTATAGAATGAGTTTCTGAGACAATCAGAAGGGGCTGCGCATCAAGAGAAAATCTTCCTGCAAGGGAGTGAGAATTGACATGGTCTGAGGCATACAAGTATATCCCAAAGGAAAAAACCTCAATTTTTAAAGTTTGTCTTGTAAATATGGAGAGTGCAAAAGCACTGATTTTGTCTAGTTTCCATTTGTAGCAAAGAATGCTTTTACACAGAAGCAGGGTACGGGAACACTCCAGGCATTCATGGGCCAGCTGCACTGGAGAATGCCACAATACTGCAGCTGCTCTGCGACCGAAGAGATCAAGCTCAATTGCCACTAAAGACTGTCCCTGTCATCCTTTGTTGCACACCCAGTACCCATGGGCTCTACTTATCATTGGTTTCCTTGTAAAATATGCCACAGGTGTGAGAACCTGGGTATGATTGCCACACAACTCAATTCAATTACACCTTTGAGTTATATATGTCCCTGCAATTTTTCAGCCTTCAAACCTCATCTGGATTAGCACAAAGACCCCAGGGGTGAGAGACAAGTGATTAGTCCATTAACCTCAGCCATATCTTCCTGTATGTTCAATCTCTCTGTGAAGCGGGTGCATAATTTACTTAGAAGCACTTAACTGTCATTGACAAGGCCCAGCTATCGCCCGAAATAGTTGCACTGGCAGTCAGCTCATCTGAGCTGGGAGAGAGAGGCTGTTGGGACCAGCAGGAAGAAAACAGCTGGAGGATGTATCCTGAATGTGGGCAGTGTGCTTTCCTACTGCTCTAGCAGGCCATTTGGGTGTTGACCCCAGTCCTCAGAGCGAGCTCTTCCAGCATGCAGCCCACATCCTTCGCTGCCCCAACAGGCGCTGCAGGATACCCTGACTCTGTCTGCTCTTCCCACCAGGAGCAGAAGCTTTGCTTTTTGCCAAGATACCTAAAGAGCTCTGTCACAGGTAGCTCCTGAGAGTGTCCACCAAAGACAGAGAAACTTTCTTCTGGCTGCCCTCGGCTGTTCCCTGCTCCCTCAGCACGTCTGTGTGCCAAGGACAGCTGAGCTTGTCGCTGATAGAGCTTTTGGTCTCATGGAAAGGAGCCATTGCCCTGGCCAGGGACCTTGTAGCAGCACTGTGTGAGAGCCCATGCAGACTCTATCAGCAAGAAAGACTTGGTAGAAAGACTGGGGGAAGAGAAATGGAGGAGAGGAAAGGTGGCACTGATGGCGCTGAAGGTTACCAGTTCCAGACCTGGTTCAGGATCTTCTGCCGGGGCTATTGCAGATGTGGGAACCACATTATCGAAGTCTTCTTTTTAAAAATTATTTTAAAAAGGGCTGACACAGTAATACTGTAAAGAAGTCAAGCCAAGAATCTGCCCAGGGAAATGGCTAATGTGGGATATTTAATTGGATATGAATGTTCCCTCTGGCATACTATTGTCATGGAGTTTAGTTTTGACCCCTACACAGTAATAATAATGGAAATAATAAAATGCTGAACTCAACATTTAGAAACAGCTGCCTCCACACCTGACCCTTCACAGTGTTTTTACCCTATGACACCACAGTTAAAGGAGCTATTATTTTATTTCTTATGCAAATAGTAATTTTATGTAACACTTATTCTTACTTTACCTTAGCTTCCTTAAAATAATGGCAAGGAGAGAGGAGAGGAGGTGAAGAGAGTTTCTATTATGGATAGAGTGGGGGTTGCAAAATGAAGAGCATTAATTGATTGAGTTAATCAGAAAGTGACCTTAACTGCTCACCAGATAAATCACCTAGTGAATGGAATAATAATGATCAGGGCAAATTAGGATCCATAGCATTGCTTAATAAGTAGGCAATGGATCACAGTGGAAAGATATGACCATCAAAACCATATAACATAATACAGACAGCATTGAGGTGTGTGTATCTGTGTATGTATATCCACATATACATAGTGCTTGTGATATTTTAGCTCTGACAGTCCAAGGGTGTAAATGTGCTGGAAACTGTGGGGACGGGTAGTATTTTTTGCCAGATCCACTAATATAGTCAGGAGAGACCAGACAAGCTTTGGGTCCAAGGAAGGACAATATAGCTGAAAGCTTCTGTGTTCTACAGCCCATAGCAAAGGAGAGTCTGTTTCTCTGTGGGCTCAGGCTGCTTTCACAGTAGCACTTAGTAATTTCAAAAGGTTTTCAAGCCAACAGTTCTGGGATAAACAGCTGAGCTTGGTGGCAATTTCCTCCACTTACATGAGGGTTAAATTAAAATATAGCAAATTTTAATAATAAATGCAATTAAATTAGCAAGTTACTACTGTCTTCAATTTGAGAAAAAACTCCCTCTCTCTCTATATATATACACACACATACCCCCATATACCATATACTCACATCACTGGGTATAAGTGTACTGGAGATATGTGAAACACACAGATAGCTGGGGAAAAAGCTGAAACTGAGATCCAGAGGTGTTCTATTAGCAGTTTAATGTGGCTACATCCTTCACTGTCTCCGTCACTCATACCTTTCTCCCAAGGCTGACTGGCTTTTCTCAGAATTGTGCTTAGAGCAACCCTGATTTTTAAAAAATTCTACTTTTAATTGCAAAATAAATTGAAAACCTAGACTAATCTTATAGTTCCTTGAAGAATAAAAAGTAGTATTTAATTAAACCTTCCTTTACAGCTTCCTTCTATCACACCTCAGATTTCAATTTTTCAAATGAAATTTCAAAATGCATGACATTTCAGGTAGCTCTACCCTAAATGACATGCTGTTTCCAATTCACCTTGTTTAATGTGTCAGGATACAGCACTTAAAGGGGGGTTAACACATTTTGATTCTCTTCCTCTCTTTTGAAACCAGGAAATTGATGGCAATGCTTTGTTACTGCTGAAAAGCGACATGATCATGAAATACCTGGGGCTGAAATTGGGACCGGCACTGAAACTGTGTTACCACATTGATAAGCTCAAGCAAGCCAAGTTCTAACAATTTCTTGAACAACAAAATCTGAGCTAAATCTAGATGGAAGACTAAAGGTAACATGTTGCCTTACAGAAATGCATTCATTTGCAGATTGCTTTTCCTTCTTTTTTATCAAAGACTTTGTCTTTTTTAACATTTGTGCATTGTCACCTTTTTTTAATCCAATGAGATCTTTTGGGCTGCTTTGTGTTAATAATTTGCCAAAAAGTATATAATTACAATAATTATTTTGTATCATTAATATTATTATGATTATAGTAAGTCCTATTTTTGTAATCAGAAGTGGGAAATCAAAACCAAACACAGCTACAGCATATGCTGAGGACTGCTAGAAGACAAACCAAGAGTCCCTCACTTGCCACGGGTCCGCCTCAGAGGAGTAATCGCTGACCTGCATTGCCTGCGCACCAGCTCCACTCTCCATGCTCAAGGGCTGGAAAAGTGCAGTTTGGTCACCTTTGTCTGATGGGAACTGGCCCGTGTCTTGCACTATCCGGAAAACTTGAATTATTCACTTAAACAAACAAACAAACAAAAGAACAAAGAAAAGAAAAGGAAAGAAAAAAAAAAAGAGGGAGAGAGGGGAAGGTTTTCTCCCCCAGCTGAAGTACTTTTTCCCGCTAGAGGGAGCAGCCCTAGCAGACTTGTGGCTGGTGCTCTGATGCCGCGGTGCTTTCCGTCTGATGAGCTTTGACCGTCATGACTCTCCTATCGAACACGTCCATAAATACGGCCAAGGAATCACAGGCTCCCAGCAGGATGCGCCCGTCACCGTTTACAGATAATTAATTCAAGAGAAGCCCAAAAGCAGAGAGTGTTTCTGACAGGATGTTTCCCGTCACTCCAAAGAGGGGGTGGATGGCTCCCACGGTGTCTGGCGCGCACAGCTGTCAGCTCCCTTCCCTGAGCCGCCTCAGTCTGGCGTACGCTTTGTGGCACTCCAAGAAAAATCTGAATTTCTGGGTTTGTTTTTGTTTTCATCTTTAAAAAACGAGGAAACCGGGTGGGATTGCTCCTCACAAAGACCTGGGCACATCTCTGCACTTTGCAGTGACGGTCAGGCCCAGGACAGATGCTGTAGGGTTGGTTCCTGATTGCGCTGTGGCTTTCAGTACACAGACAGATGTGCTGGACTTTCTGTCTCAAGTAAGTTAAAAATTCACTTCTGCCTCTTACACAAATCTAAAAGGTGCTTATTGACACTCTGTGTAACTGAGAGGGAAAAAACAGTTCTCAGGCTGAGGAAGTAATCTGTGGAATGGGTATGTCCTTGTTTTCATCCACAAAGGACGACTGTGAAGGGACACATCCATATAATTCAAACACTTAGTGCATGACAAGGAGAGGAAGCAAGTGTTTGTAAGTCATGCAGGTGATTTTAGAGCTAGTTAGCTCAATTGAATTGAGAAACAGGGTCCTGATAATATGCAGGATTGTTCGACCCTGTTTATGTAGAAAAGAATGTTACCAAAAATACCTCATGAAATAAAATTCAACTTGATGCATGTTGCTAGACTAGAACTCCTACAAAAAGATACCCCTTCAAGGGCCTACTCCTGGAAATCCTTAAAAATAGGAAAACCCGTACCCTACAAGACTTTCACTAAACTCCTGGGGACTACTCTCCTAATTCAAAAAACTTGTCATAAGGTTGGAGGATTGGATCTTTACAGGACTGACCAGCTTTCAGCAAATCCTGTCTGCATGCTGAAACACCCTAAATAAGAATAGCTGAACAATTGTATTAAATGAAAAGTCATTTGTGTCATTGAGTGACGTAATATAGGGAACCCTAAACATGCCAATGCTTGTAACACAACACCCATCCACATCACTTTGTGTCTGTGGTATAAAGAATGGAAATCTTTTCAGTCAGCTAGCTGGTTGAGGGAGAGGTGACTTTCCATCAACAGCAAACCTGTACAGTTAATTTTTCACTCTTACATTCCCAAAATATGTAAAAATCTTGCTGTATTAGTAATATCACCTTCAAAGAGTCCTCAAACAATCTTTTTTTCCCCTCATAATTGCAAACTTAGTTAACCTCTCTTCCTTTTTCAAAATGGGATTTTAATTCCTTCACTTAAAACCCCACCTTGCTGTAACGTATCAGTAATCAGAGCTGGTTAGACTTTATCAGATGGCTTCAATGCTGGAAAATCCCACTTTGTCAAAATCAAAACTCTTCATAAAAGCATGTCACTTTCTAACATTAAATTCTATTTAACTGAAACTACAGCTTTCAGTAGTGTCAAAACATCATTTTGACATTTTGGAAGTGGAACATTTTTGTTCCAAGAATATTTTTGCATTTTATTGTATTTTCCTGGAGGATCTGTAGCTTCACATTTTGTTCTGAGAGCTGGGGAAAAAAACCACAACCCAGAACTAGACTTTCCTAAGCAAGAACCCTTCCCACCCTGTTCTGTGTCTCATCCCTTCCTTCCACTCCCTGCCCCTACTCCAGATGTTACAGCCAAGGGGGCTGATCATACCAACACAGTATGAAGGGACTCCATGGTGGTAATGATATTCATACACGATTTAACACGCTGAAATGGTTTTCACGTGTGTATCTGAGGTATGCAGTCAGTGGGGCCATCTCATTTGATATCACAGTTGTAGGTACATCAGGACCATCCAGGCCATGATATTTAATGTTCTGTTTCTCACAGGGGAGGCAGTTATTGGATTCATTTTATGTGTAAGTAATACTTAGGACAAAAATTCCTCATTGCGTGGTGTTGTTCTGTTTTATTTCACCTGGGAGGCAATTAGGAGACAAACATTATTGTGATTGCTGTAATATAGTAATTCTACCTAATTTTTATCTTTCAAGTCTTGTCAGTGAAGGTAGTTAAGCAGCTCTGCTCTGCTGAGGGTGTCAGACCATTTCCTCAGAACAGGCATGAAAGAACCAGAATATGCACGTCAGCTGCTTCTCCATTGGCTGCTGCTTTAGACGGCTCCTGTACAAGTTACTTCACTTGCTATTCCTTTCACAGCTCTCCTTTCAGACTGTAGCCAACCCGACTGTATTTTTTAACTGTTCCCAACAGGTGGGTGGATGTGAGATACCTTTAAAAGCAACACATGTGCCTCTTTTCTACTTCTAAGCACTCATAGTTGGATCAAAAGGCATCTTGGTTGCTCCAGGCAGTTTCAATTCTTTGTAAGCTTTCACTTTGTTGTTTTTTTTTGGTTTTTTTTTAAGCAAGCAGTCAAAGTCCAAGGATTTGGGGACCACTCCTCCCTTGCTTGAGTGGTGGTTACAGGGTATTGGGAGCACAGAGCCAGTGCTCCCTGGCAGACCATCTTCTTGGATCTCGAGTGGCTGACCAGCTCAGCCTCAGCTGCCAACACAGTCCAGCCACGCTGCCTTCCCATCCACCTGCTGTCACAGCCTCTTCTCTCACACCAGCAAATGCCTCCTTCACCAGCCAGACCTAACTGCTTTTCAAGAAATGCCTCTGGAAATGCCTCCACCTCTCTGAGCCCACTGTCTTGCTTGGCAGGCTGAGGAGTGCAGCAGCCTCTGCAGTGTTAGCAGCTTCGCTCAATGTGATTAATGTGGGCAGGCACCCTTGGGACGGCATGCAAAGCATCACTCTGGGCTGTTATTGCCCTTAAACTGATGGCCGAATTTGTATAGGTTGTCAGCAGTCCTCATGAGTTACACTTCCTTCCTTCGTAAGGAACGGATGGCTGTGAGATTAAATGGAGCATTATTAACAAAACCAGCAATAATTAGTAAAGCAACAAGAAAATGGCTGATGAAGTTCTTGTGTGGAAAGAATGCCTCTGTTGGCTCAGCAGCAGGAGAACACACCATCCTCTGAAGGCTAGTCCTGACTGCAGCACCCCTGGGTGGCCATTCCTCTCACCCCGGCACAGCCACTGCAGGGTTCATTCCTGCCCATGGGATGAAGCACGCCCCATCTCTGGCTGCACTGTTTGGGGGCTGCGCAAGCTCAGGGAGAAATCTGTCTGCTCTTACTTCCCCAAAACATACCCAACCGCCTCAGTTAATTAGTTAGTGCCTTCTTTATTTGCCTCCCTACTCTCTCTTTTCACTTGAATTGCTTCTGTTCGAAAAAAAGACACCATGAGGGAGATCCCCCAGGTCCTTCGAGCAACCTGTGAATGACCCCTCAGCTCACCCCACAGAGGAGCATCTCCAGGATCAGACATCCACCCCGATACAACTGATCCTCTCTCGGCAACGGAAAGGCAGGCAAGAATTAAATGCCCCCTTTTATTAATTAAAATTAAAGGCTTTTCAGGCCCTTCTCCTCTCCAGACTACAGGCTCCCTCCACAGGGCCTCCACAGTTGCTCGCTGCTTCCCAAAACAGCAAGGAGGGAGACAGAGGAGGTGTCCAAAAGGACTGCCTGCTGCTGGCTGATCCAGCAAGGCAGCAGCTATGGAAGGACCAAAACCAGCCGCTCCCCTAGTTTGAAACTGGTTTGGCTGGAGAGGGGTGTCATGCCCAGGGAACTGGTCTGGGGGATTTTCCTGTCAGACGTACACAGGTTGCATCCCAGCATTTCAGACTGCACCTTCAGTCAGTTGCGTGTTCAGTCTGTTGCAGTGTCAGTTTTGTCTCCAAATCCACGTTCTTGAGGTTGTGTTATGGGACTGCTCTGCTGGTGCAGGCTGCTTCCACATCAACAGGCTTGGGGTTGCTAGGGAAGTAAGTCATAACAAGCACATTGAGGGTAAAAATTCAGGGAAATGACAGGTCAGCAAGATCCTCCTTCCCTTTCCAAGCAATTCTGTGTGCAGAACTTTACTGCAGCAGCTCCATAATGGGGCAGAATGTGCTGATTTTTGGCTGAGGTAGAGTTAAAACACGACACCCACACACCATTACACCCTGCCGCTGGCAACTGGATCATACGGAGCAACTGGGTCATATTTTCTCTCACCAAGAAATATGGTCCCAAATTCACACACCTTTACCAGAGAAGGCAGGCAAGTAGCTGCACACACTGCCTCTGATGCCTTGAAGTAGTTGCATGCTATTCTCCAATCCATGCTCCCTTCATGGACAATTGGAAATCGATTCCCTTGGAAATCTAAAATTTTGCTTGAAAAAGAATCACTTTTATTCATTGCCATGAGTTAAATATTATGGAAACACGACTGCTAACAATTTGCTTCATGTAATTTGTACTAATGCTAATAAGCAACAGCTGCAACACTTCCTGTTGTAAATTCTTTTGTGGTTGCAGTGGAATTATCACATCTGTACTTCACAAATCTGATAGATTCGAGCACAGCTTGCTCATTCTGGCTCCAGCTCCAGCAAATCCCCATGCCTCAGAAGTATGGCTGCAGAAACTGTATTTAGAGTCTCTGTCTCCCTTCATTCCCAAAGCCTCTGCTCCCCACCAGGTACCTGGAGCAAGAGGGATCAGGGTTGGGGGGAGATGTGGCAGCTTGGGGGTCAGTCAGTGCATGCATGGTGTGGTTGGAGCAGATTGCTTTCAGCAAAGATATCACTGACCAGCCAGGTTTATTGCAGTTCAAGCAGACAGAGGCCAAGTACAGGAGAAAAGTGATTTATTAAAGAAAAAGAAATATGAGTGTGCAATACACTGCCACCATAAGACTTAAGCTGAAACCCAAGAATCCTTCAACTGTAACCTAAAGAAAAATGTTTCCCTCACTCAAGACTCTAAATAAAGCATGTTAGGCCAAACTCAGGTCCCACTGAGGTCCGCATAAGTTTTTCTATTGAATTCATAAGACTGGGGCTTGGCTCATAAACCAGGTCAAGCTTCAGCCATGTCCCATAGTAACCAGAGCCTAACAAGCTATTCCATCCTCTCTTACAGAGAGCTGAGACAGCCGCTGCTGGCCAGCCCCCTCTCCCCTGCTCCCAGGAGAGCTGCTAGCTTGCTGGAAGAGAGTTCTTCCAGCTGCACCTCTACCTGATCCCAACACCTTCTCCTGTTAGCTTTGCATTTTAGCTATGAGTTTCATGAAAGGTGGTTTGGGTTTTCCACTTTGGAGCAAACCAAAGCCCATGCCCTGAGGATTTCAGCCGTGCCACTAGGCAGAAACTCCCACTGATTTGAACATGACTCTGCTGGGAGATTTCCACATGTTCCTGAGGCAAAGGCTGAGGTGGAATTTAAAAATAAAACTTTTCAAAATTAGTCTTGGTGACCCACAACTTTTGGCTCCTTCGGCATCCACCACACTTCATCATACTTCAGATGGTCGAGTCTCTTGGTAGTGTCATAATTGGACAGGAATAGTTCACAGGACTTCAGAAGAGACTCCATCTCTGACTACAGAGTCTTGCTCCTCTTGGTCTATGGGCAGCTGCCAAAAAGCAGCATTTGGGGAGAATGTGTGAGTGTCTGTATGTTGCTCAGGGAGGCTTGCCTGGCTGCACAGACAGGCTGTGAAGTGAGTGAAATAACAGCGGGACAGAGCAGCTAGGAAGGATGGACTTCAAAAATGGGAAAGCCCCAGGCTCCACTGGGGTTCCCATGGAGTTTGTGCCCTGTCTCCAGGTCTGTAGTGAACTTACCCTGCATAGCACAGTATGTCTTTATTACCTGGAGTCTTCCCTCAGTGTTGTATAAAACTGGGATCATGCTGCCGTTTGTGAACATGAAATATGTGCAACCAACTTCATTTTGTCAAACATCTCTAAAAGGGTGGAGAATTGGACAAACCTAAAGTACAAGTGGTACAGGAATGAGGACATTTCAGAGTGGAGCAGTTTCACAGGTTTCAATGTCTTTCAGCTGAAACATGGAAGGAGGGAAAGAGAATTGCAGTGAGTGCAAGCCAGTGAAAGACTAGTGATTGATCTTATCCTTCACTTTGATGGTTTCCCGATCTGTAGTGTGTTTTATGGCCCTGAGCATTTGCTGTAGTGGCAGTGTGGTGAATTGATCTGCGTGTCCAGGTTCCACTCAAACCAAATGACTGTCTCTAAAAACTATCTGTCTTCTTCATAGCTTTTCTAATATGCTGTAGCATACAGAAAGCTTCTGATCAGCTTGGTAAGAGCCAGTATTTAAAGAAAAACACCTATTTTTTTTCTTTTTTTTTAAATCTTGTGGCACAAAAACTTCAGAAAGCAGCCATAGCCAGAGCTGCATAGCAGGTCAGCATACCCAGCTTTTCATTTTATGCCTCTCAGAAACCTAGTGGTAAAAAATATTTTGCTTACCCAGTCTATATACATACAAGAACCCAACCTAGATTCCAGTCTTCCATTGACCCTGTAAATTGAAGTGTTAAATATGGTAGAGTTATTGACATTGTAAATTTAGTAGAGTTACTGCACATTTTTACCAGTGTAAACAAAATCAGTATCTCATTAGATAGACCTGTCCTCTGACAATGCTGAAGTTCGAGTGCAAGCTTGTTTGGCTGCTGTTATCAAAACTCACTATCAGTATGTGTGTCACAACAACATGAAGGGATTGTGTCCATTGCTGTGTGGGGATACTGTGAGATGCTCAGCCTGCCTTGGAGAGTTGACAGCTTCATAAGGCAAAAGGGACAACCTAGGGAGAAGGGTTTCCTAGAGACAGTTTTCCTTTCCTATTGCAGATAAATGCTGGAAACAAATAGAAGTCAATGGCATGAATTTCCCACAGTGATGTGAGTGGAAAATAACAGAACACTGAAAAAAATGAAGCAAAACTTCCATGAAGGTGAACAGTATTTCCTCCTTCCCAGCAGTGTTAAGCCTGGCCTTTGGTGAAGCCAGGAGTCTGAACCCAAGCCTCCTGGTTGAATCTAGTGCCTTACCCACAACACCCTCTACTCTCACTGTATTCTGGCTTTTCTCCCAGTGCTATCCACATCTGTGTCCTCACACAGCCCTTACCTACATCTTCCTTAGGTACTTGAAAAATAGCACCCAAATGGGCCTTTCAAGGCCAGTTAGTCCTTCACCCTGCGCTCATTCTTCTCTACCTCAGTCTTCTGCTGTTATCTAGTCTTTTCTCCTGGAGCTTCCCACCCTTTTCCACTCCTATCCTCCTCTGTAGTTGATTTCATTTTTTCTCCCCAGGTCCATTCTTGCAGCACTTCCTCTTTTCCTTCCTTTCCCTCTTTCAGCAACCATGTACGTGTCTCCTTCACCCTGCCACAGCTCCTTCTCTACCTTTTGTCTCTTCCCTGTGCTTCCATTTCCCCTCTCTCTTTGTCTAGTTTTCTGCAACCCTTTTTTTCCTTTCAATCAAATGCCCTTCACAGGATAATCTTGTACCAGTTCTGCTGTGACAGAGACTACCATGCACTGACATCTTTGAATTAGGTTGTCTGTACATTTTTTGACACACTCTTTATCTCACACAAAAACTCTTCCACTGCTTTCATTCACCAGCATGAAAGGCACTTCTTGAGGGTGGTTTTTAACTAGTTGGCTGATGACTATTTGCAATAAATATCTCATTAAAGGCTCAGCACTTTTATGCAGGGTAAGTGCAGTTTCCCCCTCTAGCTTCTATCTTTTCCTGTGCTGCCTATTGATATTCAAGCTGTTTAAATTCTCCTTGTTCTGAAGAGTCCCAGTTACACTGCTCACTGGGATGAATCCTTGGCTCCCACTCTGTTGCTGATGGCTGCATGGACCGGGCTTGGACCTGTGAATGGCACACCATTAGGCAGGTGTGAGCACTGATGTGTACAGAGCCACCAGCATTGCTTCCCCAGGCTTGGAGAAGGTCCAGCTTGCTTTCAGCCAGCATCAGAAAGTTGGTTGGAAAGAAGAGGTGCCCATTGCCAATGATAAGGGCAACAGAAGGTAGGAAAGAGCCATCCAGTTGGAGGAAGAAGAGAAGTGACATTGGCCAGCTGGAAGGTGGTGGTGGGATAGACAAAAATCAGCAGTGAGGGAAGGCCATGCTTGTAAGCCTATATTGAGAATGGTAAAAAAATCTGTGTGGCAACTGGCATTTCAATATTTACAGCATCATCCTTCATACTGAAATACATGAAATAGTGCAGGGCAGATTCATGCATGGGTGCACCAGTGTGAGTTTAGAGTAATGACTGTAGCTTCTGTGGGGCTACTGCATACTTCTACCAGTAGGAATGAGATCAGATCTTGGCTCTGGGTCTCTGTTTCCAAACAGTGCGAAGGATGAGAGCAGAACAGTTTCTATCAGGCTGGAAAGTGGCAACCTTAAATCAGGCCACAAAATAGAGCAACTCCTGCTCACACTCTTTTATTTTTTTCTTTAAATGCTGCTCTGAGCTCTCTTCCAACTCCTCAGCATTAGCTTCCAGGGCTAGTGAAGCATGTACAGGGCTTTTTGGATGTATGTATGGCTATCAGTCTTTGTATTGCTAATTGAGCTCAAAGTGTGTTAGCTTTGATTTTTAATGTTCTGTAACTTGCTAGATAAGCCTCAGTTTCTGCAGCAGCTATATAGGTAGGGCAGCTTTCATCACATCTTGCAGATATTTTATGACGTTGGAATATTTTATATATCTACTAACTTTGAAAGGTGAATGACAGCTCTTTCCTGGTACTGTGCAAGCTTAGGAGTAGATATTTTGTAACAGGCATCAGATACCAAGGGATGATATAGTTATGTTAATTTTTTCAAGCATATACAACATCTGCTAGAGAGAGTAAAACCTGACTGGACAAGCAATTTGGTTACAATCAAGAGTTCAAACTCACAGTCTTGCATTTTGACACTCCCAAATTGATTACAGCCTATTCCACTTACTGTTGATAGATATCTCCACTTCTCACATCATTAGAAAAATGCATTTGTGACTGCTGTCATCCAAAGACCACGGAAGATAAAAGGAACTTTTCCAGCACATGACACAGGCTTCTCCTCAGTGACTGCTCTCCAAGCAGAGAAATCAGTTCACATACAGTAGCTCACCAAGATTCCTTCATCTGCCAGCCTGTATATTAAAAATAGAATGTAAATAATTAGATTTCCTATTTAATAAAAATGTGCTGTCATGATAAGACTATGGGCTTGAATGATGCTGACAACTCAGTTAAACTATTTTCTGATTCTGTTCTATGATTCTGTGACTCAGTGTGAGGTATACATAGGGCTAAGGACTTTTGAAAGTCCTTGGATCAGATTGTCCCCCTCCTTTCATTGTCCTGTGTGGTTTTACTTGGCAGTACCACGCTGGTGTCACCAAGCTGCTACTCTATTCCTGCTGGCAAAAACCAGCAGGGTTTATATATTTATTTGTTTGTTTATTTATTTATTTATTTATTTATACTGGCAGTACAGCATTGCTAGCAGCAGCCCCACGGGCTGTGACAGGAGTGATGCTGCCTGAGTGCCCCCTTGGAAAGAAAAGACCACATCGACTCCTCTCAGTGCTCTCCCACCCCTATCCCCAATCCACAGCACCACACAGCTCTGCAGGGTGTTTGAGCATGTTCTGCCATGTAAATCTTCCTCACTGCTTCTTTTCTGATGCTGGTATTGATGCCTTTTTCTTGGTCTTAAAATCAAGAGCCAAACATGGTTAGAGGGGAAAAAAGGGATTTTACCTTGGTATTTATTTTAAGGATCCTTGGTGCACTCCATCTGGGTGGAACACGCTGGAATGCACATCCAAATGCACACCGAAATGCACCCCCGTGAGCACCCCCCGAAATGCACACCCACAATAGTTTGGGTATAAAATTATAGATTTTACTAATTAGCATATCTATCAAAGATTCCCCAATGAGAGGCTGAGTGAACCCCCCTCCCTGAGGAACTTTCTCCCCCTGGACAGGTCTATCTTAGTTTACAAAAAGTGTTCCAGAGAAGACCTTGGTGTCTGAGGTTTCTGAGATGTTTGGTCTCCTGGCTTAATGGAATACTGGGCCTGTGCTAGTTATCAAACCTGAAGAATTAGAAGTATGTGGGCTAAAAGGCCCTTAAGAATACATAAAAGTATATACAAAAGAGTATATAGAGGGGGTATATGTAAAAAGCAAAAAAAGCATCATGGCATCAGTATAAATCTAGATCATCCCCACCAGCATCAGTGAGAGGCTACCCACGGCACACTCACTGGCGAGAGAACAGTCAGGGTTTCTGCATTCATCATTTACACATCTTTGCCTTAGCGCTGTTTTGTTTCCATTTCTTTGCGCGAGAGAGGAACAAGAAAGCATCTTAGCCTATGAGCAGTTTCAAGGCCCCCACGCAGCAATGCAGTTCTGTGCCAGTCAATGCCAAGCCTGAACATTTGTGTCATTGCCATAAGTCTTGAGCTTTGTCTCAAGCTGAACACTTGACATGCTGAATATAGGTGATTTCTGATTCTGGAAAGCCTAATATTTATTCTGCTGTCCACTCATTTTACTTAGCACCATATTTTAAGATTATTTTTCTCTTATTGGCAGGAGATAATAAACAATTTGGGTTGCTTAGATGCCTACATAGATTTAGATGCCTACAACTCTTCTTAATACAAGCCTTCTCCATTTTTGACCAAAAAATCTTACTAAAGATGACATACAGGATATATTATTAATTATGCCAGGATGACCATATGATGCTAAGTATAGTCAGGAAAAAGACATCTGCTCCTTAGTTCCACTTACTGGAAAAACAATGCAAACCCTTTCATACTTTGCTGTTTCTCAGCTATCAAATCCTCTTTCAGTAAATCATCTCTAACAGTGAACATTGCATTATATTGAATAGTTTTGTATTCGCTTTGCCAATATGCAAACAAGGGAGAGCTGAGGTAAAATGAATGTGGAACTTACAGGTGGGGACACCACGTGAATAAAATGCCTGGAGTCCCAGGAGTGGCTCGATTATGACAAACAGTGTATTAGTATTACTCTCACCCTGCCTCAAAGGGTTTTATTGAAGTGATTTGTCTTCAGCTGTGGAGGTGTGTGCCTTTCTATGTGTGTGTACGCACTGGTCTGATGTACATACACAGATATACACCTGCCCACCATATGTACACCTCATACATATTCATGCATCTGAGCCAAATAATAACTCAATTTAGCATGTTCTGTATGGGTGGGTCCAATATATTCATTCTTCATATGTACAATGTTTCAGTACATGCGCAGGCATTTACCAAATATAGCATCAAACTGTGATTCTTTTTCTGTTTCTTCAGACATTGTTCTTCATTAACTGTAACTTATTCCTTCCAGTGGATCTCTGTCACTATTTAGAGGCATGTTTTAATGTATAGCTGTATATTGCCTGTTCCGTGTGCTGTATGATACTGTTTGCATCTTAAATGAGCTGAGTATTACTGGTCTAAATGTTCTTAATTTTGTACAACAGACTTTTGCTTGGGTTTCACAATTCGGTGGAGTATGTTTAAGAATGTAGTATGGAAGGGGACCAGCTGTGATAAAGTTAAAAGTTCCTAAATCTTCAGATTTATGTTTCATAGAAAAAGCCAGTACTTTCTTTTACTATTGCAAACTTATTTCTGTATTTTTTAATAAAGAATTGGATTTACTTGGTTCTATGTATGCTTTCTCTAATAAACCTTATTTTTAAAATAAGGATCTAGGCTCAGTCTTTATGCATCTGCAGTGTTCATCGTGTTCAACATACAAAGCACTTTTACCTACCACACTCCCTGAGGCTGAGCCTGCAGCTCTCCTAATGCCAGAATTACCTCCTATCCTGACCAGTGCAGAACTAATCTCATGTATTTATTCACCTTTCTCTGCTATGCAAATAAGAGATGGATACCAAGGTGTCAGCCTCCTGATAAATCCCCACTGCGATACATTAGCATCAACGCTCATTTGCAGGGCAAGCAGTTTCTTTGGTTCTCCACTGAATTAAGGCTGGGTTGTCAATTTGAGGCAAGGGTACAACACACAGGCGGACGCCTAATCCCTCAGGCTGCCTCTGCATGGGTAGGCCCTGCTCTCATTTGTGCTGATGTAAATCTGAGGTGGCTTAGCTGAAGTCATTACTGTTATTCTGGATTTACACTGGGGAGAAAACGAGAGTAAAAGTTGTCCCAAGACCATAATATTTCAAGGTTGATCTGCCCCCTTTATACACTGGCAGCTAGTGGAATACTCTAGCAATGTCTCAATAAAAAGCCTGAAAAAGAGCCAAAAATCTCAGCTCAAATACCATTAAAAAATTTCCCCTAGAAAATAAGAAATGCTTTTCCTGTTATGTAGAGTCAGCTCTCGCTATCCAAGAAATACATTGCATTGGATGATTCCCAGTTTTTTTGCCCTTTAATTACACTTTCCTCCATGATGCTATCTACTCTACAGCATGCCAAAATTTCTCTTGAAGTCAATTTGCCATCCACGTCAGTGAAAGCGAGTGTAGACGCTGGATAATAGTCTTTGGGTCCTATCTTCTTATTGCTCTCCATAATCAGATAGAAATCAGGTGCAAAAACTACTGTTACAGAAAAAGTAGATGAATCAGGACACCCCTCGATTTCATTGATTCTGGACTCTCTTTATGAATCCTGAATTTAAGGTAGACTTAAAAAAAAAGTTTTAAAGCTGCTTCTTCTTATGCTATGCCTTTGCATTCTAAGACCAAAAATGAAGGATTGTGAGACATAGAGCAACCCAGCTGCTGCTCATCCCCAGCTGTGGCTTGTCTCTGTGCTTCTATTCCAGGGACAGGAGAAAGAGCAGGAAAGTACATATCCCAGTGCTGAGAGGCCAAAGGCCTTGTAAAAGTTGACAGGAGGCCCTGGGCCAACTCCTGCTGATGGCCAGAGGTTCCCCTGCCTGGTATGGATGCTCATATTCCGAGTGGGTCATGGAATTAGGTCCCAGTTCATACAACAAGCCTGACTTAAGCCATATATTTCTGTTGTGCCCTTAAACAATCAAGTGCAGCATTTTGGCTTTTCTGAAGAGGAGAAATTTGCCTTTTTTTCACCAGACAGTTCTTTTATCTCCAGGCTTTAAAGCCAGAAGAAAGTTTTCCTTCAGACTGAATATATTTAGAAGCTGTCTGAAGTCATTTAGAGCCTGGTTTCTGAGGTGAAGCAATTTAACTTCATCGCTGGTTTATGTGTCTGCAAAGGCCTCCATCGCCTCAGTTTGAAGCTCAGACACTGTCTGTAATAAATAGTGGGGGGAGGGAGAAAGCTCCTTCCTTTGATTATAAGAAGTGTATAGACTAGACTGGACTTCAGGAAGCCAGCATTGATCTCGAAGATCACTGAATAACATGGGCCATGAGGCACTTTCATTTACTATTCTGTCTGAAGATCCCAGCTGGGCCTCACATCCCAGCTCCACAAGGAATCACACAAGGAAATAAGACATCAGCATTCCTGCCTTGCACGGCCAACAGACCATGATTTAGATTTTGGGCAATGGATGAATACATATATGTGTGTGTGTGTCTGTGTCTGTGTCTGTGTCTGTGTACATCTAGAGAAGTGTATATAAAAACATATACATGCACATATATGGAGAGAGCAAAACACCATCTGACAAAACTGGCAGTGCAAAGCAAACATGGATGCCTTCTATAACTGCTATATAAATTATTATTTTGTTTTTCTTCCCCTAATTACCTGGTGTGATGGCAACAGGGGTCTGGATGTCCTTCCCCATATAAGAGGTCTCCCCATGCAAGACCATATGAGTCACTTGTTCATGCAGCTGTCTGCCTCTTGCACATCTGTCAGGAACCTGTGGCCCAAGAGCTGGGATATGGAAGGTCATGATGTTTCACACAGCCCTCTGCAAAGACTGTTTATCTGGTATTACCAGGCAAAAGGGGAGTGTAATATGCCAGGGTGATTCCAGGTTTTTCAGATCTCAGGAAGGAAAGCCTGCCCACCTTTGCCATGGTAATTTACACTGAACACATCTGGGAAGGATTTTCATATGCTGGTATTTTGAGGAAAACTTCTGGTTCAAAATTAAGTCCAGAAAAAATGGGTTATTAGGCTGGAAAAAACAGTTAGGAGATGGGAGTTGCTTCCCATGCCCTTGCCTCACTCTGCACATACAGCAGAAGGATCAGAGAGCTCCAGTTCAGCAGAGATTTACTCTGGAGGCAATGCTGTGCACTTTTGCAACACTGTAAATAATTCCAAGATCTGTCTGTATGAGAGCTCTGGGAGGGAAAAACAACCCCTGTTCATGTCCCAGCAATAAGACTCATTTCTATGAACGCATCTATCTGCCAATGCCCCATGCCACCGATGGCTGAGCAGGACTTCCCTTCCCAGCTGTGTGTAGGCCACTCTGACATCTGGCACCGAGGCAAAGAGCAGGAGCATACATGTCCTTTGTAGACTTGCTCAGTGCCCTGTTAGTGCCTAGAGAGCATGAAGGAGAAAGACATATCCTGAGCAGGGTTGCAGAGCTGGGTCTGAGGATGGGGTAGTAGGAGAATGGATAAAAGCCTGGAAATAAATGAGAGACTGGGAACTGGTGGTATTTCTTGAGACTGGGAGGAAATAGGAAAGACAGAATTGTAAGCAAAATGGGAATATGCTGAAACAAACAAACGAAAAAGTGGGACAAGTTGGTGAAGGAACTACTGCCAAAGAGAGGAGAGATTGTGATGGCCTGTAAGAAGACACAATGCTGGTTCTAGGGTTCTCTGAACCTGGAAATCACTGCAGGGACCTGGAGCACCTGTGAAGAACTGCAAGCAGCAGCGACTGAATTTGCTTAGGCTCCCCCACTAGCATTTCAGGAGTGGCTGCAGCAGGGATTGAAGCCTTGCCAGCCCACAAACACACGCTCCCCATGACACTATGCCAGCCACTGAGGAGCACAGGGCACTCTGGTGCGTTTCCACTCCCCACCCAGTAGCCCTGGCACCCCTCTCCTGGTCCCACTCAGATCCCTGGCTTTTCTTCCCCAGTGCTGGTTTTTCCATTTCTCTCTTGCATTCATTTTTATCCCTCTGGCTTTTTAAACTGATGGGAGCTCATTGTTCAAAAATAAGCCCTCTTTTGAAATAGTGTTACTTCTCTCCTTGAACTTTTCCCTGTGAATGACTTGACATTAAGCTGATAGTTGCTCTTAACCAATTGTTAACCTATTAGTGGAGACCATAAAAATTACTGAAAGGCCAAGGCTAAAGCTGTTTAAATGAGAAATATTTCTACAGAACTCCCCCGAGAAGAAATAAAAAAGCTCCTGCCGACAGAGCGGCTGCCAGTTTCAGACTAACGGGTTTGAAGATGATGTTTTGCTAACAGCAGTTAATCAGTAAATTCCCATTACTAATAAGGCCATCACTCTTGGCTGAAGCCGCAAATTACATGTTATGTTTCTCAGTGCTGAAGATAAAGTGTTCTTTAAATTTTGCATCTGCAAATGTAATGTTTAGCACAAAACACCACCAGGAAAAACAAGAGGAAAATTGAAAAAATGTCACACACATTCTGCATCAACTTGCTTCTCTGTCACTTAAATTGCATATCTTTTTTGTTTTGGTATTTATTGTCACCTTGAAATTTATATTTAGGAGGGGAGTGGAAACCATGGGTGCTGAGTTTTGATCTCAGGCATGCTGCTGCTGCATGAGAGGCATCCTAAAGTCAGACATAGCCTGATGTAAGTGAAATCAGAACTGGCTCCTGTCACAAGACAAAATTAAAAAGAAAACATCCTGAAAAGTTTCATTTTAATGCTGCATCTTGATTGTCATCCAGATCTTTTGCTTGCTTACAACATTGCAAGTCTGGCTTCCTTCCACTGATGCAATCATTATTCCAGATTTCAACTCTCTTACTAGAGAGTAGGATTTTTGCCATCAGTGTCCAAAGAAGAGTACAAAAATGTGTTTTATTGTAGTTAGAGAGCTGGAGGCACTGCTTGATTACCAGTCCCCTTTGTACTGCTTTCCCCGTCCCAGACACAGCCAAATTCAGAATCCATACAGTTGCTTGGAAATGGAAGATGAAAAGTGCCAATAGCTAACTCGACAGCAGGGCTTTTTTCCAGCATGAAATGTTCTTTATCTACATTTCCAGAGACAGTCATACAAAAGTCAGCTGCTTTAGGTAAAACTCCTCCCTCCAATACCAAATGAGGTTTGCAGGGACACGGCAGCCTCATTTCTGCTGTCCACTTACTTCATAAGAAAGTGTCTACGTGCCTGACAGCCCTCCATGACCTTCAGCAGCAACTTCAGACTTACTGGGCTGTTGGTAAGAGTGGGATTTTGCCCTGCGCTCTTAATTCTGCATAGGACTGGGTGCACAAACACAGGCAGACACACGCCAACCCCACAGCGACCATGGTCCCACTCAGTGTTGGAGGATATTGGTTGGACTGTGGAGCACGTTGTTCAGACTCTGTGCTTGGGTGGGTGCAGGAAGGAAGCCCTCTCTCTTGGTGCTGATGGGAGTGTTTCCCTATTCTCCTCTCTTTCCCTATCAGTGCTCTCTGTTTGGAACCAAGCCCCTCTTTTTTCCAGTGCTGCTGGGCAGCCACTTTCTGGAGCAGGCAAAAAAGCCATGATCCCCTGGGGAAGGAGGGATGGTGTAATGGCATACCAGCAGCAGACAGGAAATATTGTGCTTTGCTTCAAGGGAAGTTTTTCCCTCACAGGGAAAAAGCTGAAAGACAACAGTTGTTTTGAAGGAGAAGCATATGTGGCCCAGGAGAATACAAAATATGTTGTGCACTCCATGGTATCTGCCGCGCTGGCCACTAGCCGCCCGGTGGCGTGGCAGGCAGCTGTAAAGTGTCCTCCGCTGTGGACACTGCCGGAACTCCGTGCCCCACAGGAGACGATACAGCAGATCGCGTGCAGGTCTTTGCCTGGGGAGCTTGTGCTCCGCTCANTGCCTGTCAGAGGTCAAGAAGGGCTCAAGACCAGAGGGTCAGAGCCTAGTACCAAAGTGCCTTTTGAATCCCTGGCTCTGTGTTTTCTTGGCACCGAAAACTCGCCTGTGAATTTCTCAGTCAAGATGATGCTGGCTGGTGATGTCTGGTGTTTTCTTCTTCACTTTCATTTCTGTTAACACATCTTCTGCTTTCTCTTAGAGCTATGTACAGTTTCCTTTCGGGTGGAATTCTGTATTTTTTGGCTGTGCTCTACTTTCTACATTTTCTGCACATATTGTCCCACTTTTGCTTGCACCTCTGTATTCTTCCTTCACTTAGGAGCTAACCTTGTATTAATCATTTTTTTCCCTGTCCCTTGCTCTCCTCACTTAGAACAGCTTGGTTCTTCTCTTACAACTTTGTATTTTCCACCAGAAAATCCGCTTCCAGGTGGATCCCTCCTTCAAGATCACTGTCTAGGAAACAAAATGTCAGCTAGGAGTTTTCTACCTTGAACCGGGAAATGCTGACAGCCATGAAATTCAAGTTCCAGGGAACAGGTCTAGAAAGCTGGGAACTCATTTTCTGTTGCAGCTGTACAATATGAAGGCTGTAAGTGGCCTCAGAGCAGGCCCGTGACTGCAATTCTCAGTTTTTCTCTACCTATTTCCAAGGATGCTTAATGTGAAGTTAACTCTGTCAAGCTACCTCAGCTTTACCTCAGTGCACCTGCCTGTACAGGGCACCTAATAACAATTCTTCTCTGAATGAGTAGTTTTATACAGTATTTCTCAGGTGCTGGCATCCACCTGAAGTTTTAGCCACCACAAGCTTAAAATTAGGCACAGCAAAGTAGGATAAACTGTCTTATATAGAGGCACATACACACACACACACACACACACACACACACACAGACAAAGACACATGCAAATACATGAATGCCTATCTGCACCCTGACCCTGAGCAGTGATCACCACATACAGCAAACTGCACATCCCAGAGATAGGAGATGAACCTGGTTTCTATTTGAAGTCTCTCCCAAGCACTCTGATTGACGAAGTGTTCAGCTTTCCCAAACTGCTGCCTCTATGTGTTGCTCTGAAAGAGCTTCAGTTGGACCCATGCCAGTGAAATCCTTTCCATCTTGTCTTCCTGAATATTTCCCTGGCTATCTCCTTTTGACCTTCTACCTGCTAACCCTTTGACCAGTTTGCACAGCTCAGCCAGAGGGTAGAGGCTCAGGGATGCTGAGAGCCTTCAAGTTTTACCCATGAAGTCCCTACACTCACACAAAACCCTTTCTCTGTGAGGAAGCCAGCCTCACTGTTACTGTAACTGGTGTCTCCATTGCCATGAGCAGCTACTTCTACTTCAAGGACAAATATCCCAAACTGTGATCCTCAGTGCTGTTATTTAATGTCACCTCCACCAAAATGTCCCTAAGGATCACATCTTTCACCAGGGAAGTGTCCTGGAAACCCTAACAACTTAATTTTGAGCATGGGCAGTGGTTTCTAAGTCTGCACTAGAATAAGAATCTCCACCTTACTCATACGTTCAAGGTACACAAAATAAACATCCTTTTGCCTTATGTCATCAGGCAGGGGTTTTTTAAGCTTTCTCCTGGGAGATGCAGATTCTAATCACCTCACTGGTAAGCATGCAAAGTAGAGAAATCATAACACCCCTCACTGGGGCTGTAAATTTATGATGGCATATTCCACACCTCAACAAGCCATCTAGCCACCAACCTGCCAAATAGAAGACCTGCCACCACATCACCAGACTGTCTTCTGGAAGGACTGGGCTCTTCTGAGCTTCTGAACAAAAGGGCTTTGGCTTCTAGTTCCAGGAGGTTTAAGGCTATGAATCGTAATTGAAATAACATACCTCCTTCAGGAAATGGAGTTCATCTACTCTGGGATGAGGGCATAAAATTTAAGATGAGCCCTTGTCTGTAACACTTCTTCTCAGCAAGCTTCATGAGACCTCAGCTCACAAATGAAGGGCATCTTGTGCAGTGGCAGGAACATAAAAGTCAGATGATAGAGTTTTGAGTACTGTTATGAAAGGGATGGTTTACAAATCTCCTCCTGGGCATTTAACAGAGTCAGCTAGCCCAGCTGAGTTGGGAGAAAGCTTTCACCTGAAAACAGCAAACTCGCAGTTGACTGCGGGGATGGGGGAGGCAGGAAGGGGGTGGTTTTTCTCTAAATTTCCAGATATTGATTTTCCATTTCCACACATGAATCTGTCTCCTGTGTTTTATTTATCCAGTTCGAAGTATTTTGACTTGGTCTTGATTTTATTGACTTGGGTATTTTTGTTGGCTCTACCATCCCTCATCAGCAGAGACTGAGAATGGGCCCTTCACAGCCAAACCCCTGTCCTGTTACTGCCTGTGAACAAGAAGCATCAACAGTAGCCATGGGCAGCAGTGGTCTTCCACCTTCTCCAGAGAAAAACTACCCAGAAGAGTATGCAAACCTCCAAGGCAATCTGTCACATGAGAAGGAAAAAACCCTCCATTAGAACAAATGGAGTACTCTGGGTTTCCTTTAGGGGTTACCAGCAATGTTAATGAGGTGACTGGTTGCTTCTTTTGCAAAGAACCATGAAGTAGGGGTTTTCAAGTGTGAACTGGTTCATTTTAAGCCAGCTGTATAGTTCCATACACCAGCTGCAAGGACCTAGAGCTGCAACACTTGTTCAGCTCAGAACAGAACCAATTTCAAATGAGCAATCTGGGTAAGAGGCTCTCCAGTTTAAGAAGTAAACTGAATTAGAAAGCATGATTAATTGCTATGGCTTACTTTGCTTCAGATTTAGCTTCTTTGCATGCTTACCAGAGAAATCACAACACCTACATTTGCTGCAAATAAAAACACTATTCATGTTAATTGATTTTTATACTGTAAATTTATTACCTAAAGTTTCATGCTACGTAGCCATGTGGTTTAACAGCCTTCAGCCCACCTCTGGCTCAGAATGGATGCTTGCATTAAAGCTCCATGTGGAGAATACAGCAACTTCAAGATCCACCACAATACAGAGTCCAGCACAACAGAGGTTTCCCAAATTCACCAGACCTATCCTCAGGCAGCAAGCAAATGCGTGCTGAGGGAAGACCCCTGCTGGTCAAAGGAACCATTCAGGCTCCGGCTCAGGGGTTTGAGAGGAGCTTCAAGTCGCAGAGCCTGTGTCAAGCCTGGAACTGTGGACAGAGAGAAGAGGGAGCTGGAGGCTGAGCAGCACAAGGCAGGCAGCACTGCTTAAAGATGCCTTGAGCTAAAAGGGAAGGATGCAGAAAAAAGGAAAGTAAAAATTAGTTATATCTCTTAATATTAAAAAAAATTATTTGGAGATTCATCCAAAATTCAAAGTGTCAGTCATTTCTGAGTGCACAATAGCACTGTTTGCTTTTATATATTTTGTTCTCTTAAATTATGACCTCTGCCTGGATGTTGCCATTTCAAAAAGAGCAGAACAATTTTTTCCCTCTCTTTTTATTTTTTTCCAACTTTCCACAAAACCCTTCACCTCCAGCTAGAGAGGAGGCCTGGAAAATTTCAGCCTTCTAGGTGAAACTTTTGGATAGTTGCAAGAAAGTGAAAACAGGGAGATATAACATAATGGAAAACCTTTGGCAGCCTTAGTTATAGCTGTCACCAACGTTCCAGCCTTAATGAAAACTTTCCTGAAGCGAGGCTGGAGCAGAAGCATTAACCCAAAGAGGGCCTTTCCTGACCTCGCTGTGGTTTGCAGGCAGCTGAGCCCCCCGAGACAGAGAGAGCTGCTCAAGCAGCCATGTTCCATTTTGGAAGAGGCTTGCATCTGTAAATCAGAATGTTATTTCTGCCCAGGATTTAATTCCCTTCACCTTGGGGTGAGAGGCCGCGATGACTTGCCCATGACGAGAGCTTTCTGCATTCCTGGTTTGCAGAAAATCCTGTCTGGTAATCCCTGAGCACCAGCAGCGCAGTTCTGGCCAGCTTCCCTGGACCTGCCATCCCACCGCCCGCCAAGTTTCCATGGAAAGGACACTCAGCCTCGCCTGACAGGAGACAGAGATGTTGTGTGCTAAACTGCTGGACTCCCTGCAGATTCAGACAAACAGACCTTGACTCCTGGCTCGCCTCCCCTCGCAGGGCACCCCTGACCCGGCAAGGTCAAGAGCGTGAGCCTCAGTGCAGCGCCCCAGGCAAGCGGGAAAGGGTGCACCAAGGCTCCTCCCACCACAGCTCTGTCCACAGCAGTCCCAGACAGGGAAACAGAGCTCCACCATGCCCAGCCAATCCAGTTCAGGGCGGAGGCACCCTTGGCCCCCAAAAGCTCTGCATTTGCTCTAGATGACCAGCTGGCATTTCTGAGAAAGGTTCGCTGTGTGTTCTGCATTGTTGGCTGGTTTGCAACATGTAGAAGTAAAATGTGCTCTAGGTTATAGAATCATAGAATATCCTGAGTTAGAAGGGTTGATAATCCACAAGGATCATCAAAGTCCAACTCGGATTATACCCCACTGGCAATCCACACCAACTGTATGGTCTTGAAATTCCACAGCACTATCCCAGTGGCTTCCAGAGAGAGCAAAACCCAACCAGCACTTCACTCATCATCACTTGTAACTCTGTTACTGAGAATCTCATTCAGATAAAACCAACATGTTGCTTTAGTATTTGTCACTTAAAATAATTAAATTTTGGCCCAGACTTTTACAGTGCTGCTTAACTTCAAGAATTCAAATAAAAGAGTTTTCCTCATTACTTTGCAAGGTCCTGCACCTGGGCTGGGGGATGAAAGGGCTGAGAGCAGCCCTGTGGTGAAAGACTTGGGGGTTCTGGCGGCTGAGAAGCTGGACATGAGCCAACAGTGTGCACTCACAACCCAGAAACCCAATTGTGTCCTGCACTGCATTGAAAAGAGGTGTCACCGGCAGGTCAAGGGAGGGGATTCGTCCCCTCTACTCTGTTCTTGTGAGACCCCACCTGGAGTGCTGCATCCAGGTGTCCAAAGAAAGGACACAGAATTTTTGGAGCAAGTCCAGAGGAGGACCACAAAAATGGTCAGAGTGCTGGAGCACCTTCCCTATGAAGACGGGCTGTGATAGTTTGGGTTGCTCAGCCTGGAGAAGAAAAGTCTCCAGGGAGACCTTAGAGCACCTTCCAGTACCTAAAGGGCTTATAAGAAAGATGTAGGGACAAACTTCTTTAGCAGGTTTAGCAGGGCCTGTAGCAATAAGACAAGGAGTAATGGTTTTTAACTAAAAGGAGATACATTTAGATGAGATATTAGGAAAAAATATTTCACAATGAGGGTGGTGAAACACTGGAACAGGTTGTTTGAAGAGGTAGTGGATGCCCCATCCCTTGCAAACATACAAGGCCAGGTTGTATGGGCCCCTGAGCAACCTGGTGTCATTGAAGATGTCCCTGCTCACTGCAGAGCAATTGGACTGGGTGACCTTTAAAGGTCCCTTCCAGCCAAAACTATTCTACAATTCTATGATTACTTTCTTATTATGTGTCTAATTGTCTTATAATATACCTAATTTCAAAAGTGGCCTGAGGGCTGATTCTGAAGAGAAATAGCACACTTCCATGCTGCTGAAACACCTGAGAGGAGAAATACCTCAGTTGCCAACACACCCATATGATGGGCTTAAGTGGCTGCCCCATGAATACACTGAGTGAGTACCCTTCACTCTTTTAGGGTCTTTTCTCTACCCACACATTCCACAGTGCTGGATTTCAGGGACCACTGCAGGAGACTCACAGTGTCACAGCTAGAGGGGATGTCATGACAAAGCCAGGGTAGGTAGGCACAGTCCTGAGCTGAGTGAGGGCTGAGCAGTCATGACCACCAATTTCTGGTCTCCCCACCATCACAACATGAAATAGTGTTCCAGCTTTCTGGGACAGAAGGGCTGCAGCACAGGCACAGAGCAAACTGTAAAATCATCACAGCCTTGGGGCAGCCATCGAGGCCAAAATAAGTGCAGGTGTACTTGGTAAACTACCATTTTGTCACTGGACTGATAACCATGTTTGCAGTCCCAATCCTGTTAATGAAAGGCAGAGCGGAAGGAAATACTGTCCTCTTGACCCCTGGGCTCCCGAGCATCACTGAGGTCTGAGGATATTTAGTTGTGTTTTTATATATACATGTGTTGCACATTACCTGCATGTCCATAGGACTCTTTCCTCTCTACAGACAGAGTATTGGTTTACATTGATACACACAGATTTTTTGGTGTCTATCAATCAGGAGTGAGTCAGGCTTATGGTGACAGCTGCCAATTTTGCTCTGTAACTGCAATTGATCATTGATTTGGAAGAATATAGCAAAAAACAATGATAGCTTATGTGTTGTTCCTCCTGTCCCCCTACGAGAGGGAAGTTTCTGGCCCCACAGCATGAGGATTGCCAGAAAAAGTTGATTTTGCATCCAGCATAACTGAGGTATGGGAAAGAACGGGTAAAGGATCCTCTAACAGCAAATCTACCATGGGTGAAGAAAGTTTCTCTTGTGTCAGAAGCTGCTTGACACAAAGCTGCTGCCTCCCCCACTCCACTGCCCATTTCTGCCTCCCCTCCTCCTCCTCCTCCTCCGCCTCCTCCAAATCCCTTCCTCCCCCAGGATGAACCAAACAGCAACAGCAATTTTTGCAGAGTTAATCCAAGTCAGGGCTAAAATCTTCCAGGAGAGGTTTGGAACAAACAGCTAGGACTGCTGGTAGAGGTTAGAGGAAAATGTAAAATAATAATAAAAAGCAGTTATCATTTGTAAAAGGCTGACTGGCTACTGTTTAACAACCTTACCTGTGACCAGGATGATACTAATATTAAAACCAGGGATATCAGTGATGGCAAGTGCTTGGAAAACATTACATTTAAGCAGAAAGGCTCTTAGAGGATCAGTTCACATCTCGCTGACATACAGCTATCCGGCCACTCAGAGTCTCTAAGATATATGAAGCAATTGAAAGGACACATACTGTAATTACAGGGATATACAGATATGCATGTTTCAACCTTAGCTTCAGAGCAATAAATCTTTGTGAGGTAGATAAATCTTTGGTTGGGAAGAGAGGACTCTTGCTCCTGATTCCTGTAAAGTAAACGTGCTCTCACATTAATAAGCTTTTAAAGTGAATAGTTTCATTGATTTTGGTGGGGTTCCTTGCAGAAGTGGGGATTGTAATGTTTCTTCCAGAGAAATCTGACCGGGACACATTTTTTGCAATGTATTTCAGGCACATTTGCAGTAAAATGCAGTAACTTTTCCAAATTGAGGGGTCAGTGTGTTTCTTTTTCATTATTAAGCCAGTGATCTACAACAGATAGCATTTTTCTACAGAGTAGTCCTTGATACATTTCCTGCCAGGAGGTAGGATGTGATGGTTTTCCTATCACACAAGGGAATAACCATGCCAATATTATTCTTTCTTGCACCCTGCATTTACTGCACCAATGGATGAAAAATAAGGGCACAAGGCTCACAAAATGCCAACAACTGAGTGTGTGTATCTTCAGGGTTTACCATTGTGTAGTCAAAGGATTGACTTGATCTGGTTTTCATGTGTGTGAGTGGTTGCCTTAGCCATGGCAGAATTGCCTAGAAGCTCCAAGTCCATTTCAGACTGTAGCATCTCTCTAACTGGCACTCAATGGAAGCATCAGAAGAAGATGCAAAGACCACAGATACACCCAGGTGTTTTGCCAGTCCCTGTCAGCTAACAGCTGGTTTGTGCTCTCGAAAACCTACCTCTGTTAGTCTTTCTGTAAATGTGTTATACTTTTAAAAATTCCTCTGTCTCCAAAGTACTGTGGCACTGGTATCCTCAGACTAATATGTAATGCTCAGAAATCCTCATACTGACTTTTTTATTTCTTTCCACGCTGCGAAAGGTAAGTAGCACTATTTAACCTACCCCTCTTTTGCCATTATTCTCTGATTCTCTCCTTGCAAGGATAGTTGTATCCGTCTACCTCTCCTTTGCATGTAAACCTTTTCACACTTCCAACTGTTTTTGCTACCCATCCTTAGTAGCCATTTATTTCCCACACAGTTATGTCCAGATCCAGCAAGCCCAGCTCAACCACAGCATGGACTATTTCATAGTATTCCTGTGCCAGTCTATATGCAGGGGCTGGAATTCATCTTATTCTGTGCCAACAAGATCTTTGGATGGTTTTTTCCTATTCTCTAGAGAGTCTGTGTCCCTGAGGGGCTCAGTCACTGGCAGGGACTATTTAGACAACACAAATAATTAACTCTTAATTAGCTGAAACCTCCAAGTCTAGCCGAACCCTTAAGCAAGGCTTAAGCTAAGCTCAGTGAGGTTTGGGAAGCTCGGTGGCTTGCAGGATTGTCTCTTTTTTTCTCTGAAGTACTTTCCCAATTAAGCGGTAGTTCAGAAGAGGCTGAGGAATTTAGATCGTTATAGGTGACAGTCCTTGGGAGCTCTGAGAAAAGGGCCGGAGGGAATAGTCCCCTCTTTCACTTGAGCAATGAGGTGACTGCCCTGGAAATCACTTCTTTTAGTGCCTTATTAGTATTCTGACACGCTGCTCATCCTATTAAAAATTACCTTGTCACCGGTGCCTTTACTAACTGTCATAAGCATGGATGGGGCATTAACAGGCAATTCATTAGCTGTGCTCTGTTCCAACACTCTGAAGCTATCCACAGCTGCTGAGGAAGGGTTTCCGCTATAGGGAATGGATCCTGCCCTAGAAACAGCCATAAAGATGCACGCACCTTTAAGTAGGTGGCCGAGGGGTCACAGCATTATTTTCCCCAGTGTTGCCTGCTGAACAAGATCAGGTCCGTTTCCTCTCTGAGTCAGAAAAAGGTGGGGAAAGCCATAAAAATAAAGGGACTGTCAAGGACATGAGCAGGACAGGGGCAGAGAAGTATTTCGAAGAATCATCATCACTGCTCTTCACCCCAAATATTTATTGTACTTTTTTAAAAAGGATTCCTGGAGGGGAAAAAAAAGGCGCAGAAAAGTATTCCATTTGGCCTGGGAATCCAAATTCATGAATTAATTTTTCTTTTCTTTTAAAGATAGTGGTTGTTGGTACTTTGTTAATTAATTTTAATGATGGGTATTAACAGTACAGGTAAAGATACAGAAACTTTACAGATCTTCTTAAAGATAAAATCCCAAAGAAGTATGTGGGAACTACTGCTTAAAGATCTACACCCCCTTTGTAATTTTATTAGAGCTGTGGAAATAACTGTTTCTCTCGGTTCACATTTACAATAATAACTCTTTGGACATGAAGAAATACAAATTTTTAGTTTCTTTTTATCTTTCAAGTTGCTTTCTACATCCAATTTAGGTTAACTCTGATCCTAAAGTGAAATTTCTTCTATTAGTTTCTCTCTTTAAGGTTGTGGTGCCTTGCACACCCCACCTGACTCACGGCATCCTACAAGAAGGCTTATTTATATATATCTTCTTTGGTTTTGTTTTTGTTTCTATGGAATGTAATACGCAGGAAATCTGCATATGCCTTTTTTTTGAGAAGAGGAAACTTCTTCAGTGAGGCATTCTCTGTGCTTAAATTTAGAGAACAGAGTATAAAAGCAGTTACATGGAAGCACAATCCAGAGTTCTCCTCTGCCAAAAACACTATCTCAGCTCTCTAGCTGTAACAGACCATACATGGGGGAAGCAGCCTTCACCCTCTGCTCTACAAACATAACTCAAAAGGAGAGCCACGGAGAGATCATCCTGACATCATGCGGGATTAACAGAGCTAATCCAAGAAATCATCGCATGTAAAGGATTCTTTGGATCAGATACATCCACAGAATTGGATCATTTCCTTTTAAATGTGCTCTGCTTTCCCTTTCAGGGTCTGCATTTCCAGGTGCAGACAAAGCATTTTCTGAGACATCATTTAACCACTCACAGTCCTGCAAAGGGGCAGCTGTAGGTTTATGCACAGTAGAAGCCAACGTCAATCTGCAATGAACTCTAGAGTTAATAATGAAGAACAGGTGAGAAATCAGTTTCCTGCTCTTTACCTGGGGGACAAGGAACACTGTTTTGGGACCTGGCTCCTCAGTAGACATCATAAATAGCTACACACAAAGCAGAAAAAAAAAAAAAGCTTCTCTATTTCCATGAGTTAAGCACATACTTTAGGAATAAGTTAATCACACTGTTGTTTCCTGTCTCCTACCAATAAAAGGAGACTTATTTTAAGTATAAAATGGTCTCCAACAGAGCCACTCAATTTTTACAAAGAACCGTTGGATCATGTTGGCAAAATCCACCAGCTCACTGACTCCAGGTTTATTGGAGCTGCCAGATCCTGTGTGATGGCTTCCCAGCAGGGAATCAAGGCCTGGAGAACAGAAACCTGCAGGACTGCCTTCAGGAATGAGAGGCATCCCATGGCAGGGACCTTGGCAATGTCATCCCTTTGGAGACCAAGTGTGTTGTTAGAGCAGCCCTGCAAGAGACGCACCAGCCCACAGAGGGTGTAAAACCCTGCAGCCCCACAAACCTTGTTGTGATCACGTTTCAGGGCCAGTGGACCTGCGCTGCCAGTACAAAACATGGCAGTGCTGATCCCAGAGATCTGCGGTGGCACTTCTGCCCCTAAACCACACACTGTGATAACATTTGGGTCCCTAATTCCTACTGAAGTGCTTAGCTTCCTTGAAACCTCTCCAAGATTTCAATGCCTTTGACGCAAGTAGGTTCCTCCGCAGCTTCGGT
>VZTH01001261.1:232681-358160 GCA_013397815.1 Aleadryas rufinucha
AAAAAAAAAAAAGCTTCTCTATTTCCATGAGTTAAGCACATACTTTAGGAATAAGTTAATCACACTGTTGTTTCCTGTCTCCTACCAATAAAAGGAGACTTATTTTAAGTATAAAATGGTCTCCAACAGAGCCACTCAATTTTTACAAAGAACCGTTGGATCATGTTGGCAAAATCCACCAGCTCACTGACTCCAGGTTTATTGGAGCTGCCAGATCCTGTGTGATGGCTTCCCAGCAGGGAATCAAGGCCTGGAGAACAGAAACCTGCAGGACTGCCTTCAGGAATGAGAGGTATCCCATGGCAGGGACCTTGGCAATGTCATCCCTTTGGAGACCAAGTGTGTTGTTAGAGCAGCCCTGCAAGAGACGCACCAGCCCACAGAGGGTGTAAAACCCTGCAGCCCCACAAACCTTGTTGTGATCACGTTTCAGGGCCAGTGGACCTGCGCTGCCAGTACAAAACATGGCAGTGCTGATCCCAGAGATCTGCGGTGGCACTTCTGCCCCTAAACCACACACTGTGATAACATTTGGGTCCCTAATTCCTACTGAAGTGCTTAGCTTCCTTGAAACCTCTCCAAGATTTCAATGCCTTTGACGCAAGTAGGTTCCTCCGCAGCTTCGGTGGATCCACCCTAAACACCGAGCTTTTCATATCCGCAGGACCCCGCAGAGCCCCGGGCATCACCCACGGCCGACATCTGACGGCTTACAAGCCACCCTGAGAGCAGGGGCTGCAAGAGGCGTCGCTCGCCATCCATCACTCCATGGGGAGAAGCGGCGGAGGGGGCGATGGGCTCCGACCCCGCTCCGGGTCTGGGCTGCGCACCCCGCGGAGCCGCCGTCGGGCGCAGCCAGCGGCGGGGCCACTGCCCGGAGCGCGGCTGACACCTTGTGGCTGCCAGCCCGCACGTCGGCCCCGGGCAGCGGGCAGAGACGGGCAGGGCCGCGGCTTCCTCTGGGCCGGGGGGCCGGGGCGGCGNTGTGGCTTGGCTTTTTCATCAGAGAAACAGCACGTGCTTTGGACAAAAGAGGCTGGTTGAACATGGGCTGTGCCATCCTCCATCTCTTTGGGGTCCTGCTGAGACCTGCTGGTCTTTCTTTTCCTCAGTAATTACCTGCAGCATCTGTAATTTAAAAAGAAAAAAAAAAACCGACATTCATTTTTTCTCGGAGGTGTCATGGTTATATGTCCCCACTTTGCATTCAGAGTACAGGAGCAGTGCAGGCTGTGGTAATGAGGCTGGCTGGCCATCCCCAGCCCAGCTGGGGTGAGTGGCAGAGCCTGGCAGAGCCGGCTGGCACATTCTGGGGACATCATGAACTCAGGTGATTGCCAGACTCCGAGGTGAAGTTACAGAGGGGCCTCATGTGACTTCACTCATGTGGCGTTTCATTAAAGGACTTTGTGCCGATCAGAATGATGGAGCATAGACCAGCGTGTTGGCTCTGCAGGCTAATTAGTCTCTCAGACCTTCTGCTCCTCTGGAAGTCCCAGCCCGGCTGGGCAGGATGGGGCTTTGTGTTGCTCGTGTTGAGTGGCCAGGTTCCACATCTGTGGTGCTGGTATTTCACTGGTCTGCGGGGCTCTCATTTGGCCTATAAACCACAAACATCTGCTGGGGTTATGGTCGGCTTGTTGGCTGATTTCAGCAGGGGTGGTGACCTGCTGTACTAGTCAATCAGTTCTGGAAGAGCAAACTGGATGCAATGCGGAGGAGTTTGAGAGAGCAGGAAAAGCACTCAGCCGGTCAAAAACAAAAACTAGGTTAAAAAAAGAGCTGTGCAAATGGTAAAATGCTGCAGCTTAATAGCCTGGGCAAAGCACATACTTGTGTCCAGGTGTCCTTGGTGTTTTCCACACATTCTTTCCCTCAACAGCTAAATATTATTTTTTAATGCATGTTGACAATAGAGCATGCTAGTTTATCAACCCAATAAGGTAAGCAAAAGTCTAGAGTCACTTAAGAGGAAGGAAATTACCAGACAAAAATGTGCCTCACGCCCACATTGATAAAGTACTCTTAATTTGATTTAGTCAGGGAATAGTTTATTTTAAAGTGATACAACAGTGATAAATTCACAGTAATACCTCAGATTGCAAGGACATCATCAGCTGTTAATGCGGATGTCATGTGTGTCTCAGAGAAATGTCATCATAGTTTGGCAGTCTGAGGAATGACGTATAAGAGACTAACTGCTCTCCATCACAACAATGCTGGCTGGAAGAATTTCACCAACCCTTCCCTCTACTTTCCTTGGATTGACACAGATAGACACTAAGACAGGAATGGACTGTCAAGGCTCTCAGTGTTCAGCCTCATTTCTTTAGAAAAGAAGTCCATGCTGCTGGTCTGATTCACCTCTCTTCTGTGCCAGGGTAGATCCAGACTGATTCTGGAGGATTTGCACGGGCAGACAACAGAGATGTCCTTTCTTAAATGACATATATAAAGTTCTTCCCATGTAAAGTCAGCTTAGATGCAGGAGTTTGGGTGAAGAACTGTTGAAGCTACTTATCCCACCAGTTATTCTATAGTCTCACTGAGAATTTATTTCCAGGTCAAGCAGGGCAGTACATGCCGAGAAGGCAAGGATGGAGCACATCTCTGTGTAAATAATACCTTAGGCCTGAACTGGACCAATTTCTGCTGGCAAAAAAGACTCTTTTTTCAGGAACTCAGTCCAGTTGGGACTTCCAGCAAATGAAAGTATTTTATAGTGCAACCTTGTAAACTACTTAGGGATTTTGAAGATAAACAAATAAAAGCAAAGATACTGTTCCTGTGCCTCAGTGTCTGATAATTTCCCAGGAGCATGGATGGCTGAAAAAAGATCTCTTTTCTCGTGGTTACATACCCTGCTATTTCAGGGATGTCACTCACTGGACTGCGTTATCAAAACCATTTAATGAATCTCCCCTTGGGTTTGCATTCCTGAAGAAAGCCACAGCAGCCCAGATTGCAACTTACGGCAGCTTAACTGCTTCTTGAGGCCATGCTCACCCTGCTGGGTGACCTCCTTAAATCTCCCCAAAATGCATAGGAGTGCTTGATCCCCTTAGGAGCCCTTAAAAAGCCTGGCCAGAGTATCTGCCAGCATGTATCCCTGTCAAAAGACAGGGGCTGGACAGGAGTGATGTGAGGAGACTTCTGTAAAAAGCAGTCTACGAACCTGTGAGCTTAATGGATGGTGAAATATATTATATTTTTTTCTTTTAATCAACTGTTGCAAGTATTAGAGTAGGGAATAAAAATTTCCATTAGATTCTATATGGTGGGAAGATTATCTCTTTCTTTTGAATTCTCCTGGATTTTCCTATGAGAGCAAATGTGTCTGACTGATGGTGTGTGGCTATCAGACACAAGGAAAATTATCTAATTTATAGCCTGCACTGAGAAAGCTACCAGCAGCAGAATAAAATAGTTCTCCATATGGTACCATAAAGCTTCCAAAAACTATAGTTAAAGAAAACAACAATGCTCATAGAGAAATTCTCCTTTTGTAGAACAAGGAAGGGGTTACAGCAACAAGGCTGGTAAAGACTCACAATAAGGAACGATGTCTTTGATTGCCTTAGATGAATTTATAGCTTTTATGTACAGGATTACAAGTATTAGATGCATCTTTGTGCTAACACGGCTCATGTTTTGAAGTACAAGAAAACTCTACAGTTACATTCTGTGGAGGCTTCCACAGTTTGCCAAATGGAAAAACATTTGGAGGTTTGGAAAAATCTTGCACATAAATTACTAAAGGCACGAAGCGCCTGAAAGATGGATGAAATCAGAAGCCAAGGAAAAGCAGCGTGTGTGCCAAGGAACAAAAAAAAACATGTAATGATTTCTTTTAATGACTCTCCTGCAAAATGGAGAGCAAGCTTCCAGGGCATGTCATATTCTCATAAAAGCAGCTTGCCTGGGTGATGAGAAATACCCTGTAAGTGGTCAGACCGAGACCAAATTTTTCATCCTTTCTGCACGTAGTTCTCCATTGATTATGTTAAGTGCTACCCACTGGTTAAAAACACAGCAAGCTCATTGTCTCTGCCTGTGTCAAAGGGCAGCTACACACTTGCTAATTTCCTGATTTATGACACTTCCTATAGAAGGAATTGAAAATGGGCACAAGGCGGGGGGACACACACACACTGTTAGAACAGAGGGAGATCAGGAAGTTTGTGATAAAGAAAAGGCAGGCTCTCGTCTGACATGTAATCTCTTGGCTTGAAGTAAACCTGCTCCTTCAAGGCTATGCCATCAACAGGGCCTGGCTCAAGTTTCACCACTAAATCTGAGTCAACAATCTCTAATCTGGACACTGGGCTCAGGATTCAGGCTCAGGTTGCAGTTGGAAGCAGACAACAGGGACACAGGGAGGTGGGGGTCAGGGGGAGTGGGGAGAGGAGGAAAAAGACAATCTTTGTTTCTCACTTGACTGTCCGCATAAGGCTGAACTGAGGTAATTTTTTTTTTTTTGTCATCTCCGAGATAAAACTTTGCACCTCTCTGGCCTTGAAGTTGCCTTCCTGACACTTATATTAAGTACAGAAGATATATATCTGAGAATGGGGGACATAAGTTTGCAGAGCAGCTCAGATTTGGAGTTCTTTTCATCTTTCTGACATGTGATACAGTGACATAAGCTGCCTGCAGTGGGGTTGCTATGCAGATATACAGTTTCTGAAAAGTTACACCAGGAAAACTAAAACCTACCGATGGATTTAGCATTTCACAAAGAAGCAGGATAAAATGTGTGGCAGTTAGACTCAAAAGCTAAAAAAGGTGAATTAAACTTTCATGAAAACAATCTCCCTAAAAATCCAAAAAGGATCAATAAGTATAAAAGTATCTTGTTGCATTCTTAGCCTTCGGGCTGCTGACTTAATCCTGCTACTGTATATAATAAAGGAGACCCTGTATGTTTAATGGCAGGGACAGAAAGAACTGGGAAATACTTGGGTACTGTTCCTCCTAATTTCACCCTCTTCCCTCCTCTTTGTTGCTGCTTTGCCATAATTTTATTTTGAAAAATAAAGACTAGAATAAAAAATATGTTGTCTGAGGCTTCCAGCCAAAAATGTGCCAGCACTTTCCCTTCCCACCGCCCCCCCAATCCTCCTCAAACTCCTTAGGCCAAAAGCCTTAACAAAAGCTGTTTTCTGTTTGGAAGATCTCCGGGTCCTGCGCTCTCTTTCCTAACCCCTAACACAGGAAATGATTTTATAATTCACGTTATTAAGGAATTCAACTCATGCTCCCCCCTCTTCCCACCTTGTTCCCTGGATGTCGACCGACAATAAGCCTGTGGGCTGGCACCCATCCTCTCTGACCCATCTGTGTCAGCTCCTCTACCTGACCCTGCCCATAAATCATCCTGCTGGACCTCTCGTGAGGGTGTGCGGGCAGCAGGGAGCTTTCCCCAGCATCCAGCCGTGCTTCAGCGCCTGGGAGCCTGCTCAGCCTCGTGTTTTGGGAGATACCTGGGACTTACAGAGCAGGCTGCTCCCGAGTCCTCTGTCTGTGTGTGTGTGTGTCTGTGTCCCAAACTTTATGTTTCACGTAATGCCTGTCATGCCAAAGACCATGCTAGCAACTGCGATGCAATAAATCAATCTCCTTTGGCAAGAACTAGAAACCACATCCCTCTCCCGAGGTACTCAGGAGAGGGCAGGTAATGCGAAGGCCCAGCATCACCCAGCACATGTGGGGCAGATGCCGGGGCAACTCTGCCAGCCTGGCACACACTCCAAAGCTGGCTGGGTGATGCTGCCAGTGCTGCTGCCCCAGGGAGCTCTTTGGCTGCCTGCCCTCCCTGTCCTGCTGTGCTGAGGGCCCAGGAAGTGTGGAGGAGAGCGGGGCTGCAGCACACTGAACTCCTGGAGCTGGCTTACAGAAGGCTCCCTTTGCTTCAGAGGTGGGCTCTGTAATGGGTCGATAAATGCATCAACTCTGAAGCCCTTTTGGGAGGAGGAGCAGATGCCCTTGTTCCAGGAGAGTGCCTCAAGCACTAACAGGAGGACTGTGCTTCCTCTTCCCAGCACTGTGGATGTCATATTCGCGTCTCTTCCCTAAGAAGTGAAGAGAACCTCTCCTGCCTTTCTTGGCACAACTTGTGTCCCACTAGACCAGCCAGGACAGATTGTATCACATCGATTCTGGCCCGGGACATGGAAAGGGATAAGAGCCTCTCTCAACTACTTGTTTTGCATGTGCCTATGTGGGCTCGATTCCTTCAGCTGAAGAAGGGGAGTGAAGCTGAGTCTCCTGGTCCCTCGGCAAACCCCCAGAGCACAACGTTTTTCTGGAAAAGAAGGCAGCATTCCTTCTTCCTCAAGCCTTTTTCTTTTGCTAAATAGGTCCAGCAAGGTCCTTCAAAAGTAGGCCTGCTGAGAGCTGGGAATCACAGCACATCTCTATCCTCAGCTATCTTATCGGCAAATAATAACCAAGCTTTCCTTCCCATCTGAGGCAGGATCCCACCTGCAGCGTGGGCTGCCCAGATGCCAGGAAGCCCCAGGAGAGAGCAGGTGGGGCTGCCCCTTCTCCGGTGATAGTCATGTGCCTGGACTATTGATGAAGGGACACACAACTTTTAGATGTTTGCATCATTTGTAAGAAAAGGTCCTGGGCATTTGGCATTTGGCTGCCTCTCTGTGTCTTGAGTATCCTTGGAAAACTTATTTCAGTAGCACAGTGGCTGAAGTGGCTGGGACACTTATCTGTTTCAGTAGACAGGTGATGCTTTAGAGACCAGGGAACAGCTTAGAGAAAAGAGATTGTCAGCAGTCTAAGTTACTCTTTTCTTCTTCCTTGTGGCCTAGTCTGTTCCTCACAGTGTCACAGAATTTCAAATCCCAACAGGTCTTGACTGGTCATCATGACAGGCAGAGGGACACACCGGTATCAGACACCCTGTCCCCCTTGGAGGTGCTGCAGTGCCCTGCAGTCAGCATCCATTGCACCTCTGAGCACCCATGCTCCCACCATCGCTGGAAGCAAACAGCCAGAAGCTGCTGTTCCGCTGTTTTTCATAGCTCTCTGTGTTTTGCTGGTGCTTCCCATGTTTCGTGTAAAATGTCTCAGTGTTGCTCAAGGTAGCAATGCATTTCTTTGCCCAGTACCACATAAATGACAGCTAAAATGTGTGCAAATCTATGTAAAGCAGTTCTCCCCATTTCAAAACATTTGGGCCTTTATGTTCAGTATGAAGCAGATTCAACTCAATTCCTGATTCCCTCTCCCTCTGCTGCACATCAGTGGATACTGAGTACCACCTTTCCTTACTCACATATCCCAAATATCAAGTCAACTTCCAGTGAGAGTGGAAGGCATAACAACTTAAGAGACTTCTTCTTTTCTGTGTTACACCTCTGTAAATCCAGAGCAATTCCAAGGGAATCAACCTGAACCAGCATCAGCAAATTTGCTCTTAGTTTGCACACAGAATGTTTGTCATAGTTATTATTAAATGATGTCTTTATATTCCAGGTCTATTTTTAAAACAAAGGCAATGAAGTTTGGGCATCCAGTTCTATATATGGACACTCCAAATGGCATTGAAATGCCTCATGCAAGTGTTTGGCTGAGTGTTGATTTGAGTGTCCAAATATGGACCTCAGAATGGGATATCTCACTTGGATAAGCATCCTTGCAAATTTGGCTCACAGCACTTATTTGAACAAAGCAAATTTATTTCTATCATTTAGCATGGAAAAAGCACGAATTGTTTTCATTTTGAGGGACATCCTTATTCACGGAATTGGGCCACTCAAAAAACTGTCATGTGTAGTAGTTCTGAATAAAATGAAGCTTTCAAAATCATCTAAGACAACACAGGAGGAAATTAATGCAGAGTGCTTGCAGCACGCAGACCCCCTTTTATCACAAGGGCAAAATACTTGCTGACAGCAAGAATTCAGTGCTAGCAGAAGGGCCCGTGCAGCTTGATCACAGCAAACTCCCCCTCTGCCCCGGCGGTGTGAAGGGATGCACGCACGGCCGGCTGCTCCGAGACTCGAGGCAAAACCGCCTCTCTCTGCTCACGGAGACAGTCTCTGCATCCCAAATCCGTACATGTGCAAGAGCTGGAGTGATGGCTGTTGCACGCAGGAACCTTCCTCTGTATCTCCCAATGCACAGGATTTTCTTTGTCTGGCTCCTTGATGGCGAGTTCTCCAGGAAAGAGCTTGGCTTGGCTCTTAGGTCTCAGTGCTTAATAAATAATGTCAGCAGCAAGTGAGCACCATTCTGCAAGTGTTTGCTGGGTTCCCCTTAATTGCAAAGGACCTTTACATCCTTTGTGTAATTCCATTCATTTTGTTGGCATCATACAAGGGATGGATTTGGCCTCAGAAATAAAGCAGGTTTCTCTTGAATAATGTATTGTACCATTTGGTCTGCATTTTCCTCAAGGTTTATGTATACTTGGATATGTCTCCCCATATATGCAGCTGGAGATATTTTTTCAATAACAAACAATGAACTGATTCAGCTGTCCAAAGCAGTTGTTCACATTCTGAATTTTTGGGGTAAGATGTTAAGAAAGTATAAGGTGAGCAAATTGTCAGGAAAGCTAAGGTAAGTTTGTGATCACTGGAAACATGTGAAGCCAGCTCTAGCCTAGATCACTTTCTCTACCTCTGCTGTCCTGATGATTTTCGACAAGCTGATTCCATTTCTGGAAAAGAAAACCAGTTCACCAGAGAGAAAGATTTCTCTAAAGAGTCTGTTGTTTTTCAGAGGAGTGAAAATGTGTGCTAACAATTCTGGACCACTGACAAAAGCAAAATCAATACACACGGCCTTCGTTTTACAGCCAAGTTCAGATGAATAAATAGAGATGCAGCAAGCTGTTTACTAGGGAGACAAGCTTTACTCTACATGCCCTTCCAAGCAGGCATGCTTAGGCTGTTGTTGTTTGCCTTACATGGCTGGTTAATGAAATTGGTCAAACAGCTCCAGAGCTCACCGGACATTTCCAAGCCCTCCATCAGCAGTGCTGGCTGTGCTGGCCAAGAGCTGGGAAGCAAACGCTATTGTGTGAGACAGCTGTTGCAGAGGTCTGGGGGCACTTGGGAGGAGTTTGGTCCTTTGAAGAACCTCTGATTTCAGGGGGAGGCCATGCACAGAAAAGCCCCATCCTCACAAAAGGCAGGCAGATTACTCTCTGTACACTGGCCCAGATGAAGCATGAGGAAACTGTGCTTGCACAAATCCTCTCGAAATCAATGAAGCTGCAGCCACTGCATCTATCCAGGAATCTTGTCCAAGATCAGGACCTAACTCTACACTGTGCTAAGTGCAGGGCTTTTTCTCCCCATGCCTTAAACACTGCAGAAACTGAGAAGTGTCAAGGGAGGCACGAAGATGGAAGGGACATAGATACAGCTTTCATGAACAACTTACATATATTTTTCTGTGGCTTCAGACTCAGGGGTCTTTTTGTCTGTGATCAGGCAGGTAGAGGAATGAATAACTGCATGCACAAAGAGGGGAAAAAAAAGAAAAATAAAACAACAGCACGTTTAAGTGCATTTTTTTTCTTGGAGATTTATTTTGTTTTAATAAATCTGACACCAGTCAGGGAGAGAGAAAAGCGTTGCAAGACCAGAAGGAAAGCAGAGCACGCTAAGGGTGCTTCAGATTCTTGCTCTCTTGAAGATGTTTCATCAAAATGTCTTTGAGCTCTCTCCCTAGACTCAGGAGTTGTTGGATTCCCCCCCCACCCACCCCCTTTTCTTTTTTTGTTGTTTTTTTTTGTTTGTTTGTTTGTTTGTTTTTTTAAAAAGCGAGCTTACTCGCCCGGTGTGATTTCCAAGCTTTCACAGCTCTAATAAATAAGGAGCACCTGTAAAACAGTAGCTTGACTTAAGTGAATCTGTACAAAGGAAAATATAGAAATACAGTATATACATAGTGCTCATAGTGCACCATCACTACAAGGCTCTGTTTCAAATGACCCTGCTGCCCTGCTCCCAACACCACTGACACAGAGACACTGCTCCTGCAAACTGCTCCTGTCTTCCCCGCAGCAGCCTTATAGAAAAGGTGTACTCTGAACACTCAAGAGTGAACAATTGCTTTATTCGAGTTAGTAAACAGTTACACTGAATCACAAGGTGATCTGAAATTTTTTTTTGTTGTTTTTTTCTTTCTTTTTGATTTTTTGTGGGGTTTTTATGGGTTTTAGTATTTTTTTCTTTTTTTTTCTTCTTCTTTTTTTTTTTTTTNGGCCCAGATGAAGCATGAGGAAACTGTGCTTGCACAAATCCTCTCGAAATCAATGAAGCTGCAGCCACTGCATCTATCCAGGAATCTTGTCCAAGATCAGGACCTAACTCTACACTGTGCTAAGTGCAGGGCTTTTTCTCCCCATGCCTTAAACACTGCAGAAACTGAGAAGTGTCAAGGGAGGCACGAAGATGGAAGGGACATAGATACAGCTTTCATGAACAACTTACATATATTTTTCTGTGGCTTCAGACTCAGGGGTCTTTTTGTCTGTGATCAGGCAGGTAGAGGAATGAATAACTGCATGCACAAAGAGGGGAAAAAAAAGAAAAATAAAACAACAGCACGTTTAAGTGCATTTTTTTTCTTGGAGATTTATTTTGTTTTAATAAATCTGACACCAGTCAGGGAGAGAGAAAAGCGTTGCAAGACCAGAAGGACAGCAGAGCACGCTAAAGGTGCTTCAGATTCTTGCTCTCTTGAAGATGTTTCATCAAAATGTCTTTGAGCTCTCTCCCTAGACTCAGGAGTTGTTGGATTCCCCCCCCACCCACCCCCTTTTCTTTTTTTGTTGTTTTTTTTTTTTTGTTTGTTTGTTTGTTTTTTTAAAAAGCGTTTTTACTNGCGAGCTTACTCGCCCGGTGTGATTTCCAAGCTTTCACAGCTCTAATAAATAAGGAGCACCTGTAAAACAGTAGCTTGACTTAAGTGAATCTGTACAAAGGAAAATATAGAAATACAGTATATACATAGTGCTCATAGTGCACCATCACTACAAGGCTCTGTTTCAAATGCCCCTGCTGCCCTGCTCCCAACACCACTGACACAGAGACACTGCTCCTGCAAACTGCTCCTGTCTTCCCCGCAGCAGCCTTATAGAAAAGGTGTACTCTGAACACTCAAGAGTGAACAATTGCTTTATTCGAGTTAGTAAACAGTTACACTGAATCACAAGGTGATCTGAAATTTTTTTTGTTGTTTTTTTCTTTCTTTTTGATTTTTTGTGGGGTTTTTATGGGTTTTAGTATTTTTTTCTTTTTTTTTCTTCTTCTTTTTTTTTTTTTTTTTTTATTTGTCAGAATGGGATACTCCACAACTCTCTTACCAATTCAGTGCCAGTATAACATGCTCTAGTGTACTTTTGGACTCTTGGCTACAACTGTACAAGTGCACACAAGTAAATTCTACCCTGTTATCCTCCACCCACTGATTGAGGATCAAATTGCACATTTCTCTTAACCATGACAGGAGAAAGCAAACAGTGAAACAGAATCATGGGGGATCTTTCTCACTTTACCCTTGTTTTCACTGGTTTGTCCATACCATTCTAATTATCATGAAAGGGCTATGCATATGGAGAGATTGTCTCACTGCCTTCCTGGATCACTGAAAACCATCAGGGTTGAAATTTCATCCAAGTCTTTCGTGACGCCCAGCAAATATTCCCCTCAGATTATTTTACACCTTGAGGGAATTTTGGTCTTTAGTTCAACACTCTTGCTCTGTTCCCAAATGGGGCGCTATTTAGGGGAATTTAAAGAGAAAGCTGAGAAGAATAAACATTTACTGAGTTCTCTTGGCATTCAGTCTCTGAAAAACCACAGTATAAACTATTCATGCTGCTTCTTACATCTGTCAAATCAAAAATTAAAAGCCATAAAAGTGTAACACTGAAAATATGGCATTAGAAAGGATAAAGGTGGCCTTTGTAAAAATAACAAGGAAAGTATATTAGCCAATAAAATATTCTAACTCTTCATTTAAAAGTGCATCATGGGTAGGACAGAGATGACTCTGAAGCGTTGCTACTCCAGTATTACCCCTTTCCCCCATCAAAACTTGAATAGGTCCAAAACCATACAATGCAAATCACGATTCTTAGTGTAGCAGCAAAACCACAGCAGTTTTTCAAAGGAAAAAAAAATTTAAAAAAATCTGTATCATTGTCCAGTCTCAAATATCTGAACTTCGAAGTCAGTGAGGGAAAAGTACCTATGTTGGTCCGTGTGGTTTTTGAAACCCGGGTGAAAAATCCCCCCCAGCAAGAAACCAAGAGGAAAAAGCGTTCCGAGAGGAGAAGAGGGGTGGTCGCAGGAATGCTGAGCACACGGTGTGGATCCATGTTGTGCTGTCTTCTGGGTCAAAGGCACCCGTGGGACCGAGACTTCCTCGGAGGGGCTTCATGACAGGAAGCTGCTTTCTTTGTTGGACTTTCAGCCAGAGGGGGTGGTGAGCGGACCAGCTGGTGTCATTCGGTGGAGTGACATGGTTTGCTCTGCTCCCTTTCTCCATGCAAGGTACCCTGTCAGCGAGCGCTCCTGCAAAGCAGACAAGCAGAGGGGGTCAGGGTGGGCGGCAGGAGGCTCATTGCAGGCAGGCTGGGCACTGCCTGAGCTCAATTCCCACACAGCCTCACGGTGGGCAGGCAGCCAGGCCGAGGCACAAGCCCACCGCTTCGGCCTCGCCTGCCCCTTGTGCCTCAAGGGCCATCGGGACACACAGCCTCCAAGGCCGCTGGAGTGGAAGATGAAGGAATTCCTGTGATAAAAAAGTGGAATCTGATATAATTATAGTTCATTCTCAACAACACCCTGGCAGTAATAAGCTCCTGAGTCTTAGTTTTTCTAGGGGCTACTGGGAGATATACCCTTGCTTTGTGAGCTTCTGCTTCCCTTGTCAGCTGACCATGTAAGCTACCTAGCAGGGATTGTCCCCTCTCTCTCCCTACACAGTGAGCTTTGGACTCTATCTCTTTGGATGGGATCTGCTGTCCCCTACAGATTTGGACTGAAACTCTGCAGTACTTATCAGCCTTGTTTAGTGCTGGGACACATTTTCCTTCTCAGTCTGCTCCACGATCTCCCCTTCACACTGGCTCCTCTGCAATCCCTCTCAACAATGTGCCTGTTGAGAGGGATTTGCCCTGCCAAACCTCCACCCTCCTCAAAGCAGAGACTGGAAAGCACATTGAGTATGTTGACCAGCATAAACTTCCATGGCATGGAGGCCACCATATCTAGGGTAAGGAGTAACGTTTGTGCTTTCAGGAAATGTGCCCAGTGAGAGGAGCTTCTTTGTGTCTACAGAGAGCTGTGAACAAGAACTAGACTGAAAATTGGGATGTATCCACCTACTAAGGTGAAGTATACAACTGCTTTCTGTCACGTTCTTTGGCTTGAAGTCTTGGTGTAAAAAGGGAAGCAGAGCAAATTAAACCTGTAATGTCTGTATGAAACCTCACTCTACCTCTCTCTTTCCATACATCAATGGACATGAATTTCCATCCCTCACTAACCAGCCTCACGGTACATGGTACAGACCAGTAAGGGATTTGGGAGGGGAGGCGTAAAGAAGTTCAGTGACTCTTGAGGCTTTCTGCCTGGAGCAGCGATCTTGCTGTGTAAGCTCTGTCTGTTTTCCCCTGCTGCAGATGGACTCAGTGTAACAGGGTGTGCAGAACGGCGAGAAGGACCTTCCCTGTTGACTGGCTCATATGGCAATAATCGTGTTTGATGAATGCATCTTTGTAGCAATCAAGTTACAAAATAAAAATCCGTATCAGGCATAGCATGCAAAGTTCTATAAAGAAATGAGAACACTCTAGTCATCACTGCTTCAGAGCTCAATGCTATGCACCTCGTGCCAGCACTAGCGTGCATGACCAGCACAATAAAGTCAGCTATTTATATCTCCCCCAAAAAAACCCAAATTACTTTCTAGGAGAGCGACATATGCTCTTCACCCTAGCTGAACCTGCCTTTAACACACATCAAATATTGCTGATCAGATAGAAAAATTGCATCAACCACAAAAGAATTTTCATCAGGATAAAGCCATAGAGCTGAGCTTATGCTGAGGTAAGCACACTGGGTTTTGCTTGCTTTCCAAAGTCAAGTAGGGCTGGGCTGATCCTGGGTTCGAAGACCACCTAGAAGTTAGAGGCAGGCTGTAGTTCAAACCCAGGAGGCAGCATGGAAAAGATGAGGGAAAGAGAACAAGTGAGAAGGCTCACTTCTGCCCTGTTGTTAATGTGGGGGGGAAGGAGAATAACTCAACTGGATGACGACCCAGCTCAAGCAGGTGGCTTGGAGGTTCATCTGTTTGGGCTCAGATAGTGCATGCAAGAGATGAGAGCTGCACTGGTGCCCTGTGTGGCTGTTAGTCAAAACCTGAGCAACTGGCAGCTGTGACACAGGCTGCACCCACCCACACAGAGCTTCCTCTTTGGTTGATGTCCACCATGTGAGGATTTAAATCCCTGCTCAGAGCAGCACAGAATTAGAGCACGGCAGGTCAATTTGGCAGCTAAAGCAAAGCCTCCCCACTCTCTGCTCTCTCTCTGCAGTCATCCAGCTCTTTTCAGGTGCTGTCGCAGAGCTACAGTCCTTTGTCCTGTGATGGGAAGCTTGGTCCTGCTTGGTAGAGCCAAATGCTAGAAGTGTTCTTCACCTCCCTGCCCCTCCATGCTGAGGAGCTGGGTGGCTCAGCAGCGGGGACATGTCCTTCTTCTGCTCCCCCACACTCAAGCACTGATCCCTGTGTGTCTACTCCCAGCACTGCCCCAGGAGCCAAGCAGGGCAGCATGCTCCTGCTGGCAGTGATGGCCATGAGAAATAGCTGCTTTTACACGGTGTCCTCCCCAGCCATGTCCTGTCCCCTCAGAGGGGCCATGTCATTGACATGGCTTTGGACTCATGCACACATCCAGGCACACACACACACAGTTTTTCCATGGTTGCTTCCCTGTCATTCTCTTCCCCATTGAACATTTCTGTCTCCAGATTCACATCTTATTGTTCAGGAAAAATTAGAGACTGGGTGGGAAAGGCTGAAAAAACCGTTGATGTGGACTGGCATGGCAGAGTTTCCATAATTTAGCACAGCACTTAATTCACCCAGACAATGAATGCTGATGTGCTAAAAGAGGCCTAATTCATCTGGGACATGCATGGACCTAGAGCAAAGGCACTGCAATTATTTTCTCAGGGAAACTGCTCTGAAGATAAACCACAAGAGTGCAGCTAAAGTCAGCATGGGAGCAAGCTCAGCCCTGGAAACACTCGGGAATCATCTGTTACTTGTAATAGTTCTGTAATTTTTTTTTTTTTTTTTTAAATTCTTAAAGCAGTTCAAGCTTCTTCATTAAAACCTTCCCCTTTGAATACTCTATGATTTATCTTTCCATGAGCTAACTGAAGGGATGCCACATTGCAAAAGACAGGGAGGACCTTTAGCACAAACGGGAAAACAAGCAAAGTCCTTAAGCACCAACTCTGGATTTTAAAGGTAGTGATTTCCTTCTGCTCGACCTTGTAAGCTAAATATCCTCCTCAACTTTGGGTCACTTGTGGAACTCAGGCTCTCCTTTCTACTGAAACGTGAGCTGCAGTCTGAGCAGACATTGTGACTTTAGCGAATGCATTGGGGAAGAGCCCTGGGATTTGCCTTTTATGCCTAGGCAGAAGTGGTGAGGACACCCCCAGCTCTATGAATTGTTTCTCCAGGCTGTTACTGACAGGGGGTCTCTGGTTTATCTTTTGGGGCACTCTGAGGTATGTACATGGATCATGCAAAGAAGAAAATGCCATCACTGTTTTGGACATCTAATCTCTACATTGGAAGCGTCCCCTATGGCAGGCCACAGAGCCTGCCAGGGCCAGTCCTGATTTACACTGGGCTAGCTGGGTATATCTCCACAACAACAAGGCAGCCCAGTGTCCCCCAGCTAGTGCAGCACCACTGTGTTTGCCAGCCTTGTAAATACTGTGCTTTGCACCACTGGTGTGCCGATGTGGCAGAAGATATGATTTTCCTCTGAAAAAAACTAGCCAAATTTTCAACAAGTTCTCCCATTCTAACCTGGGATAAAGTTGAAATTTTGCAAGGTATTTTTAAAAAAATAACAAAAAAGCAAAACATCCTCCCCCCAAAAAAAACCCCCACAACAACAACAACACCCCCCCAAAAAACAAAGCAAAACAAAACAAACAAACAAAAAAACCACACCAAAAACCCGAACCAAACCAAACAAAAAAACTCCCAAAACTTAAAAACTGAACTAGAAGGTAAACCAAATCCAGACAGTTTCTACTCTCCTTTCCTGAAAACAGGCAACCACTGTGATGTGATAACCCTTCTTTAAATCTCCAATTTTGTCTGAATCAGAATAGGAACTTCAACTTGCATTTCAGCTGTCTCCTGTGGGCCTAAACCACTACGCTTTTGGCTATTCCAAGGTTCTTCTCAATTTTCTTATTCAACCTGATCTCTCCAGTAAAACCAGTTAAATAGCCAGAGAAAGGCAGTTTAACTGTTGGTAGTGGTATGCAGGATGGTAAGGATGGGTATCTTGCTGAGCTACAGCCTGTACCTCCCTCACAGAGTTCTCCTCCTCACCTGGGCTATGCCTGGGCCTGGCTTTTAAACCTGAAACGTTATTGTGGGCCACAAAATTATACAAATTACAATAACAAAACTTTCCGAAGCAGTAATGAATCTTCTTAGTCAAAATTTCAGCATCCTGTATCAGGAAGCAACCAACATTTTCCCATTTTCCCATGAACAACTCCACTGTCCATAACCATCCAGGACTGCATGCCTGATACTGTCCCCACAGGGTTTCTCCCTGGCTTTCACAGCCCTTGTCCTTGTTCTTTTCAAGTCTAAGCAAGAGCAGATGCAGACTCATCCAAAAGCAAGGGGGCATGCTCAAGTGGCAAAAATGCCATGTGGATTATACTGTGGGAGAAGGAAGAGGAAAAACCCACCCAAAACACATAAGAAGCAAGTGGGTGAGACCTGGCATAGACCTCAGTGTAGTGCCAGGCACTTTAGGGCATCTCCCTTACACCCAGCACAGCACTGCTGGGCACTGAAAAACCTGCATTCAGCCCAAACACTGCTTTAGATTTTCTCTATTTCCCACCTCAAGAAGACAGGAACAATATTTTTACGACCAAGATAATAATTTCAGCAATAATTGGTAAACTGCTTCAAATAAAATTGAATTGGCATTTTAACTGATCTTTGAAATTTAGGATCAGAATTCAAATTTTCAGTGACTTCATCATGTACCTTTTCTAGCTGTGTTCAAGATTCTCTCAGTTGGAGAATTCTTGTGGGAAAGGGCTTTTTTTCTCCTCTTTTTGCATAAGGAACTTAGAAGTGGCAGCACAAGCGGCTCATGAAGCCTTATAAATATTTGGAGCATAAGCAGGCAACACAAAGTTTTACATTTAACCACGTGAGCTCCAAATAAATGACTGAAAATTGCTCTAACCATAGGTTTCAATATCAATTGCCTGATGATGGGATGCAGATCTTTCCAGAGAGGTCAGAACTCCATAGTTATTTCACTCAACACTACCCAATCCCTAAACCACCTATTTCTTAATTTATTTCTTTTTTAAATATCTGCCTTCATAGAAGATGATTACATTACACAGCATGAAAGTCCAAAACTGGGACTGGAAGATGGAGCCCAGCAGGGAGTACGGGTGTCCTCTCAGCAAACGCAGCTCAGCCTCTTTGCCTTTAGATAATTTGTTATTGAAGGTTGGCTCGAATTTAAGGCAGCAATGTTTCAGAAAAGCAAGCCAGCTGCAGGGCGGATATCATTACAAATTGAGACACATGTTGTACAGGAATACCATTCTTTTCAAATACCAAAGTTGTGTCTGGGGAAGTAAAGCCATGCAAAGGAGTCAGAGGCAGGACCTCGATCTCTAACGTGCTGAGGGCCTTCAACTTGCATTAGAGGCACCGAGCACTGAGTGCACACAGTACTGAGCAGGATCAAGCCCAGATATTTAATCAGCTGTAATTTTCATGGTAGAAGCAAACATTAAATAGTTGAGGGTTCTGCAGAATGTTAGAGGTTACTTCGATTCACGGCTCTCACGAGATGATCACACACATTTCCAAACAGAACTTTCAGTCCTGTGAGTGCAGTGCAGCTCATTATCAAAATAATGTAAATAAGGTCATGATTAGTAGGTCTCGGCTGTGAGGCCTCGACTGGTGGAGGCACCCAGAAACGTGCTTACCTTTGTAGGACCTAAAAATAGACAGGAGAGACTCAGCAGGTAATCTGGAAACAAAAGTTGCTTCAGAAAATCTTGCTTGCCACTGTCGGATTTCCTCCTGACTTCTTGCTCAAAGAGCTTTGTTTCTACTTTGCTTCCATCTTCCACTGTGCTTTTTTAACAAGAGTTTAATTTTATCGTAAAATCTATGGCTCGCTGCTTGAGTATGTCCAACTTTTTCACAACCACAGTCCTCAAAACTGTTTTGCTCCTTTCTCTCTCACTTTCAGGAATTGCTCGTAATACTGAAAAACAGTTTATAACGTACTCACAGCTGTTCAGAGCTCACTGCTCTGCACTGAAGTTGGCCATGGTGTTTCAGGGTCAAGCTTCACAAAGGCTGTAAGGTGCTTAGCTCCTCATCAGGTTTCAGTGGCAATCAGACACATACCATCCAGCATCTTAGCCCCTGCATGTCAAGGCAGTCCTTGTCTAGATGATGTTTATACAAGTGTTTTTACAAGAGTCTGTTTTACTATGGTCTTTGTTGTTAGGGACTCTGTATTTAATTATGAGTTGTGCTTTCCTCCCCACCCCCATAAAATTTCCCTGCACCACTGACTTTGGTAGCTTGACAGCACAAGGACAGGCTGATGAAGAGCTCGAGTCTCCCCATACGGCTGTTTCACACTTAACACTTTTGAGTGCAGCCAAACCTGCTTTGAACCAACTTAAATATGAGGAGCATTAGACCTTATATATATGAAAGTGCCTGATCAGTCTTTAAAGCCTGGCAAAGAATTACGAGTAACTTGTTGTTTCAATATGAATGTGGGTTGTACCACCTTAGGGAACGGCATGTATTGGATGCTTATTTCAGTTCAAATAATTTTAATTTCATAAGACAATTAAAACTAATAATGGCAAGTAAGCACCAAAATGATCTCTGAAATCAGTGGTCTGAGGTTCTGGGAGCTGTCAGGGAGACTACAGTATGTAGGTGTCACAGGTTCTGCATATTTCTGTGGGTCTGTCAATTGAGCTATGCCCTTTTCTGCTGTCTGAAGTTCTGGCCGTGTGTTTTGTGTGCCAACAGCCCTAGATGCTCATTACCTTTACAAATCAGACCAGGCGCAGTTATTTTCTAAACTGAGTTCAAGAATCAGATTTCGTATTTGAAACCTATGGCCTAGAAGGTTTCATAGAAAAGCAGGAGGAGCCCATCAGAAATCAGCACTTGCTCCTTTGATTCAAAGAGTGTGCGGTGATCTATGGCAGCGTACCACGAGCCTGCTATTTACTGCCACTGAGACGGAAGTTAGCACTCCCACACCCCGGCAGCAAGATGTGGGAGCTGAAAGCTACCCTGGAAGTATGTCATTTTANGGTTTCAGTGGCAATCAGACACATACCATCATCCAGCATCTTAGCCCCTGCATGTCAAGGCAGTCCTTGTCTAGATGATGTTTATACAAGTGTTTTTACAAGAGTCTGTTTTACTATGGTCTTTGTTGTTAGGGACTCTGTATTTAATTATGAGTTGTGCTTTCCTCCCCACCCCCATAAAATTTCCCTGCACCACTGACTTTGGTAGCTTGACAGCACAAGGACAGGCTGATGAAGAGCTCGAGTCTCCCCATACGGCTGTTTCACACTTAACACTTTTGAGTGCAGCCAAACCTGCTTTGAACCAACTTAAATATGAGGAGCATTAGACCTTATATATATGAAAGTGCCTGATCAGTCTTTAAAGCCTGGCAAAGAATTACGAGTAACTTGTTGTTTCAATATGAATGTGGGTTGTACCACCTTAGGGAACGGCATGTATTGGATGCTTATTTCAGTTCAAATAATTTTAATTTCATAAGACAATTAAAACTAATAATGGCAAGTAAGCACCAAAATGATCTCTGAAATCAGTGGTCTGAGGTTCTGGGAGCTGTCAGGGAGACTACAGTATGTAGGTGTCACAGGTTCTGCATATTTCTGTGGGTCTGTCAATTGAGCTATGCCCTTTTCTGCTGTCTGAAGTTCTGGCCGTGTGTTTTGTGTGCCAACAGCCCTAGATGCTCATTACCTTTACAAATCAGACCAGGCGCAGTTATTTTCTAAACTGAGTTCAAGAATCAGATTTCGTATTTGAAACCTATGGCCTAGAAGGTTTCATAGAAAAGCAGGAGGAGCCCATCAGAAATCAGCACTTGCTCCTTTGATTCAAAGAGTGTGCGGTGATCTATGGCAGCGTACCACGAGCCTGCTATTTACTGCCACTGAGACGGAAGTTAGCACTCCCACACCCCGGCAGCAAGATGTGGGAGCTGAAAGCTACCCTGGAAGTATGTCATTTTATACTTCACTATTTTGAGAACCCTTTTTTTCTTTTTTTTTTTTTTTTCCCTGGGAAATCCTTTTTCTGATTTGATATACCTGAGAAGGTATACAGGCAATTTTGAAACACAAGATCACACTGCTAGAGTCACACAGCTCTCAAGGGCAAAGCTTCAGCTCCAAGTAAATGTGTTTAAGGCTTTGAGGTGTTAAAAGTCTCTCCTCTCCCCCTTCGGATAAATGGAAAATTTCTGTAGGCTCATAAGAAGCTAGGTGAAGGAAAACTTCTGAAGCAGAAGAGTAGGTCTTAAGTGTATGAGTCCAATTACTCTGCTGATTCAAATTAGTTTGGCATCAGTGGAACTATATCCAGTTAAAATTAGCTAAGGCTCTCGCCTGTAGTACCATGTCAACAAAGATGACTAGCATAGAAATGTGTTCAAATATGGAAAGTCTGTTTTCAAGTATAACTTTAAGGTCAAATTTTGTCCTGATCATAGCAAACTGGGCAGAGGTAAGATGTTGGTAGACAGACACCACAGGGACAGAGGAGAGAAAATCTCTTAGGCAAGAAAAGGGAGGTTAATAGCTATGCCCCTTGCCTCAGGAATCCAGACCAGAGCAGGAAATCTTCTGCTGCACCATTATGGGCAGAGGAGCTCAAAGTGGGATATATATTACATCTGCTCTGAACTGAGTTTTCTGCACGCTGTATATTTTTATGAGTACAATGCATGGACTAGACAGCTGAAGGTTTGGGCCTTTCACTCAGCAGATGCTGACCCTGGGACATACAGGTTGGCTGTGTAGGTGGCCACACACCTACTATTTCCTTTACTGCTGAAAGAAATTCTGCTGACAAGCAGAAAAACTCCTTCTTTTCCTTACCCCTCTGTCCCTAACACAGGATTACTCAACACACACATATACACACACACAGAAGCTAGTTGTGAGTTTAGCATGTGCCACTTCATTTTCTCATTTAGTTTAACATAACTATCACGTTAAATCCAAGCAGACCTCAGTGTTTTCATTTCTTTGCTTTAGGAAACCTTGACATCAAAGCTGGCGGGTTAAAACTGATCCCGCCAGGGCATAAAGCATGTAGGCAGGCAACACTAACACTGCTAATTTTAGAAACTCACATTGCTCAAGCTTGAAAATATAACACTCAACAGAATATTCTTCCTTGCTTCATTCCTTTATCATAGCAGGACTTTGGCACCGAGACATCTTTTGATAGTTCTTCAAATTGCATCAAGCTAGAACAGCTTGACAGTCCATGTCCTGATGGAGAAACTAAACTTTAACATCAAGGATTATGTTGCTGATTAGCACTTTCAATAATCAAGTAATTGGTACATTAAATAATCCAGAGATTGGCAACTTGCCCAAAAAGGTCACACTTGCATTGATTCCTTTTTAGAGAGTCCATGTTGCTATTACATTAATTCAATCTGTCTGTCCAGAACTCTAGCGTAAAAATATTTGGCTAATTTCCTTCTTGTCACACAATTTGATGGGAAATAAAATCCAGGAAAAGTTGCACATTAGGGCAATATGTTCAGATTTTCCAATTAGGGTAGGTGAGAAGAAAGAGAGAAAAAGACAATTGGCTGGACTTTTTTTCTCCCAGGTTAGTGTGGCCAGTGTAATCAATACAAACCTCCAAGGGCCCAATCAACACATTTGTTAGTGCAGCTTTGTACTCTTTGTACTTTGTTAGAATTTCTGTGAGGTTGGGAGTCTCTCTTAAGGGGTCCTCCCCACAACAGGATTGCCAAAGGAGTAGGGTTTGATCTCCCCTCTTCCCTAGGCCCGGGCAGGAGGAACTAACCCATGGGCATGGCAGAGGTCAGGGCTGCAGTGCAAGAGGCTGCAGTGATGTTTCCTCCCCCTATTGCCCCCTCTGCACAGACACAGACAGGCTCTGAGCCCTGCTCAGTCCTCACAGGCAGGGAGGGCAGAAATCTAAGGCAGAGCCCTTTTTCTCCCCCACACTGGCTATGACCAGCAATCGTGAAATAGCAAAAGGGCTCTGAACGAAACCACAGAGTCCTCACCTCAAATCAATCATCAGAGCTGTACAGATCACTTGTGCGTGCCTCGAGAAGCTCAAAACCCACCCGCATTTCACTGAGGTACCCACTGGAATGAGATGGTTACCACGCTGTTTATTTCTGCAGAGTATTCGGAGTATCCTCTTTCCCTTAGAGCACATAAGGACCCTGGTCTCCCATCTCTTCTGCACAGAGGCTACTTCTCTTTTTCTGGAGGAACGAGGAGGTGAACACAGACTAATAACCATCACCATGATGTGCTATGCTACTGCACAAGCCCCACAGGTATGGCAGACACCTAGGCTGGGCTTCTTAACTTCCAGCATCTGTGTGGACATCTGTGTCTGTGCTGGTCATCTTAGGTTTCCCTCACTGCAGGCAGAAATAGGCACTCCTAGGGCACAATTCATCTGAGCTGTCTTAGTTGTTGACTCTGGGATGAGCTCAGCTGTCTCTTTGAAGTGCCTGCTTCTCTAGGTTGATTTTAAAGAGAGTTTAGACAATTAGCTCAGCTGCATCTTTGTTCCAAGTGTCTATATTGGGTCAGATTAATCTTGCCTGGCAACCTGAAAACTTTCCTGTAAGACAACCCTTACGCTGAGGCAAAGAAATATGTAAAACTCAGGATGAAAGGGAAAATGGTTATTCCTGAGGACAATCACAGTGGCAGTTATTGACATTTAGAGAATACAAAGGGCTGAGGACAGTAACTGAGTGATAAAGAGTCCTTCTTGTCTTTCCAATGCAGCTTGTTCAGTTTGCCCACTTTGTGTTTCAAATACTATCCATGAAGTGATGTCATGAAGAATCACATCAACAGGCAAAAATACACAACTCGGTGAAGCCAGAACTCTCTCTGAGGCTTTAAGCTCTGGCTTTGAATGATACTAAACTCCTCTTGGGGTTGGGACCTTGAAGAGGCAGCATTGCTGCAGCCTGGATGGTCCAGGCAAGCAGAAATAGATGCTAAGAACCAGCCTGTCTTTGACTACAGAGTAAGCACATAAATGTGTAAGTCTTCCAGCACTGTGTTGAAATAAGCAGCTATGAGGAGCTTCAGAGAGGTGGGAAAGGAAGGGTTAACCATGGCTCTCCTAAAATTTAATAAAAAGGATACAGCCTTTCAGGTTGGTGGCCTTCTCACTAGATCAAATCACTACCCCTAGGTAGAAGCATGCATACATTTATGAAGGGAATCTTTCAAGCTCCAAAGGTAACACTGGGGTTTGCAATAAAGATATCGCTGCTGAGGGACATACATTCCATACCTCAGGGGTGGGTAGGGGGATCTCCACTAAGAGGACCTAGGAGTATGTAAAGATTTTAAATATTCATTTGACTTCTGAGTTATTGTATATGCTGGTTATTAGTCCAAGAACGTGATAGCTGTCCTCTATTCTTATTAGTGTATCTTTAAAAAGTGTCAGCACATGCTGAGAGCAAAGAATAATGATTGTGTTCCACCGAAGAAAGTAAATAAATACTGCTGGTGATCAAGGGAAGTAACATTTCCAGCCCTGCAACCAGCACAGGGAATGCGGCGTTAACAAATGAGAAGGGAGTCCTGACTATACTGTATATCTTTGATGGTGCAATTAGCCCTCACTGATGGAGCAGGGAGATACTGCAATGGCCCAGATTACACACCCTGCTGCTGCTCTCTGTGGCTGTAGGTGCCAAACACCACTGCAGTCACTATTTGTGCTACCAGGGACAGGGATTTACTGGAGGCTACAGAATATTCCAGGGATTGTAATGAAATCTGGCATGTCACCAAGCCACATCCGGCGAACCATCAGTATTTTACTGCTGAACAGATTTCTTGCAACACCCACCATTTCCCCTTTTCCTGAAAGAAGCTCTCTGTGCTTGTGAATCTAAATAAATTCCATTACATTGGTTTTGTTAAGGAATACATTCAGTGCAGGTAGCTCAGTATGCAGCTGCAGTGCCAGCTGCAGGGTGAGCTCTGGGGGGGCAGGAGCCCAAGCCTGAGCACCAGGCAAGAGGACGGGAATGGCTGCTGATCCTTTCCATAACAAAGGACACAGGGACCTGTGGCCCAGCCAGGTGACCGGACACTCACCACCACCAAACCCCAGACTCTCCTGTGCTTAGACTGTGAGGGTATAAAAAGTATAAAAGCCCAGGGGTTCCTTTGTTCTGGATCCCTACTAAAAGGCATCTGCTCGAGCTGTTGTTTTGTTATTTATTTATTGCACCATGATGAAATTATTTTAAGGATTGGGATATCTGAGAAGTCTGCTATGGAAAACCTGGGGTCGAGCCAGTGAGGAAACCTGGTGTGACTGTGTGAGCGTGGGGTGTGTAGCTGTGGAAGGGCTTCTGTCCCAGCTCAGGTGGTACGAGAGTGACTGCCAGAGTGGCTCCTGGATGGTCAGACAGGGAAGTTTCCTTAACAGTTTCTTGCTCACAGGTTTGAAGCATCAGACATATATTAAACTAAGAGTTTTACAAAGATGCTATTTTATCAGAGGGATTCAGTAGGCTGAAAATTGGGAATGAAGGATGAGAAGTTTCTGCATCTGGAGTATTGTCCTTGGACAAGCTGTGGGGGTTGGTGGAGTTACCCATAACTCTGCCTTGCTTTGCAGCCCTACCCGGAGCCACAGACATACACCAAGCATAGGGCTGGGGGAAATCTCAGCTGCTTTTCTAAGGTGGGAGACTTGCATCAAAGGCAGATACCTCAGGCAAGGCAGTAAAGCCTCAAGGCAGAGGTTTTGCTGCAATAAGCTATAGTGGGCAGGTCCCAAACAGCAGGCAGTCCCTAAGCATCAATACATGAGATGGGAAAGCTCATGGAGAGGGAGTTCAGTCTCCAGAGAACAGCTCAGTGGAACGCCGGGATGCAGTTTGGAGGCAGACCAAAGTAAGATGGTTGGAGGTGACCGTTTGCTAAGTCCATTGGATCGGAGCTCGCAGGAAGCTGCTGGGTCATCCGGATCTATGCTATGCTGCAGGGCAATTTCAGTCATCATGAAGGCTTGAGTTGCTGTGTAACTCAGCTGGAATAAGTAAGCACATTAATGGCCCAGACCTAAACCATATTCTAGGCAGAAAACCACTGACTTTGACATACACAGCACAATAACTTCACAGCCAGAACCATCACGAAATGTTCTGTGACCAAAAGTGTAATGAGGCTGCTGATGAATGGGGTACTGACAAGTACAGATGCAATACAACACAAAAAACAATACTAAAACACAAATACCAATAGTTTCCCGAAAGTGCTCATAAATTGGAATTTGTATCTTTTTGTTTCATAAAGGCCAGATCCACATGAGTTTGACCTCATACCTGGAAATACTCAATTCTATTCACACAGAAGGCAGTAGTGATTACACAAACCTTTACTTATTCTGATTTCGAATTCGGAGACACCTCCTTTTCAATGGTGGCTCCAGATCCTCTGGCCCTGTGCTGAGGATTGGCGTTGAGATAATGCACGGCGCAATAGCAGTCTTTTCTGCTGGTTTTGGCACAGGCTGGATCACGCAACCTGTCTTGGGCAGCATCCGCAAAGCATATGCATGGTCCTCGTCTGCTGGATTGTTAAGGTTCGGGTCCTGTTTGTCTCCCCCAGCCAGGGGCTCTTCCCCAGTCTTCTTGCCAGCATCTCCCTCGAGGTGGCAGTTTGACGCACAGTTGTTCTCCTTAACAGACTCCAGCTCGCTCACCGCCAGCTCCTCTGGGGGCTGGGGCTTTTTCGGCTCCTGGGGCGGCTCCGGGTTCTTGGAACCCTCTGTGCTCTTTGTGCCATTCACAATGACGTTGCACACCGCTGCGCCAGCTTCCAGTCCCGGCGTGCCAGAAGCCAAGGAGACGGGACAGCAGTGAGCTCCGTCACTGCACGGTAATGTTTTTGAGTCAACTGGGCTGCAGTTGTCCCTGCAGTCGCTGCAGTTCCTTTTGTCTGAGCTACCAAAAGCCAAATTTACAACACTGTTAGGTTCACGTTCAACTTTCACTTGGGCGTGTAGAGCCCTGTGGATGACATTGTGCAGCCTAGACCGGTGGCCTACTGTTAGGTCTATCACACCGTCCTGTGGACCCTGTAGCACACTGGGGAAACCAAATTTACTGTTCACTGGACTACTAGGTCTGACAGTCAAATCAACAACTTCATTTTTACTGTGCTCCTGAAGCACTTGAGCTTGATTAAGGGACTGGCCTGAGCAGCTCGGTGATGAGTCAGAGGATTTGGATGATCCCTGCCTTGACTCTCGAGGGGATGAAGAGCTATTGGTTGGCTTTGCCCCAGGCGTCTCACTGGAGGTACTCGGAATGAAGCTTTCACCATTGCTGGAGAAGCCATTGGGGGGTTTGGAGTCGTTGATGTGAGGGATGGGGATGGGAATGGGGATGGGAACGGGCAAAGGGACAATGACAGGATATGGCACTAGTAGAGTTGGGGGTGGCACCAGTGGGGCAAGGGATGGCAATCCAAAGTTCATCATCTGTGGCATAGGCATAGGACCATTTGGCATCATGCTGACAGGGGGGAAGGGAAGACTGGGCAAAGGAGCTCCGGGAGGGGGAGGTGGCAACAAGCCAGGAGGATTCCCAGGCATTGTAGGTGTTGTGGGGGGATGGATATGGGGGGAAAGCATTGGCCTGTGCATGGGGCTAGAGGTGGGACCCATATTTCTGGGACCACCTGGCGGGGGACCGATTCCAGGAATCATTGGATTTGACAGAGGGCTGTTAGGATTTGAGGCATGGTGAGGTGGCCCACGAATAAATGGTGGACGGATCTGCTGCATAATTTGCTGTTCCATGAATATGGGCAGAGGAACTGGCCCACGGTTTGTCATCACCATGGGAGGACTGCGAGGTGGGACACCAATTGGAGGCACAATGCTAGCAGGTGGCTGGACAGAAACTGGTGGAATATTTGGATTCTCACTGATGGGAATGGGTTTGGGAACTGGCGTGGGGATTTTAGTGACAGAGCAGTTGGCAGTGTCAGACGGAGAGGCAGTGGTAGACGCTGATGGTCCAGGGCCTTGAATTTGGCCAGCTGCAGACGCTGGGGATGGGGCTTTTCTCCGAGCATCTGCTAGCGGTATATTCCAAGAATCTGGAGTCAGCAGCTGCACCCCAGTGCCTTCTGCTTTATTTTCGACTGGAGGATGTAATGTACTGCACAGTCCAGCTGGAAGATTGGCCTGTGTCTCTTTGTAGAAAATGTCCATTTTGTACTGATTGAGACATTTTGCACTGCAGAACTGAAGCCTTCTTTCCCCGTCCCCAAAATCCAGATACTCTTTTGTGTGTCTTATGTGCTTACACCAGTCACATACCTACAACACAGTAATAAAATCAAATCAGGTAAGAAAAGCAATCTTCTCTTCATAGCGTTATTTTTAAAGTATTTTTTCAGTTGCTAAATACATTATTTTTCTAACAGGAAAAAAAGAAGTTACACTTGTGAAAACCACGCCTTTTTTTTTCTCGAACATATTAATGAACTGAATGCCACTCCCTTTTTTGGCTCCCACGATCTCAGTTCTACCTTACACAATGCATTGTATATCTTAAACCCACAGCACAGAGAAGAATCCTCAGCTGGCATAAACTGTTATAACACGCATATGTAAGTATGCAAAGTCCATATGAGTACGGCTGTGATTACTCCTTGGTGGTAATCTAAGCACGCCTGTGCCATCTGAGATGCCATACTACACAAGGAGTGTGAGAACTGGAAAAGGACTCAGAAAATTGCTGGAAATGAATACAAACCGTTTCTGCTAAACTGCAGAGCACAGTAACATTTAGTATTCTACTAAGGGTACCAAATAATAAGTTGGAAAGAGTGTGATATTTCAAAATGGCATCACAAAGCAAAAAGCATCATTGATTCTTTGCCCTTCATTCCAAGGAGAAACTTGGAAAAAGTTAGGATATTTGTATAAGGTTCAAATATTCCCAATTTGTGATGTTTCAGCAAGCTGGAATTATTTTCTGAGCTGTTTGCCCACTCTTGTGTACAAGTCACTTTGAGTAAAACTTCTTGGCAAGGAAGAACCTGTTTAGCAACTCCTCAAATACTACGGCAAAAAGTTTGCATCACAGGCTCAATTTTGTTTTGTTTCTCTGCTTTCCATTTAATTCTTTTCTGTGTTGCTATTGGTGTGGTGAAGGCATAGCCAATTTTTTTTTAAATAAGGCTGCAGAACTAATTAAGCTGTGAAAGGTTTTCCCAGTTGTAAACCACTAGACACCAAAGTTCAAAAAATAGTCATTCTAGGCTTCAGAATCCATTACTTCAGAGAAATTATTGTGATTTCATTAACACATTAATTTTGCAACACCAACAGCTCTCACAGATGGTGAAGACATGATCTACAATTCAAATATGACTCTTGTTTGCACAAATGCCTTTCCTTCATATGGCATTTTAAACAAGAATTAATATGAGTAATCTTGCCATAGCTATAAACAGATAAACAGATGTCAGATTTTTCAGTGCCTCACTTTTTTGACAGAATTTTACACACACAAACCCCCCCCCCCCCATTTTTGTCATTTACATTAGTTCTCAAAATACTCCACTGACAGAGATTTTTGGTGCTTTCTATCAGCATGTTGAGCCTATGACCATGTCAGAATATATCCTGGTATTGTTTGTTCTGCCTTTTCCAAATAGCCCATATTAGCTTGTTTTGAAGTGACTCTATCTTTTGTACAAAGGAAAAAAAAACACTAAAAACCCGAAAGAAGACTATGATTGTGAAAAGACTGCATTAAAAGGATAATTAATTTTAATAACTATTGGCCATATAAACAATTCAAAACAACATATGCTGGGCATCTGATTACCCATCTCATTTAACTCTCAGCTTTCCTTTAATATAAACAGTGGTGACATTCTTGAGTTTTCAGGAATATATCTTTAATGTATATATACACATACACACACTGTATGCCATGGCTATTAGCCCGTTTAACTCCTCAACCTTTTGGCTATCCTGTCAGGTTGCTGTTTGTTTCCCTCCTGCGCCCCTCCCTATTCACACACTTCCTCTCTTTTATCCCAACACTTAAATCAAGCTAAATTATCAACTGAGAAGTAGCAACTACTAAGTCACCCCTGAAGTTTGGGAATGCAGGACCCAGATTTTTAGCTTGGGCATACAGACATTGTGCCTCGTGAGACAAAGCAGAGGGGGTGCCGGTGCTGCTTGGTGCACGTGGCATCAGCAAGGGTGTATTTCCAGCATGATGTCCCACTGCAAGAAAGGAAATTTCCCAGTGCAAACAAGTACAGCCCTGCACTGAATACACAGTGATGGCATCACACCCTGAAAGACATGGACAAAAAGGCTGTCAGATGCACAGAACTGTTGAGATAAATGCCTGCACTGCCATGGTGCATGTATGCCCCCCAAAGTGTGGGGCAGATGGGAAAGCGGGAGTGCAGCAAGCAGGGCAAAGAGGGGGCAATCCCACTTCCAACAGCTCCTGGATTTTACCAGGTATCAGCTCTCCGTCTGCTCCCCACAGGAAGGCTCAGTGGCCATCACAGACAGCCCTGGAGCTTGTGCTGCAAACAGTGCAAACACAAGAGCAGTGGGCACCGAACCATCCCACGTATTTGGCATGGATATGGGTTTTGCCACCCACCTGGCAAGTCAGCACACATGATGGAAACATCCCATAATCAACCTCCTGAAATTTTCTGGTTTGCCACTGTTTTTGAAGCAGACAAAAGGGGAATTTGTGAGTCTACACCACAAGGTAATGAGATACTATTTAACTCAGTGGAGCTGCTGAATTTACCTTTAAGTAATTTTTGAGCGAGAGCTCACTGCTGTAGCTACAAAATGCTATCTATTTTGCATGTATGGAATCGGGATGTACTCTGCCACACTCCTCCTGCTGCTTGCAGAGGATGCTCTTGCCCCAAGGGCTGGCAAAGATGCAGAGGGTCTCCACATGTACCCCAGGAGCTGCACTAAGAGGTACTAGGAGCTCCCAGATAGCTCCTGAGGCAGGCTGGGGCAGGATGAAACCCACCCTGGCCCATCACCATCTATTTGTAGTGGAAAGATGAGGAGACTGGCCTCAGAGGTGCCTGCAGTAAAGGATGGAGCAGGACTTCAGATGCAGCTGCAGTGAAGACTTGCCTTTCCTTTGGGACAAGGAAGTAAACCACCTGGTAAGCCCACTGCCAAAGAAGTGCCTGAGAAATATGAGAGAGCAAACCCAGTTTCCTTATCTTTCTAGGAAGAACCCCATCTGTGACCTTAATTAAAGGGACTGAAAGAGAAATACAGCCCCACCAAAAACTGCAGCATCTTTTCTAATAATTTAATTTTATTAGTTAGCATTTGAAAAATTCACTGAAACACTTCACTGTATTATTGCTGTATTGATTTGTTTATCTCCAGTGGGCCCCTATGTCTCTCCTGGCTAAACAAATATTTTCTCTTCCTTGGTAAAATATTTAGAAATCCTCCTTACAAATTCTCTACTGATTTCTCCTGTTTTCAATAATTCACTGAGGAACGTGAAACTCTGAAGTACGCCTGCCTCGCTCACATATTGATCACAGACCCTTCTGTATATTTTATCATTAGATAAAATTAATTAAAGCCACAGAAATTAAAGGCAGCAAATCTTTTCCTCTGAATATCCTGCATAGACCAAATATTCAATAGTCATCTCATTGATTTCATGCAATATCTCAAAGTGTTGAAGCTACAACATCACTGAAAAATGTCCATCTTCTGCATTCATGTATTTCATAATTTTCTTTTGGTTTTTCTCTCTTTCTTTTTATTTACATAAACAATCAGTCTGTGCTGCTTAGTTAAGATAAAAGGTATAAAAATGTGGGACTCATATGCAGGTAATATGACACCTCACAATACCATACTAAAAGGCAGAAAAACCATCTCTACAACAATGAGGAAATTACTGGAGGAGAAAAAAATGTCACTTAAGAATTAATGAATCAAGTCTGTCTTACAGAATTGATCATTTAAGATGAGGTCAATGAATTTATGATACAAATGGTTATATCACTAGAGGTAATAAAATGGAGCAATATCATTCATTTTACATTTAACTAATGACGTGCTCAGAGTAATTACAGATTTCTTCTAAAAGCCTACACTGATTAGTTCAGATGTGATAGGTGAAACATATATATCTTTCCATTCAATAAAATAACATTTTCTTATCTGTAAAACACACAGCTGATGTCTTATTTTTTTAAATACTTGCCTTCTGTACAGAACATCACTGTTCTTCACAACCAGCTCAGGATTTCACTGCTCATACATTCCTTTTCATTCCCTTTTCCTTCCTCATCCCTTCCCTTCATTGTACAACCAAGAGGAGAGCTAAACTGTTGCAGAGTGCTTGTTAACGCTGCACATCGGATTTGGTAGTGCTTACATATGGGAGCAGCTCCCTGCGTTTCAGTGGGATTAGTCACAAGCATTAATGTTGTAGGATCACATTTGGAGGGCCTGACCCCGCACCAGTGGAAAACAATGAAGAGACTCCTCTCTAATGCAATCCATCGGCTTTGGGTCTGTTGCTTAACACTGGCCCCTGCTCACCCTGGAGTCATCAAGAGCTTTATTCCCAATCTCAACAGCAGCAGAGGCATGGACAGGGATTTTGGAAGGAATTGCAGAAAAAATACCCGGGAAGAAAATGAATACTATGAGACTGAGTTCCAGACATTTCTTATCAAACATAGGCAAAGCCACCATTTTGTACATTTCTACCAACAGCAGGTTGTACCAGTAGTGGTGTCACTGACAGTAAGCATGAACATTTCTGAGATAGAGGGTCAAAACTTGGAAGATGCTAACAGATCCCCTATGTACCTTCATCTCCCTTGGAAAACACTTCCAGAACCGCCCTGGGGCAAGCACACTTCGCACCATGAATGCCAGAACATGAATCCTGAATGACATAAAGATCAGTAATAAGATAATGGCCTATCTCACTCAGCTGTAACGCAACAACCCTCAAGAAGATTAAATTTACCTAACTGGGGCATATCCAAGGCTAAACAACAGAATGAACATTCCTTCAGTACATTTAATGTATTTATATTTAAGTGGTAGGTTGCCAGTGTGCTACTTATAAGCTCAATGACTTGGGATCATCTATCTGCTTTCCTGTGAAACAGCAATCTACACCAGGAGACAACTCAGAAGACACTGCATCAGCAGAAACACAGCTCATGCCCAATACAGGAACACCGAGGAACCTGGGACTGAGGGATCCTGTAACACTCAGATGTCTCCAATACAAGGAGGGGGAATAAAGCCATTCCTGTTGGCATCCATATCTTCATTTTGATAGAAACATCCAAAGTGGAGTCCAGACATGGCTATGAGGCTGCCTTGCAGGCACAACACAGGATCCTGCTGTGCCTGAAAGGGCTGCACTCGGGCTTTAGGCACCAGGTAATTAACACTTAAATCAATTTGCTGTCAAATGCAGGCACAAAGTTCACACATTGGTGCAGTCCACCACTAACCTTTGAAGAATAATCTAGTATCAGGCACTACTTCATTAAGAAATACACTTGGCAAAACCTGTTTGCAGAGGTATTTACATCAGCCTGAGAGAAACCAGGAATGAGTAGCAATGGAAAAAACCCTGCTGCGATGAAAGAGAGCCTGTGCCTCTTACACAATGCTTTGGACTAGTATCAGCTCCATGGTAAAGCTTAGCAAGAGGACAGAAGGTGGTCACTAGGGCAAAGACATGCCATTTTCAGCTCCAGAACCAGAGGGTGGCTGACAAAGCTCCTCTCCTTGCTCAGGAGAACACCATGGGGGGACGCCTTGCACGAGAGAGGGCTGAGTCACATCTGAGGACCAGGCTTTTATCAAAGATGCTGAACAGATGCTGAAGATTATCAAAGCCTCGCTTCTTGGCATAAAATCCATGTATCTGACTTTGCTGAGTAGTTCCTACTTCCTTTTCTCACTGTGGTATCTAAGTGCTGTCTCTTTATATACGTTCAGGCACATCTGGCTTCATGAACACCACTGCACATTTCCTGTATCCTGTTCTGGACCTGGTTGCCTTTCCTTTTAGCCCAGACCAGTCCTGGAAGGGTCTGGGAAGTTCCCTGAAGTTTCCAGTAATGCCCCCCAGCCAGGATGTGCGAGGTATGAAGGCAGAGGCTCCCACTCCATCCCAAAAGCCACAAGGTGAGGACACAATGCCTCTCCCCTGCTCACCCTCCTGCCCTGCAGCCAATTGAGAACCCGACACACCAGCCATATGTTTTACAGCAAGGGCTCAAGTTTTTTGAAGTCTGCCAAACATTGGACACAGCAAAAATCTAGAAATTAGGAAGTGGCTTGAAACACATATAGAACCAAATGAGTCACAACTAAGTGTTCTAACACACAGCTCAGCCACACCCTTTGCAGAACACCCAGCAGCTGCTGCAGCACGGACACCAAGACACCTTGACACCCAGGCCCCCTCACAAGGCTGTGAGCACTCCCGGCGGGACACTAGAGGAAAATTCAGTCTATCAGAAGGAAAGAAACCTAGATCTGTATGTCCTGCAGGACTACTAACTATCTCTGAAGGAGTGTGAAACCTCTCTCTGCTGTCCTCAACAGCTACCCAAGCTTATCGGGCAATGTGGCTATCTGCACTCTCCCTTCATTTCTCCATTTATCCATCAACAAGGCTTCTCTTCAGAGCAGGTCACTTAAAAGGTAATCCCCTCATAGATCCCACCTGCAATGCTCATCCTGCAAATGGCCCTATTTCTGCAGTCTGTTGCCTGATCAAGAACAGAGAAACTTTGGGGCAAGAGCTGTACCTCAAGTGTTAATGTATCCAACACTTGTGGGTACAGAGAAGCTGTGGCCCTAGTGGGGCTCTGGGTCAGACTGGAACCTCCTGCAAACATCAGTTTGGGTCTGTACCAACTCTTTGTCTCCTCTTCTGCTCACCTTTTGAGGGTAACCCCCTGCGGAACAGCCCATCAGAAGTCAAAGCCCCCACTGGGCTCTGAGGGCACTGCTCAGTTCTTAGCACACACACACTGATTTGTTTGACATAAAGATCATTCTAAGGCATTAAAATTCTCTTTTAGCATTTCATGACTCAGAAAAAGACAAATGTGAAGAATAGCAAGGTAGGCACACTGCCATGCCAATTGGGAAGGTGGGCAGGTGAAGATCTGCAGAAGGACATGGCTATGCTCAGAACAATGGGGTCAGAGTGAGGAAGAGGGGGCAATGTGTTACACCCAGAGATGATGGAAAATGACAAACTCCTTTGAGAGGTAAGCAATAATCAGCATAATATCCTAATGCTGTTGTGCTTTTTTCACAGCTAATTGAGTTATCACAAAAGGTATTCAGCTGCCAGCACCCAGCGCCAAGAGATAAGAGTGGGTGCAGCCTTGCCAGAAGCTGCACAAGCCGCTGTCGCTCACCAACGTGTCCCACATTTCCCTACTTGATCCTCCTCCAAAATGCCCACGCCCAGGCTTCCTCCTGAGAAGGACTGGGTAGCCTGGGGCACAGCCAGTGCCTGAGCAGGGTGTGCAGGTGTCTGCATGTCCAGCACTGCAGATGCTGCATGCTGGCCCATGGGGGCTTTGTCTGGGGGTCCCCGGCAGGCATGCAGACTGTCCCTGAAAGGGGAGGGCAGTTCACAGCATCTGCTTTGAAGACAACTATGACTAAGTCCCTGCCTCAGCTGTCATGACTGGGAATTGAAGTTCTTTCACTACCAAATGTCAAACAATACTGTAACAGTCATAATCCAAAGTGTGGCTCTAAGCAGTTACCCAGCCTCAATCACCATTTTTGATGTCTTATTGTAAAACATTCGGCGTGTTTATTATGGCAAGATTTTCTTATCCAAGATGGCTTGTGATAATGGTTTTTTTCTGATTGTTCCATTTGAATGGAGTGATTATTATAAAAAACAAAAAGAATCATTCCAGCTGAAACCTGCTGCGAAGGAACCCCGAGGCAGGCTCTAACACACTGTGAATGTGGTTACAATATAGCTCGTAGCGATGCTAGGTGTGAAGGAAAACAGATTTTTACAATGTTTGGAGCTTTGTGTAAAAACAGTTGACAAAACAGAACACTGCAGTTGCCTACAACTTAAAACTGTCCTGTGACAAGTTTCTCTCTGTTTAAAAAATACCAAAGCTTGCCTGCCTGATCGGTTTTGCTTTCCCTGATGTTACCCTCCTAAATGCCTTGTCCTTTCAAAAATCTTTACGAGTTTTCTGAGTGAATACTGACTTTGTCATTTAAATGCAAGACTCACTCTGCCTCCATTTTTCATCCTAATTATGCAAAAGTCTAAGCTACATGAAGCATAAGGAGAAAATACAGTTATTTGGTAATTAATGGCTAATGATAAATTGATTCCATTTTTTGAATCATTGCAGTTGTCATCTGAGGTATTTAAAACATAGTCTGTTCAAAGCCCTTGGGTTCCTTTGTGTTGGGGGGCTTTTTAATGTTCCCAGTCAAAAAGAATGAATGTGAGTTATGCTAATGCCCGGTGGAAATCCAGGTTGGGTCTTGTTTCATCAGAGTGGCTACATATTTGATTTTGTATATAAACAGCTGAGTTCGGTGTTTTCAGCTTCAGTCTCAGGCTTTGAAACCATGGGAGGAACTTTGGATCTAAAACCACTGGTGAAGCCCAAAATATGGTGGGCAAAACTTCAGGGAAAATGAATGTAGTGTGAGGTGGGGCTTGCCAAGAGGGAAGTTCTTCTCCCCAGAAAAGTTCCTGGCTAAAATAACACAGAATGACAATAACAGCATTTAAATCTAAAATCTTTAATGTAAGTTTTTACAGGGATACTATACAAGAGCTGTTCAAAGAGAATGTCTGCATGGCTGTTTCAGTACTGGCTAAGTCCACCACTGCAGCAGTGACAGAAGTCCTAAATAAAATTAATGTGATGCAGAAGATAAAAGGAGAGTAAGAGCAGGAGAGAGAGCTGGGGGTTAAATGCCCTCAGTAGGTCAGACAGTCTGTCTCACCAAGACTCACATTTCAGAAACATATAAAGAACACCTCAGTCTGAATGCCCTTTCCAAAAGGGCATGCCATGGGTTTCCCATGCCTGGGAAACCTCATCCCACACCAAGTGCATTGGCCTTTGAGCATAACTGTGTCATGAAAGAGTCTGTGGGGCAGAGTAAACCACAGCTCAAGCCATCAAGTCCCACACTCAGCTCCCGAGCTCTCATCAAGCCTCATCACACAGAAAGGCCAAGAAGCAGTTTCCCTTCCAGGCTTAACCTAGTCTGACAGGAGACCATTCAACTGTGCCTGTAGCCATCTTCCTAGTGAGTGTAATTTAGGGGATCTGTGGAGTCAACTGAGTGTCTCCACCACGCTCCTCATGGCCCTTAGCTCATGGGTGGCAGCGTGAGAAGCCAGCTTGGCAGAGCAGTGGCACAAACATATCTGCCAGTCAGTCAAGCAGTTTGATTTGGATTATGTAGGGATTGGTCACCCTGATGTTCAACACTTGATTTCCAGGCCAACACTTCTCATGATGTGCATTCCCAAATTCCCCTGGTCCTGAAATGACCTGGGAAACAACTCAGCAGCCAGAGACAAGAACTACATTGAGTAGGTGAAGCTGGGAGTCTTGGTGAACTACAGCCTGTGCCTTTCCACAACAGGAGGCTTTGCTTTACGATCCTTAAGCTGTTAGTGCCCCAGCAAGAGCTTCACTTTTTCCTAAAGATGACACAAATGAACTTCATCCAACTGCTGTCACTAAAGCTGTGCAAAGTATCAGCAGTGGGAAGCATTGCAAACACCTTGAGAACAGGACAAGAAATATTGGCTTTGAATATTCAGGAAGTCATAAGAAAGAAATCAAAGCTAGCATCTGGAAAAAACTTTCTGGGGCTTCGAAATACTTCCTCAGAGTGTCCAGGCCCTGTTGTCTCTTCAGGACAGCAGGGGAAGGTTGCACTAGGAAATACCCTCCTTCCTCTTCCTCAGAGAGTGGAAATGTATTTCTTTCCTCAGGAGGACATTTACCTCCATGTCCTTTGAGAACTTCCTGTATAATCTACCTTCCCACATGTTCAGCTACAGGAGGCAGCAGAGCAGCTTCTCCATCCTTGGGATGGCCAAGCTGTAGAGTCCCACCAGTGCCCAGGCTGAGAACTGTTCATAGGACAGACAACAGGGCCAGCACTTCTGTCATGCCACGAACTCCTCACTCCTACACAGGGGCTGCAGAGATCCTGCTCCCTTCGAGAACTGGACTAAACATCAGCCACAGAAAGTTTCCTCCTCAGAGCAGCTGCCAACAAGTGCAGTGAGGAAAGACAGCCTGTATGCACTAAGCATTGCAGCATTCCCTGCATCCAGCTCCAGCAACTGGGAAAAGAAAGGGAGCAACTGATACTGCAATTTCTTCTATCAAATTCTTTTGAGAACTATAGATGCTGTTAAGCAAAGAAAAGTTTAAGGGTAAAAATGAAAGGGACACTTTACTAGGCTCAATCCATATCTCACCAATTGACCAAAACCTTTCCAAATGAGAAATCTGCACCCTTAGGACTCTCATGTGACCAAGTCTACAGAAGACTTCAGAAGCCAGACGAAGATTTACATTCTCTAATTAATTCACTTTTTTATTCAGTATCTGAATAAACATGTTCGCTCTTCTTGTTTTCTGATCAAAACTTTATTCTGATAATAAGGCAGATATTGTGAGGTGGAAAATTACCCATCTGTCTAGAATTTATCTCTAGTAATATCTAATATGTATTTTTCCCAGTGTATTTTCTTTTTAATATTCAAGAGAATATAAAAATAACAATAACCCCTCTGTTATGACTCCAGTTGCTCATAGGTTGTTTGACAGAACTATAAGTGTAATGATGAGGAGGTTTGAGGGGCAGGTTAATGTTTTTTACTAACATATGATGCTTTTAGCCTAAGGCATTGCTGGAGGCCAATACCAATTCACCTGAAACCAAAATCACCACTGAATAGTCATTAAATCACTCAGAGTTAAATGTAATATTACTGGGTCTAGAGAATAGTACTGTAATCCAGATTTGAAATTTCATTAGTCCATAGAATAGGGAGCAGGAATGCAATCTGAAACCTTGGGAAATCTTTATTTACCTGTAATGAAGGGTTCTAAGTCCAGTTTCTCCCTCACACCTATTGCCATTTTACAGTGGCGTAACTCTCTCAGACTGGCGTGCTGTTTCTTCTGATGTATGCTTCTACAAGCAAGAAGCATACAGAATTCAAGCCTCTGGCTGCTTTGAAAAAAATGTGTGTGTGTGTATGTGTTTGTTTTCCCCTTATCTATATAGCTCAGAGATCTTCAATTTTTATTATTACATGTTAATCTTTATCATGCAATAATTTTTACAGGCCAGGACCACTACACTGGGTGCTCTAACACATACATGGCTGTAGCACGGGCTGCAGCAGAACTGGCTGGGTCTCACAGTCTACCTGACACAGATTCTCTGCATGTTTCCCCACCTTTCTCAAACATATAAAAATCCTAGAGGGACTGCATCAGCTGCTGACTTGAAAAAATAATGTTAGGGAAAGATTGACTTGATTAGGGAAAAATTGACTAGACCATTAGTAAAAATGGATGAAAAAAACCCCACAAAACTTCCCAAGAGAGGTGTTGCTTGGTTTTAGTCTACAGAACTCTGAAGGAGTCAAAGCTGTTTGAGATTTGAATGCGTGTGATTCACACTTTGAGAACTGCTGGTTTCACTGCTGGTAATGGTACACACCACCCTGTGTCCCAGAGTATGTTCAGTTTAAAAAGCAGCCCTCTCTCTGGAAACCACATTTGATTAGAACAGCCCTGGGCCAGATCCAAAATCTGCCTGGATCAGGGAAACATGTCACATCAGTTTCAGCCCAGGACTGAGACATGTCACATGTCTTGCAGATTGGGCACGGAGAATGGAATTCATTTTCCCATTTCCTCTGGAGTTGGGGGCTGGAGAAGATGAAGCCAAGTAAGGGAAATTGCTCTGCCTCACACAGAGGAAACATTCTGAGTCCTCTACTTTCTCTTGCTGCAAGGCATTGATCCTGGCTGAAACCCAGAGCCCATTGGTACAGACCCAGCTCCCCTTTCCCCTCCTATTAGCACAAAATCACCAGTGGAGAGAGGCTTATTCTGAGCAACTGTTAGGCTCACTTTTGGTCACTCCCATATGGAGCAGGGAAGACTGAAATAATGGCCATGGAATAGAAGAGATGGGGATTGTAACAGTCTGCACATCCTTCAAACAGGGAGAGGGGAGGGGAGGGGAGGAGAGGAACAAACCCAGAAGAGGAGGAACAAAACCAGGAGAGAAGAAAAAATGGAAAAAGATTACTCTGTCTCTGGTAGGTAGGATTTACCATGAATATTATGGTCCCCAGCTATCTGAAACCATGTTTTTTCAGGACTTTAACCTTGAAAATAATAAATGAGGAGTTACAAAGGTTTGAAACTGCAGCCTAGAGCCAAACATATGGTGAACTAATGTGTGTGAAAACTTCCTTGTCTTCTTCTGCTAATGCCTCTCTTGTTTTACTAAGAACATTCCTGCAGAGAAGCCAGGCTTCCTTTGACAGGAGCCAAGGGCTGTGAGGGTGATGGGCAGCAACCAGCTTTACTTATATGCAACACCTGAGGGAGGGAGGGCCAGCCCTTCACACACCCTGCTTGCCCACTATGATGCTTTTCTCAGGCCCAAAACATTTGCTGGTTCTCAAGAAATGCAAAATGTGTCTTCTTCCTTAATGATTTACACCTCTTCCTTTCTAAGTAAGGTGTGGAAGTGAAAAAATGTTCTTTCCTATTCAGATGAAAAGGTCTTATTTATCCCTCTGTTTAGGAAGTGTTTAGCACTAGAACATACCTGACACCAAGCTATTTGTAAATAAAATCTATTCTTAGTAATCCTGGGATCAATCTGGGATAACTCCACTGAAGCCAGTGTTGTTTTTTCAATTTGAATCATGTAACTGCATTTGGCACAAAGGATTAATTTCTCACCAAGAAGGGTACATTACAGCAGAAGGCATAAGATGCACTATTCTGTAAAGAACACAATCACAGGGGACCCTTTAGCAATGCATTGTGTCACTGTAGATGGCACTCCTTCCTTGCCTGGATGCATGATGCACACTGCAACTGCACAGATTCTATTATGTAAATGCATTGTGCCAAAGCCTTTCATACTTACAAGACCATGCAGATGATTTTCTCCTTGCATGACATGCACGACAAAGCAGCGGTGTGGAAGCAGCACACTGGGACAAAAGAAATCAACGTATTTAAACCATCACCCTGCAAAGCTCTCAAGAACGCTTTGCTCTTTAGATTCCTCCTCAAAGAGGACTTACTCTGTCTTGCTTTCTCCAGCCTGTTTTCTTCCTTAGATCTTCCCACAAAACTACTTCTGACCACAATTTCACAGGGTAGAGCACCACTCAGAACATTGCTCATCGGACTAGCTGAGATCTGGCTGGCAAATGAAGACCCAGAGCCATCACATACAAAGACTCCTAACTGTGCATTTGTTCAATGAAACTGAAGTGTTTGCTTTTCTTTAAAGAGCTTTCCTTTACATTTATTTTAACACCCATCCTGGGTCAAGTGCTCCTCGTCCAGTGACTTAGAGCAGTAGGAGGAGGGTTACATAGCTATGGCACTGAGATAGACTTGCCAGATTGGCGTTAGTCATTCTCTGCAAAGACAAAACTGCTGAGTAACTTTGGACAAGGGGAAGGGTAGGCAGTGAAATAATCCAAATAGCATAATTTTAGATATTAACTTTGATTGCCCAGCTCAGGTCTGTGAATAGAAGTAGGCATCTCAGGAGGGTGGATCACAGCAGGAACCTAAGGCTCTGAACTGGTCCCAGCAGAACTCTCTGTCCATCCAATTGTCAAAGGAATGAAGGGAGACCAAGCAAGTCTCTGAAACTGGGAGGTTTTTATGTTCTTTATTTTTAGTATGTCTCTTTGATCCTCCATTTAAAGCTGGGAGAAGGCTTCCCCATATCTGACTAACCTACTTGGAGCATGAGGGTTTTGAAATGGGAATCAGATCCTCTCACACATGTGTACAACATGCAGTACAGTCACTCACACAGAGCCGGTGCCTTGATCCACCACCATCAAGCAATCAAAGTGCAGCATCCCTGTGGGGCTCTTTCCACCCTTTGGGATCAGGAATCAAGCGAGGCTTTGCTCACACTCTGACTTTAGGATTCGGTTCTCTGTGGCTCAGTACAATTGCGCACTCGTATACAGCTTGTTATATGGAATGGCTTATTGCAGGATGCAACACACTAGCGGGGGAAAAGAAAATGGAGTCAAGTATAGAATATTTACTATTAGACATAACTGAGAATATTGGCGGTTCTCCACATGTACCAGGCACATTTATCACCCTGTGCTATAGGAGGGGATGTGACTAAGAGGTGGGTCATGCCAGTTAACCTCAGGCACTTGTCCAAGCACAGCGAGAGATCTGAGGTATGCACAAGGGTTGAAATTCCATTACAGGTTTTAAATAATTAAACACTACATGTTTGGAAGCTCATTCATTCCTATTACTTTTTAAATAATTAATCTGTATTTACATCTAGTGAACTTCACAGAGCTATACACATAACAAATTTGAGTCAAGTTGCAGAAGAGAGATTGTTCCTGTCTGACAGCATTACAAATGTTTTTGTTGTATACAGTAACTTCAGCTATTAGGGATCAGTCAAAAACCAAATCCAACCTAGATGCTGTACATCACTGGGGTTTTTTATCAAATTATTCACAAGCAATCAAAACACTAAGAGAAACTATAAATCCCCAGAGGAAAAAAATGTTCTTCTTACATCTCAGAATAGTAAAAACTGATTTAAGTTGGAAGACAGTGAAATGAAAAACTGAATATATTGTTCCTATTGAACACAATCATTACGTTCAAGATAATTCTGTCAGTTCCATGTAAAGTGTAGTACAGTCTGATTAAAAAATACTAATCTCAAAGCCTAGAATAACACATGTAACAGAGTAACAGACTCTAGAACAGAAAAAAAAAAAGAGAAATCTTTATCTAGAGTCCTTCTCTTCCTCAGGACATTACTTCCTTCTATTTGCTTCTAGTTCAAGCTGAACAAGACATTAAATACCCAGCAGGTTTCACCTAACTGGAACTACACGTGATGCACCAAAATGAATAACCGACACTGTTCAAACCTCCAAAACAATAGAGCACTGAAACAGGTGCTTGAAACCATAGCTCTGCTGTGGGAAATGAATTTGTAGCAATGGCATCAGGATTACATGTTTATTATACGTGTGATTTCCAGCTCCAGTTAGCCTCTATTTGCAAGTAAGCAGATATATATGCATTCACTTATGCAATTCTAGCTGGTATTCCTACAAATTCAGTCCAAAACTAAGTTATTTCCTTTTCAAATAGCATTACTACTAATAGAAATGCTGCTGGCCAAACAATTCCTTCAATTATAATAAGTGGAGCAAAGCTGCCTTCAAACTGAGATCTCTGTTACACCTGCACAGTTATTCTGGAAGTTAATTAGATTGCACAGGGGTAAATACGGACTTAATGTGCTCTTCAGAGGCCTCATAATGGCAGAAGACATATTAGGGAGAGAAGAAAGAAACCAACTCGACTTTCAAATCCCAGGCTGTCTTTGCAAGGAAGGGAGCAAAAACATCTGTACTGTGGGTGAAGCAGACATGCATTAGAGATCATGGAAAGCCAGTGTCACCTTGGAGAGGAAAGGTTTGCTTAAAAAATACCTTGCAACGTTCTTATTTTGTGATTCTTATTAAAAAATAAAAAAACAATGCAAGGACACCTAAATCAAGGGCAGGCACTGGATCCAATAATGACAAGTCTCCTGTTTGCTCCTTTGACCCGTGCAGCTCTAATTCAGAGTCCTGAGGACAGAAGCTGCACATTTCTGAATGGCAGAAGACAAACAGGGCTGCAGAAGAAGGGACCACGAGGTCAGGTTTCAGTGAAAGCCAGGCTTGCATGCCAGGCACAGAGATCAAGGACTGACTAACTCAAAGCACAGGAAGAATCAGTGCTTCAGATGTCAGCTGTTTCAAGGATTACAGGTCCTCCTGTTTCTAGTGTCAAGGTAATAATCAGAGCAGCGGATGCACGAGGCTCCTCGCAGCGATAGCTGAACGTGCAGCCCTCGATTTGGATTCAGTTTGGGGGATTTTGTTTCGTTTTTAGACAAAGCCAACAGCGCCAAGTATTCATATTTCAAGGCTGTTTTAAGGATCAAAACCCACCTTACTTAATAAAAAGATGAGCAAGATTCAAAGCAGAAAATTATATGGGAGCTTCACATACAGTAGGTGGAGAGGCAGGATTCTGTGACCTTTTGTCAGGGGTATTCATTTAGAGATTGGTGCTAACAACAACTTCTTTAAAATGTTGTTGTGTGTGTCCCTTCCTGTCCCCCCCNCATGTTTTCACATAAATCCTGATTTTGGCATATTACTTTATTGTGGAGACATGTTCTGTGTACTGGATGGCTTATGCAAATTAGCCAAATGTCCTATAAATTAGTCTTGAAATGCCTGGGATAATGAGCTGCTTGCATGGTGAGCAGTGCAGAGTATTCAAAGAAGGACTCTTTACAGGTTGGGAGAGTAGGAGAACATGATAAATGTGTCCAGACTGCACAGCAAGGCAGGATGCCTCCCTGGCACTGTGCTGCTCACCTCAAAATGCAAGGCTGACTGGAACTGAAAAATGCAATGCTAGGAGATAACCAAAAGTTGAACACCCCCCCCACCCCCAATAATTACCTGGTAGGCAGACAATTTGCCCCCAGCTACTGAAGCCCAAGGTTGCAGATCTCCTTAGTTGACTTGGCCAACATGTTCTGCATAGTTTGGATTCTCACTGAAGGCCTTTTGACATATGTTATATATGTGAATTGTATTGTATGCAGTGCTTTCTTTTGGAGATACGTCTCTGTCTACCAAAAGTCACACCTCCCTTGCGTTCCTTGCTTGAGGTGGAGAGAATGCTTCAAAACTACACTCCCAGCTGTATTTTAAAAACAGATGTTTTGTGTTACTTGCTGCTGTCTCATGAAGTGTAAATTTAAGAGCAAGCTATGCACACAAAGGGCTGGTTCCCTGCTCCTGATTCAGGTGGTGCTCTCTGAGGCATGTGAGGTAAATGGCAATAAATCAGATGACAAATCAAAAATACACCAGTTGCTTTGGTGTGTGTTTAATTGGCATTCCATATTGAATTTGTGTGTGGGCACCTTCATTTGCAACCTCACAATAATTAAATGATATTAGCATTCAGAGGCAGGTGTAGGAGAGAAAGTGCTATTAGGATTACTTGGTAACAATGAGAGCCTTAAGGATGCCTTTACTTTGCATTCCTTTATTTTATGGTCACAGAACTAAACGGGGGAGGGTAAGGGAAAGAGGCTGGACAACGGGGATGAAAACCAGAGATGGGTTTTACAAATGGAGCATTCACCTTGCCTCCCTCCCTCTCCTTCTGGTTCTTCCAAGGCCCCACGTTTTCTGCTAAGGATCCTGTGGAGCAAGCCCTCAAAGGAAGCCATTTTATTCCTTTGTCCTGCAACAACCACTGTGCACTCCTGAGCACCCTGCCTAGGAAACATCTCTTTTCACTATTCAGAGAGAGCACAGGAAGCTCCTCAAAGCGCACAAGGCTGCCGTGCAAACGGTAACAAATCTGGCTCTCTGCTGTCAGCGCTATTGGGATATGGCGAGTGGCCGGGCCAGCTGCTTGGGGCTTTGTGCTAACTGTGGCTAACCCTGATTCGGTGGCGTTTTATCCCCTCTGACAATTGTGCAGACAAAAGGGATGAGGTAAAGGCAAAGCAAGCAGGAGGAATTCACCGTTGCAATTCCACATGAGCTTCAGAAGTGCAATTATGTCCATTTTATGAATGGAAGCAGAGACAAAGAGAGATAAAGTGACTTGGCCAGGGTCACAGGGAATATCTGGAACAGAGCTGAGGAAAGAACAGGCACCTCATTAAGGGCTGATCTAATACCATGCATCGGGCCAATCTTCCTTGCAAGAAACTCAGGGCTTGCATTCAGAGACCCACCTAGTTTGGTCATACTGAGAAATCAAGCTGTGAGCTGTGGCAGGTAACTGACAGGCTTTTAGATGGTAAAGCTCACACTTAGTAACATCTGGGCCTTACAACATTTAGGGAAGGGGACTTTTCACAGCTAACAGCACTTACAAGCCAATGACTACAGGAACGAGTGGGGGCTTGAAAAAACAAAGTGACATGATTTATCATGGAACTGAGGAAGAAGACAGTTAAACTGAAAGAAACAAAATAAAGTAATGGAGAAAGAGAGATATTCAAAAGCGGAAGAGAGGCCTAAGAAAAAAATTGCAAGTAGCAGGAAATCAAAAATAAAGCTCAAAAATAATTTTAAATGGAAGAATAGCAGGTATACTTAGGTGAAAACAGCTCAGCCGACAGGGACAATCCCTGCCTCACTGCGTTTTCAATAAAAATGTACCAGCTTGCATGAACCTTGGACAGCGGAGCTGTTTGTGCTGGAGACAGTCACAAGAGGAGCTGCCCAGGAGAAGGACTCCCAGCGCATGGATACCGAGGCAGATGAGGGGCAGCAGCCATGCCCACCGACGAGCTCCACCTGTTCCCTGCTCAGCATCTGCAGAGAGTGTAACAGCAGCAGCAGCTGTTTCAATAATGTTTTAAACCTTCCTGCCCTCCTTTTCAGAGGTCCAACATGTAGATTCAAATCCCTGGACATTCACAAGCAATTATTTTCTAATGATGCTAGAAGAAAAGCTTCCAGTCCTACAGCTTCAAAAACCCCTGCTCAGACAAGCTCTGTGGTTGACCTTTTTCAAGACCTAAATATATATGAGATACCTAAATAAGATAATTGGCCAAGTGTAATGCTGGTGTGAGCTGGAAGCCTTATACCAGAGGTGACAGAGGCCCCCTCTAAGCAGGAGAGAAACTGCAGGAACTCCATCCTTGCTGGTTTGCCCCCTGCGTTCAAAAGCTTCTCTGATGCTTGCTCCTCTCCTGATTTAGTGTGATTTTATTCATGTGCATCCCAGTGTTAGGTTTCACAGTGGATGTACTTAGCTGTACAAACTGTGCCAAGTGAGCTTACCAGAACGGCAGTGTTGTGCAGGAGATGGTACTTTCGCAAGGGCAGCCCCAAATTTCTGTTTTCCACTGCTGCACAAGAACAGACTATCATGCCATAAAAGATATAAATGTTTTGTGGCCTTGCAGATAAGCTAGACAGATGATCCATCATCATGGCTCTGCATCACCACCACGGTAAAGGGATAAGGAGTGAAAGCTGATGGCTTCTGCACAACAAACAAACAAGCACAGAGACAGTGTTTGCTCATTTCAATGTGCAAAGCTGACTTGTTTAAATATGAATATGTTGCTTATAGACAAATTTTAGTCACAGCAGCCCCGTGGCATCTATCACTGTTTGCACTTCTGCTAAAAATAGTTGTGTTGTTTTGGGATTTATTTAGATGCCACATCTGCAGGTAGTTCTCACTCCTTCCACCACATCTCTACCTGTTACCGTTTCCTCCACCCTCCAGGGTATATCACGCTTAGGAAGATGCTAAGCACACAAGGTTCATGTGGTGTCACAAACACCTGAAATCACTTCCCTGTCCTCACCAAAAGGCTGTGCCCTTTTTTCTCTCTTCTCATCTCACTTGTTCTCTTTCTCTATCATGCTCACAGGCAAGGGGCACCAGGCACAGCTTCAAAATGCCCCCAATGCCTTCGCTGAAGAGTGAGGTTGTCTAAAAGGCAGCACACACTACAGAGACTGCAGAGTGGTTTCTCTCAGACCAGATCATGATAATCATTGCTTCTCCATTTACAGAAAAGTGAGGGATTTTCTCTTCCCCCTGTGTCAGCCTACGGGATGTTACAGATGTGCTTTAGAATCAAAGCACTGTCTGGAGGGACTAACAGAACCTTTCCATTTCTAGGTTTTCACTGTATATATATTCAGATGAAGCACCTGCCTCAAATTCAGGGTGATCTGCCTTAAGTCAGGGTCCTCCCAGAACTCATTTGGGCACTGGGTTTACACCTCTGAAAAGGAGCAAATCCCACCCAGGAAACAAACAGCAGTGGAAAACAAAATGTGAAGTCTAAACACTACTGGTTTCCTCCAAGAGCAACAATCCAGGCACTCTCCAAACCCCTCTTCTAAGACAGAGCTACATGGATTTCCTGAAGGATCAACAAGGTCCAGGCTATTTTTGATTTGCTCTCTTTGCAGTTTTTGAACCCTGAGAGCACTGGGATATGCCCACAACACCTCACCCCTCTGCCATGAGTATCTGCACATATCCAGATGGATTTTGGTGCAGGACCAGGACTTTGCACACCAGGGATGTGGTACTTCCTGCTGTGTCAGCGCACCATGATATCCACGTGCTGTCACTCTGCCACTCAAAAAGGTGCTCTGAAAATAAAAAGTGTGTTCCCCACGCCACGCAGGATTTTGCTAGCTTGGCACCTAGGAACCTACAAACAGCCAGCAAAGACCATGAACTGCAGCTCCTATTAATCAAATAGTCAAAACCTTCAAAAAGGCATTTCGCCTTCTGCACACAACTTACCTGCACTAGTGGCAATCCTCAACATTGTACAGCTGAACTATTTTCTCTGCAGTGTTCATCACATTTGTTTTAAGCAGGTTTTTCTAGCAGCACAGGGGGGAAATTGGGCCAAACTCCTCTATATAGGGGCTTTTCCAAGAACTCACACTGACACAGCTGAACTGGAGGCAAAGAGTGGTGAGATTATAGTAAATTCCATGGAGACAAGCACAACGTGCTTTCCAAATACATGAGCAAGGTACTGCAGCTCTCCCAGGCAGGCTCCTGTGGTCTTCTCAGTCCCCACCAGCAGTTCAGAGATACCAAAGAACACATCTCACCAGGGTGGCATTAGAGAGAAAAGCCATCACATAAAGGTCACTGCAGCTGTGTGGTGACTTAGGGCAGCTGAGATTTCAGCCCAATCCCAGCAGAAGGATTTTGATAACCAATACGGACAAATATCTCCATTTATGCAAGGAGTACAACAGCAGCCTTTCCTTTCACTGACCACAGTGATCTTGAGCTAATCTCCTTTAAACTTTGGACAGCTTGCACTCATCTGGTCCTTGGCCATGCCTTTCTTCTGGGGAGAGTTTCAGACCTTGTTTGTGCTGGAGGGAAAAGAAGCCTAAAGCTGGACTGCTGGACTGTGCAAGCACATGAGCTATAACCCCTCATTAAATGTGCATGATGTGGTGACAAAGAAGGAACACAGCACGGTGGCAACTGCCAGAGCCCTGTAGCAATACAGCGAGCATACCCACTGGGGAGAGCAGCGCTTGCTCAACACAGTCCCCTGCAATCTCTCAGAAGGGAAGAAATAGGATATGCTTAAGATAAAACTGAGCACATTTTCCAGGCCCTGTGCAACCCCTCTGTCTGCAAGGGTGTGCCTGTCCCTGCCGAGGACCCCATTCCTCCCTGGGAACATGTTCTGGGAGGGGCCCTGTATGCTGCAGGTGCAAGCACACCTGAGAATCTCACCTGCTTGCTTTGCTCATGGCACTAGATGCTTCCAGTTTAAGGAAGAAACTGGATCCTGAAGGATCCAGTGATTCTACACAAAATACCATCCCAGAGACTTATTAATACAAAGTGAAAAATAACTGATAAGAGAAGCATTTACCATTTCTATCTATGGACTCAATCTCCTAGCTCTTTAATATTTCAGTTTCCAGCATCCTTCGGCCCTTATGGTTTGGTAACACAATACACCAGCACAGTGTTGTAGCGCTATCTTCCAGCATTACATAAACCTATGTTTGGGACAGATTCTCATCCACTTTGAGACTCCTTTACACCACTCTGGCAGCTGAAAGGGGCCACCTAAGTACATTTCATATGCACCAACTTTTGAGGCTTCTTTCTATTGCCAGAATGATAAAAAGGCATCCCTAGCTTGGGCCAGAACCTGGTCCTTTGCTTAATGTTTTTAACAAATGAAGCTGCTGTTTGAATACCAAAGACAGAGAGAGAGGGAGAGGGGCAGTGGCCAGGTGAAGTGCTTCTTCCCTTGGCAATCAGGAATCTATGTTGTTATGAAGCAGAAATGCGTTGGGATGTGTTACCTTCCCAAACACTAAAAAAACTCTCAGAAAATGACTGTTTCATATCTTGACTACGGAGACATTAATTTCAGTGTCATGTGCAGTAATGTTCATTTGGGACAGGCCACAGGTGGTCAATTATTCCAGTGCCTGCCTAGAAGAAGTATGTTTATTCCTCATAATAAAACGTATTAGTACGATGTAGAGTTTATAGCTCAATTAGGAAAGTGACATGCAAAGAGTTACAGCTTCTTGTGGAGAATACAGCTAAAAACAAATTTTTGAAACGGAGTGAAATACTACCCTCCTCCCCATCAGATACACAGAAAATACACAGGTGGAGAGGCAACTGACAGGTATTTTAGGTTTAATATTTAACCAGCCTGTACAATTGAATATTGCATTGTATATTAAAGCTCTAGACTATAACTGTGTTCCTTTCTCAGTTTAAAACATTTTTAGCTGATTATTCAGACACTGGTTAAAAAAAAAAAAAGCACAAAATTTAATTTTGGTCCCAAGCATAAACAAAGCTGTGCATTGAGCAGAATTTGAGAACATGGTGCACAGGCACACTTTGATCACTTTGTGGAATCCACACACAGCTCTGCTTACTTCAGTTACTTTGTCTGGGCAGTCAAATTGTTTTTAAACACCTGTGAGTAAATCTAGGAACCTGTTTTCTCCTGCATCAGATAATAATTCATAATAAATTAACTTTGCAAATACCAAGCATGTGGTTGTTCACTATTTGGAGTATAACACAACATTAAATAATAGATAACATTTTGCACTTCTAACATTTTAAGCTCAAACTCAAATTGCATGCAAAGGCAGTTAAATAACAGCATCCTCATTTCAAAGCTGGAGACCAGACCTCTAAACATAAAGTTAGCAGATACCTAACTTCAAGCATACAAGCAGTCCCTCTGCTTGAATTGAATGGCTCTATCTGCAAGCTTGACTTTGCACATATGCAGAATTATGCAGTTCAGCCAATGACTGTAGTACCTCAAATGCTGGTGTCATATGGAAGGTATTTATCTAGTTAATGAGCAGATACAGGCACGTCTAAACATTGGTTTAACCAATCCTAAATCAACACCTAATTATTTTGAGTAAATCCCACTCTACAAGTGCTTGCCTTCCTCTGCTAACCATGGTACCTAGAGAGAGGGCCCAGCCCGGACACCGAATACTGAGATGCTACAGCCAGGCATGTGAGTGGAACTATGTCCTAAACCAAAGGGTGCTGTGGAACTCGGAAGAAATGTGGCACTGGTGAAAACCAGAGTGAAATGTAGACCTAGCTGAAGCTCAGACTGAAACACCCATCACCTTACTGTGAATGCAACTGAGAACCACATCTGATCACCTGAATCCCACAGGATTATCCTGTTATCCTGAAAGACATCAAGCACAAGGAGATGTGCATGGAATTTAACAGGGAAGCAGCCTCAGGCATGATGAAGATTTCACTGAAATTGCTAGGGCTAGACTGGTGAAAGGTGTACAGCATAGGAATATTTCAGATTACTACAAGCAAAAAGCTGTGCTCAAAATACTGATGTGCATTTATCTGCATGTACACGAACCTGAAAGACCCCAGTCTGCAAATGAAACCAAGAACAAGAAAACTTCTTGTAGGGAAACAGACACTCCTTCCCAGGGTGAGAGACAACAGCACATCAAAATCACACTGTGCAAGACAGCATTTATAAAAATGTTGATAGATATCATCCCCCGTTTGACTTATGGAGCCATCAAAAGCTCACTACCACGGAGCATTTTTGGACCCTTTAGTTGACTGAATCACCAATTTAGAATCTGTCAGACTGCATTATGCAGATTAAGAGTCTCTCCTTGGTTTCATTTGTTATGCATTAATAGGAGAGCATTGGTGCCTGTATCCTCTCGCACAACCAAAGCCTTTCTGCCATTACATAGTAAATTTTGTTCTTTCTCGCATTCGAAAAAAAACCAACACAACAGCAACACGGCTTAGTTGCTATGCAAAGACTTAAGAGCCACTGCATAGGGATCAGTTCTAGAGTTTGGTTTGATTTGAACCAAGACAGGCAAATTATGCCTGGATGTAATCTGACGAGACCTTCCTGCTTGCCTGTTTCTCTTGTCTACAGGCATAGCATGTGCTCAGAACGACCCCGGGATCCCCACAACCCTTTATGATCCCGATGCACGTTTACTGCCTTCCAGCCTGATGCCTGGTACAGCTAAAATTCTGAGTACCAACAGACAGATTTATTATGAATGCTGGTAGGGATCTTTTTTCTCTCTCATTGACTAGATGTGACTCAAAAAGTTAATGGTAATTGCTCTCATCTTCATTTAGCAACGAGAGAGAGAGAGAGAAATGGGAGCAATTTGCAGATATGAGAACAGGTCATTACAGGTGTGTTATATTAGTGTATTCATGAGCCCCCTGGGACAGCCATGCTGTGATATCCAATAACTTTTTTAATGTGTAATTACACACCATTGGACTATAATTGATTAATTGAAAAGAGAATGTAGGCAGATGCTAGGCCAAGGCTGCTGCTGCTTGTTAAATGAATATGTCCTTGCTTCTTTTTAATAAGTTAAGTGAACTACTCAGAAGCAATTAAGTGAGAAGTAAAATTCATTAGATTTTATGTAATTGTTGGTATTAACTTCTATAATAAAATGCAGGATTTATATTTTGGGTTTTTCTTCCCATCCCAAAAGCAATATAATACATGTCACTGCTGAGATGTAAAAAAATTGTCTGCCTTAGACAGTGAGCTGTGAGATATGTGGTCCTAACATTCAGAGCTTCTTCAGATAACTGTGTGGCACTAATCGTCCTTCTTGGGATGCCATTCTTGGAAGCCCTGCACAGTCCCAGGAATTCCCAATGAGATGGAGTCACATGCTTAATATCCCAGAGCACCCCCAAACCTCCCTGCAGTCCAGCTGAATGGTGGCCAAGCTCTTCCCAAACCTCCTTCCCACTGGCTGGATCTTAAGTCTGAGAAATAAAAAGAGTACAGTCTCCTGATTTTTAAAACCCTACTCCCTTACTGCTGTATGTTGGCTCTACAAGGGATCAAAGCCTTCAAACACTTTTCAGTGGGGAAGACAACACATGCAGTAAGATGAGACATAAGCCAACTGCACCATTACAAAAAGTCACACTTGTTCATGTAGGCACCTGTTCAGACCTGATAAAACCCATTCTAATCAACACCTTGCATGACTGAGAGCCAAGGTCAAAGGTGAAAAAGGACTTGAGCCCCTGGGGACCAAAGCCAGTTTTATGGCCTGATCCTGTGCTGCAGTTATGGTGGTGGTGAGATGCATTGAAAGGGATGGCTCCCCCCAGGTAGCTGCCAGGGTGTCCCATGGGCCCTACTGAGTCATCTGCATCTCCTGCACAGACCCCAAGAAAATATTTACAGCTTTGGGTGATGACTTCGGAAATTTTATTTCCAATTTATATGGAAGGAATTCTAGTGAATTTTAATTTATCACACCTCACTTCCTTTGGAACAAGATATATCTTTATTCTTTAACATTCTATAAAAACTGTCTGAATTTTATTTCACAGAATCACAGAATGTGTTGGAAGAGCCCCACAAGGAACATCAACTCGAGTCTTGCAAAGGACCACTCCAGAAAACACACCATGTGCCTCTGAGAGCATTGTCCAAATGGCTCTTGAACTCTGTCAGGCTGGTGCTGTGTCCATTTCCATGGGGAGCCTGTTCCAGTGCCCAACCACCCTCTGGGGAAAGAATCTTTTCCTGATATCCAACCTAAACCTCCCCTGACACAACTTCAGGCATTCCCTCGGGTCCTGTCACTGGTCACCACAGAGAAGAGATCAGTGTCTGCCCCTCCTCTTCCCCTCACAAGGAAGTTGTACCTGCAGTGAGGTCTCCCCTCAGTCTCCTCTTCTCCGGGCTGAACAGACCAAGTGCCCTCAGCTGCTCCTCATGCAGCTTCCCCCCAAGGCCCTTCACCATCTTTGTTGCTCTCCTTTGGATGCTCTCTAACAGCTTAATGTCTTTCTTATATTGTGGTGCCCAACACTGCCCCCAGGACTCGAGATGAGGCCGCCCCAGTGCAGAGCAGAGCAGGACAATCCCCTCCTTTGCCTGGCTGGAGATGCTGTGCCTAACACAGGTTATGAATGCCAGTTTCCTAAAGCTAAGCCACAATTCTCAACTTGTTTTCTTTCCAAGAGACATGAACCTCCTTTTTTTTTTGTTTTTTTAGATTTGTAGAGGTTTGGGTGGGGGAGTGGCTGACAATTTTTTCCAGGCTTTTTTACTTTGAAATTTATTGAAATCATTATTAAGAAGTAGTCTGCTAATAAACTCATGCATTTTCATCTAGTAGTTCCTTAACTTTTTACATGTTTAAATTTGTGGTCAATAAAAAGATAGTGGGGCCTTTTTTTTAATATTAAAAAATCAATTTTTCAGTGACAACACGTTTAATAAGAAAATTATAACTTCAGTAAACATCTCAAATAAGGAAAGTAAAGAGTAAAACTAGAGTAATGCAACACAGTATTGCAGTAAGGAGAAATTAAGGTTGGAGAAATTATTCAGAGGTCATCTGTAAGTGCAGATTTATTAATGAAAATTTTAATGCTTGTCCTGGGAAGGAAGATGACAGATTTGGAGCTGTAATGGGATTTTAATTGTTTTCCTTTTTAACAAATGCATTTTGCTTCTCTTTTGAAATAATAACAACAGTGATATTAAAAATTAAAAAACATGCCTCCTTTTGAGGAAAGGCAGGCTTGTGCTCACAGTGTCAAATGCCACATCCTAAAATAATGCTCCTGTATTGGTATGAAGGAAAATGCTAAATCAGAGGCACTGGGGCAAAGTTGCTTCCTATATGCAGCTGGGTGCAGTGGGAAAGGGTATATGACTCACTCTTGGCTCCAGAAGGTCAAACACTCACTGCCTGTAGCCATGGTCTTTCCCAAATCTGTCCCATTCCCATTGTCCCTGTTCCCATGCTGCCCACCCCTCTCACTGTCACACCTTTTATTCCATATCTTTAGGCCCCTGAATCGTCCTCCTTAATTCGAATCATCCTCCTTAATTTGGTTCCCAGGACTGAAAAGACAGGGATTATGTAGAACTCCTGGTGGTACCATCCTGCCTGGGGAGGAAGCCACAGCCCTGGCCATGTGGGAGATTTTTTCCTTTTATTCCCTTCCTTCTCCTCCTTCTTCCCATTCCTCATGCTCCTGTGAATTTTATACCTTGTATTTTACGTGTTGGTTGGAGCTGGCAGAGCCTTGCCCTCCTTGACATTCTCAAGGGTGACTGGTGCTCCCCTGCCCACCTCTGCAGGAGGGGTGGGGAATCCCTTGCCCTCCTTAGCGCTGTAGGTCCTGGTCACTTGCTAATCCTGGGTGTAGAAGGAGTGAGGTTTGGGTCTTATTTCCAGTAGAAAGTCTGCTACCTCAGACTTGCTATGACAGGGCTTTGTTTTCTATTAGTTCCTACAATAGGTCTCTGATGACAGCCTTCAGCTTAGATATTATTAATAAAGATCATGTTTTCTACACTTCAAATTAGCTGTTAGCTGGCCTACTGCAGTTTTTGGTCAGACAGGAGGAACGTGTCTCAAAGCAGTCATTTGTCTTTTTTTGTTTACAGAACATAAGGCGTCATTCAGAGCCCACCTCAAGTTAACAGGAGGGCTCCTATTGATTTCACTGGGCTTTGGATCAGAGGTTGTGGAGTCCTAAGCATGGTGTGAGTTAAGAAATAAAAGCTTATTACTTTAGCAGCATGGTAGTGCAGTACAGGGGAAGTGGAACAGAAGGCCTGAAAGATCAAGGAAGTCTCTCAAGACTCCCTAGAAGGTCTCTTGCAGCTCGAGAAACCTCCCAGGTCCAGTGCATGCTGTCATAATGTGAAGAATGGCCTTCACTTCCGTTGTGGCATAGAAAAACCCATCATTAAAAAGCAGGGCGAGAAGGACACAGCTTGTGTGCCAGGCAAGACAGTGGCTGCATTTGTTCTAAACCAGTAAAGGGATCTGTGCAGACAGGCACAGAGACTATCATTTCCTGAGGACAGCGTATCACGGGGTGGCTGGCAGGCTGCAGCTCTGTGTTTGCTCCTGTGTTATCCCAGCGAGATGCCAATCAGGCCACAGGTGCCAAGGCACCCAGTGCCCCACAGTGCCCACCTGTGCTGGCAGGCAGCAGGCAGGGAGGGTCAGCTGGAGCTGGGTGTCAGGGCTCTCTCTCCCCAAGGCTGCAAATACACCCGTGGTCTGAGTGCTGCCTTTTTTCAGTGCTTTTACACAGAGATCATGGACTTCAACAGGAACGTGCATATAAGGCGAGCACCACTTAGCCCTTCATTCAGTCTGGCAGCAATTAAGGACAAAAAACCCTTTAGAATAACTTTTCCTGGTTTGTTGCCCTTACTTGAAAAGAAACAGAGTGCAAGGTTTTCAGTGGGGTTTTGGGGAGTTTCTTTTTAAAATACTCTGCCACTGCTCATGGACAATTTAGTTTTTGAAAATGAAACACTACAGGCGATTAGTCTACCATATGACCTAAGCGTCACTGTTATTTCAGTCACAAGAGAGGTTGAATTTCATGTGGCCAAGATTACTGAGGTTTTAAGAACATCAGTATCAATTCACTTCTACAATTGCTTTTCTCCATATTTTTGTTCCAGGGCCATAACCACCATTCTGACAGCCCTCTGTGCCTGATCCAAAGTCCCTGAAACCAACAGTGGCTCTCCGATAGCTGTTACGGGTTTTGCACAGTCATCTGCTTGAATCACTGCGTGCCACAGTGCAACTGATGCAGCAGTACCAGTTGCCCTCAGACAGTGATGGCAAACTGAGCAAGGAACTGATGAAATCCATCAGAAAACCACCAAAAAACTGCACCAGCAGTGGGACAAACATCAAGTGATGCTGAAACAGCATTTAAGCACGGTTGTGGAGGTTTTAAACTCTCATCAGGCTCGGTAGCTCTACGATCTGGAACTCCACAAGGTGTCACAGGTCTCTTCCCCATCTCCCTTCCCGCCTCTCCAAGGTGGCAGAATCCCCTCCTGACCACAGGATTGGTACCTGACAGGATAGATGTGGCCTTGCATCCCTCAGAGCTGCTGGGCAGAACTCCTGCTCCAGCCTTCTGGCCAAAAGGCCTGAGCATCCCCAATCTGTGGCCAGAATGAAGGAAGTGCTCTCCCTCTCCCTCCGCTGCTTTGCACCTAACAGGGTGAAGGAGGAGCCAGGGAAAGCACAAGGGGAAGTGCACTTCTTTCTCTCTCTCCACTCTGCTAGGAATAAGGAGACAGCAGGGGAGACAAAAAGGGTGGAAAGGCAAGAGATGGAATGAGCAAAGTTACTTCTCCCTGGTTCAGTCCTTCTTTGAAAGCACTGTGATTTTAGATGGACTGATAGGTATTTTCTTCTACTGCTGAGGCATTAACAGGGAGCAGTTTTGCTTGGCACTGGGGCACAGTAAGCAGGTCAGACACCTTAAAAGAAATGAATTTAAGCCTCACTTTCTGAAACCAAAACTCTCATGGCCTTCAAAGGATATGCATATCTGCATTTAACCCGACTACAACTGCAAAACCTATTGGCATCACCTGATCACAAATATTCTCAGTGCTTTTTAATGTCAATCTGATAGGTATGAAATCTTTCCCACATTCCAGTGCCATAATTCTGAAGTTAACCTGCCTGCATCCCTGCTGCCCCGTCTGGGTGCCCCACGTGTGCCATTTGTCCTGACTCTGCCTCTAGTGCCAGAACAGCAGAGCAGAGTGACACGACTTCAAGCAAAGCTTTAGCTGTAGCTCTGGCTCACCTCAGCTTTGCCATAGCCTCCCCAAAGGCCTTTTGCTCATAAGAGAACATTCTGCATTTCATGTTTCCCTTGTAGATGTGTTTTCAGAGTTTTCTCTGCCTCTTTTTTTCAATGATTAAAGATAACTGGCCATAGGTGAGTTTGCATTAAATCCAATAGCAAGCATATTTTATTTTGAGTCTTTTACATAATAGCTTCCAAGCACCAGGACTCATAATTCATCTCATACTGCATTCACAAATTTATCCCCTCAGCAGAACTACTAGGAACAGACTTTTTGATTTCAAAGATGAAAAGATCATGATTTTACTGCAGGAAAAGTATGGATTCAACTGGGTGTAGGACTGGATTTTTTTTTTTTCAGGATATTTATGTTTTGTTTGGTTATTTGTTTGCTTTACATATAATCCCATAGCACTGGGTGGTACTCACATCATCTTCATAAACAAATGATCTGGAAAGCAACCTGATGTTTAATTTCCTTAACCCATCAAACCCTCCTTACCTCATACAGCAGCATGCCAATCTGAAACCTTGACTCAATATTCTGAGTAAATGGGGGGAGGAAGGACGAACTGCTGCTTTTTCTTTCCCACTTTTGTTAAAAGGCAACCAAGCATGACTCTTCCTACCCTGACTAACCTGGGTAGGTGCCAGATGGATTTTTCCTTTCTCTAGGCAATGGCTCAGGAATTTCATCTGGCTAGAGCTGGCGCTGTGGGCTTCTTGCTGGCCTTTTCACTCCAGCCTCCCCTTTCTCGGCAGTTAATCCCATCTTTCTCCCCACATCCACTATTAGCTGGACTGTACTGTTCCTTGACAATCAGCTTACAGCAGGGACCAAATTCTGCCTTTTCCTTCTGGAAACAAAGAGATGTGCCTGAAAGAAAAGCTTCCAGCCACTCATGGAATAAGAAATTAAAATCCTGAGGCAGTGCCTATGGGAGAAGAATGGATGGCTGGCCAAGACAGCATGCTGACCTGGCCCTTTAAAAATAGATTTATTTTATGTAGTTCCCAATATTTATCACGGTTAGCTAAACTTTAGACAACATGATTCTCAAAAATACTGTAAAGTCCACAAGGAAAATCTGATGTGCTCATTGATTAGAGCATCTTAACCACTTTGTTTTTTGTACTTTACAGCAAATCCCAGGACACAACATATATGGATTTATCTTGGGAAATGAGTACCCTATTCTAATCCCATAACTGCAAAATAGCTTTCTATACTAACCAAAATATTTAATTGTCACTGCTTTTCTTAATGAGCAGACCTCCTGAACACACTTCAGGGGTTTCCTCTGCCTAAATTATACCTTTCTTCCTTCTATTTCCTATCAAACTTGCTCACGTTCAAAAAAACCAAAACAAACAGAAAAGCTGAGTTCTACATCATCAAATTATCTCCTCTTGTGGTGTGTAAGCAATGAAGAAGGCATCCAATTTGTAATACTCCATGTTACTTTTGCAATACTCTATGTTACCATGTTTTAAAATCTCTCCAAGTATTGAAGAGTTAAAGCTTGGTGTGTGTGCCTGTGACCTGGGATGTTAAGATTCAGCCAGTGTAGCCTGGCTCCTGCGGGAGAGCCCTGGCATGCAGACCCAGCAGCAGCAACCCAGCCCTGGATCCTGCCTGGCAGTGCTCTCCCAGCAGGAGCATTTCCCGAACAGAGGAGCCTGCCCTTGCAGAAACAAACCTCACTGGAAAATGGCAGCTAAACCCTAAAGCAAAGAAAGCACTTTTGTGCTGAAGCCTCCAATTTCACCTGACAGACTATTACTCTATTTACTCTGAACTGCACTCAGAAAATTCCAAGTATTCCCTCATTCTCAAAAGCATAAACAAGTTTCAGTTTCTCTTACATTTTAAAAAACCTTGTCTTTTCACTCAGCCAGCATCTGACTCGTGCTGTTAGATTCTGGGTAAGTTTTCACCATTGGGAAAGTACTTTTTTAGAGGATCAGCTGTCCCTACTCCTTTCTTTCACTTTTTTTTTCTCCTCTCCCAAGGAATACTGACAAGCCTTTAAAAGAAAGAAGGTTTCTTAATGGCTAGTTCCGGTGAAATTAGCTTTTGAAATCTGAGCACATTTTAATAGAGCATTGTTTCCAAAAAGTAAAATGTAGAAGGAATAACACTACCTCTCTGTGAAACACATAGCATCTTCAACAAATAACCCTAGTTCCCCCACCACCCACACCTAGGCTCAACATCATATTTTCACTGAAAGTTCCTAAAATAAATCTTTAAAGATAGCAGAGGTACATATTCATTATTTGTCTACTTTTTTTTCACATACAAATTGAGTACAGATTACATCCCTGCCAATTTTGTTTCCAATAACACAGGAAAAATAAAACTATAACAAATTGCTTTTATTACTTCCTTAAACAAGAATTGAAACTTGTCCAAAAAAGCACATGAAAGACTAATTTTGATGACTTGAGCTTTTGCCAGACACAGTGGTGATATTATAAAGCAAAAAACTTAAATGAGTATTAATAGAGGAATAAGCAACTGGGCATTAAAAGAATGCTTGATTTTAATAGCACAAAGTGGTTTAATTGGTTCATTGATGGCTTGCACTAAATATAAAGCAGATTTTCAGTGGAAATACTACATGATTCATATCATGTTGTCTCTATTCCTAAATTCCTCCAACACCAAGAAGCCCTACTGATTTTGGGAGGATCTTGGTGTGCTGTGATGGTTCATCAGGCCTGATTAGCAGCACAGTAATTAAGCATGGCCTTGAAGAAACAGCTTCATTTATTTGGCACAAGAATTATGAGTACACCAGGGAACCACTTTTTGTGTTTGTCTAGTTTCCTCCCCTTAGGCTGTAACACTGTTATGCCTGAAACCACCAGGAACTTCGCAAAGGGTTGAAGAGGAACCAAGACCAGATCTCATGCGTCACCTTGCTTTTGGCTGGGGAGAATTATACTGGGAACAAACTGAACCTTCCAAGTGACACCTGTGGCTCTAAAAATCGTTATCTTTACCTAACCAAGTGTTGGCTCAGCACAGGGGACACTTGTGGGGTAGGAGAGCGTGGGCCCAGTAGTGCAGGTGTGGCCAAGATGCTCTGCGCTCTGGCCAGTGTGGGGAGCAAGGACTGGCCACCACCCCTGGGCTGCTGCCTCCTGGTGTGGGCTTCTCTGACTGGCTGACTGAACCTGGGGGCCAACTTCAGCACTGGGTTATCAGCTCATCAGCTCGACTTTCACTGCCTGTTGCACCTGGGGCACCAAGAGTAGTGCTTGGCCTTGCATCCTGGGCGGGCAGGCACGGGCTTTAATAAGATAAAACACAGCTTGCTCCTCCACTGCCACCCGCCTCTTCTCTGGTTACAACGAGAAAAAAAGAAATGTTGTTGTTTCAAAGTAAAACCCCGCTTACTGACTCTCCACAAACACTTCCATTTAGCCAAATGATACATTTTACTTAAGTACAGATGAAAAGAAAGGAGAATGCAAGGGAGAGATCTACCGATGTATCTAAACCTCCCTGTTCGAAAGCCATGCATGAATCTCTTTTAAATGTATTACAATTCATCCTCTGTTTACTTTAGGCAAACAGAAAAACTCATGGTGGAGCACTCATTTTCGCAAGCTAATCAAGAACATTAGGTCCCAACAGATTCATTTAATAGAAATATAATAGGCATTCCTGCTTGCTTTTAATCTCGTCTAGCTGCAAATGCTAAAATGAACAGCGAATTAACCCTGCCTTGGAACAGAGATTCTTTCACAGCTGGTATCATCTCTCTTATGGCTTGTAAACACTCCAGGCTCCCTGTATGTGCTTTCCTGGCTTTCGCTCTTTCCCCACAGCAAAGGAGAGGAATGGAGAGGAGAGGAGTGGAGAGGAGAGGACGCTTTGGATTGCATGCAGCTACGAAGGGGAGGAATAGGCGAGCTCTAAAGGGAGGACTGCCTGTTAGCAGAACAAAATGCAGTGCCGTCACCCGAAAACAAGGCGGAGATAAAAGGTGGATGGGAGAGTGAGTTTTGGGGCTCTTCTGGGGAAGGGGGGGGGGGCTTTCCGTGCATGACCAGCCACTCCCTGCATGGCTCTCCCTGATTTACAGTGCAAGACAAGGTAGTAAGACAAGGCCATTCACGTGCTGACATCAAATATAAGATATTTTTCAAGCAATTTGAGATCTTAAACTGTTCACGGATAGCAGAACTAGCATTAGAACGCTAAAACAGTAAAAAAAAAACCTATCATATTTCGTAATGTATGTCATAATGAACAAAAGCCTTTAAAAAAAAAACGGTTTTCACTGTGCTAAAGTAACAATCTAGACTTGTTGTAAGTATGTTATTCTTACAAGTAGTTCGCAGTTATTCTTGAAGGCAAGTCTTGGAGTTTCCTTAGCATAGTGCTGCTGGGGAAAATTTTCAGCATGTCCATCTTCATCTCTAGCCTGAAGGGAAATATAATGGCCTATTTAGGGACTTACAAATAATGGAAGGAAAAAAATAGCTAAAAGCATAACAGCTCAGATCATTAAAACAGACGGGAATCCCAAAATACAACATTATTAAAAAGTTTCTTTAAATAGTCAGTACACCTTTTAGATATGAGAACTTGGGATGCTGTTTTCTTACATAGCTTAGATTGAACATGCAAATTCATTGTGGAGTAATAATTAAAACAACAAAAGACAAAACCAAAATGAAATATTTGAGCTGGAAACTGTGAGTAACTCAGGGTTTCAATTTACTCCATTGCATTTTTCAGGATTACATTACATATGTACTCGTTTAAACTTTTTGACATGCTTAAGTGAGCCCTAGATAATGTACTTGTATTTTCAGTTTAACAGTTAGGCCAAAAAAAAAAAGTTTTCATACTCATAATTTACATGTAATACTATTAAAAATAAATGGATTCCCCCTCCATGTTTAAGTGAAGCTTTGAAAGGAGCAATCATCTAGTGAGAACAATGATCCTTCAGTCAAATGCGGTCGAAATATTTAATGACAAAGATGCATTAAAAGTTACTGGTTATTTGTAACTACGCTGCTAATTAAGAAAGCTGAAGTTTAAATGGAGACATTACCAGAGCCCATTAGCAATCCTGCTTGCATTATAGTATTTTTCCCTTCTCATCTCGAGCGTTTTCCGCTTTTGAGTTAAAGCAAAAGGGAGAAGCAGGTGAAAGGAGGAGTGTCAGCAATACGCTCATTACACTGTTCATTTGAGTGACACTTGCACTCCGTTCCGCTCCATCTCATCTGATTCCTGACTGTTCGCTCTCTCCCTCTCACAGCCTCCCGAAATTCACAGCTGAGCTGTCTCCCTCACATATGGCTTGCATATAATTATGCACATTCCGTTTTACACTGCATTAAAATGATGAGCTCCTGGCTCCCTGCCAACCTATTTAAATCAGCCCCTGCCCAAAGAAGCCGGGGAGAGGAGGAGGGCAGAGGCGGGGTGACCGGATCAGGGGCGAGGGATGTGGGCAGAGGCAGTGGGGTGAGGAGCAGATACCCTGCTCCCCATCCCTCCTGCTGCCCTGTGTGTGTTCCCAGGGCAGGGGTGTCCAGGGATGACCAGGTGCCATCGGGGCACACCTCGGCGCCTGTGGCAGCACTGGCATATTGCTCACCCCTCGCGCAGCGTGAACTGCCTGTCGTCGCGTGTCACATGCCCGGCACTCAGGCTTTTCAGCGTTGGCATTTATGAAAGATATTTACACCTTGCAGGATCTGCGACTTGTTTGTCTTCAAACAGGCTTCTGCCTCTCCCCGAGGAGACGGGGTGGGAAAGGGGAGACGTGGGCTAACAGCACTGTCGATTTTTAGGAAAACATGAACGGTCTGCACCTCAACGAAAGCCCCTTGACTCCAGCAGGCTTTGACTCGGGCCTCTGCTTGTCAGCCATGGGATGTGAACACAGTTTGCCCAACAGAAAATGCCATTTTTAACAGTGCAAAATTGGTCCAAAGGTGTATTTTGAGAAGTATCTAAAAGTGATGATTATTACAAGAACTGGGAAGCGGGAAACAAGTTTATTCTGCATGTTTCCTAGCAGTTTATGGGTATTTTCTTTCAATGCCCTCAATAGTTATGGGGGGAAAAAATGTTTCCAATTTTTCTTTAAAACCACAAGAAAGAGGATTCCTGAGCATCTGAAATCACTTTTATATTGACAAAGGTTTAAATGTGTTCTTCTAATTATTAGTTTGAAACTGAAATCTCTCTGACACAATTAATCTACCTCCATGCTGCATGGAATACAAAGTTCAAATCTGACTGTGTTTTCTAAAAAAAAACCCCCAAATTCTCATTCTGAAAACAAACTTTGTCCTTTCCTTTCCTCCATGAAGGAATATGGGCAACTCACTGAAGCTCTTCCAGGTCATCTAGATGACAACAGGGGGATGAATGCCTTAAAAATGCCTTGCACAAATAGAAACAGACCTGTCAGCTCGGGAAAACAGATGCCAATGGGATGCTCAGTGATGGACAGCTAGGGAGATATTGGTGGGGCACAGGTGTTGTGTGGGGCTCTGAATCGCTGTTGGTGCCCCCAGACCCCTGAAACTTTATCTTGGCACCATGCAATCCATTGTGCACATGATGGCTGGCACACTGTAACCTGCCAGTGACCCTCTGGAGCGTTATCTTGGTGCACGCACACACCTTGTAAAATGAAATGGATATCAGGGTGCTTGCAGTGCATCTGTCAAAATATAGAGACAAACCCCACTGACCTTGACCCACTTAACAAAATTGCAAGTTACACGAAGGTTATTCACCCCTGCTGATGGCAACATGCCCCTGCTCCTACTGATCCAAACCTTGCTTTATTTAATTTTGGATGTCACTAAAATTTCTAGTATCAAAACCTGTCATACTGCCATAATTTGCTCAGGCAGCAGAAATACACCTAATTTAGCTAGCTGGTTTCCATTGTAAAAAACACCTATTCTGAGCAGTCAGGACTAACTCTCCAGTATCTTTACATTAATTCATTTCTGCCATCTTCCAGTGGTAAATAATTTGCAGAAGGGAACACATTTACAATGTTCATCACTGCTCTAAGCATATTAAAAAAGCGGCTCAGAATTTATCTTGCAATGGTAGTATTGCGATATAGCTGTGCCTACACTGACCCACTCTCAAGCACTGCTGCACACCAGTGACTGCCTCGGTTCCCCAGCACCTCAAGCTCACTCACAGCAAGCTGGCATCTTCAGCTTTGCCATCAGGCCTGACTGCCATGGGATGCTATTGTTGAAAAGAAAACAACAGCAAAAAAACCCAAGCCAAATCTGTGATCACTCTGATTTTTTAAAAAATGCTTTAATACTGCTAAAACCATTGTAGGAATGCTCTCATCAAAAAATATATGTCCAAACTGCTAGATGTGATTGATTGCATATATGTAATATATGGGACAACTGCTCTCACTGCACATTTTGTTCCAGGACAAAAAAGGCATCAGCTTGTGTTCTGAGGCCTGGAACCATGGTTAGCACTGCTAGTTTTATCAGTGCAAAACTGCTGCAACTTCGCTGTGGCAGTGCCTCTCCTGGGATTTACTGAATCTCCTAATTCAATACCCTCTGCTGGCAGACAGCCACCTTCCCGTCAGCTGCATGGCATCCGAGAGGGAAACCTGCCCATCGCCAGCCCCTGGGGACACTGGGCTGGACACTTGACAAGACCAGTGGCACACACACACACACACACATCACCTCACTGCTACTGCCAGCATGGAGCACATTGCCCGAGGAGCGGTGATGGCACAGAGGATCTAGTGAGGAAACTACAGTTGACTTGGTAGAGGTGGTTTGGCTGTAAGGTCAGTCTGATGATGGGTTGTGTAGGAAATCATGGCCTTTAATTGCAGGTTAGATATCAGGAAGCCCTTCTTAATGACAGGTACAGCAAAGCACTGGAGCAGATTGCCTAAGGAGACTGTCAAAGCCCCATCACTGGAGATTTTTAAGAGCAGATTAGGCAAACATCTGCCAGGAATGACATGTATGGAGTAGCTCCTGATATGGGGAAGCTGGACAGATGAGAGCATCTCCTTTCCTAGGTCCCTTTTTTTTCTGCTTTCTACTATTGAGCTTTGAAAGAAAATGGCAGGAGGCTAAGGAAAAAAAAAATTCAAAAAAAAAAAGCAAACCAGAAAACACGATCTGAAAGGACCTCTGAAAATAGCACAGCTTTTGATGTTCAGATATATGTGTACTCATTAATAAGTGCATGATGACAACTATCTTTGGCTACAGAAACTGTGCTATTTGCTCGTAAGCCAGCCAGCCTATATTTGTGAAAGATGCCAATAGTTTGGAAACAGACTATATATTCAGTTGAGATTCCTTTCTTTAACACAATGGAGGAAGAACAATCTACAGCAGAATTTCTTCCTCTCCAAAGAGCGTGGATATTTGTTTCTCCTTATTCTCTGAGAAAAATTATCTTGATCCAGACAGAGGATTTCTTAGCTTCAGTGTAAGTCTTTTTATGCAGCTTTAGCCTTGGGAGAGGAAATTTGTGCTTACATTTTAATACTAAGGGCAGGATCCTACGATAGTATAAGTCACAAGGCGGGTCGAACCAAATAATTTATTACAATGGAACTTGTTAATGCAAAGCTTCCACTAAAATGGGACAATGCATTTGCAATGAAATCCTCCTGCTTAGTCCACAAAACTTTAATGCCACTTAACCAAAAACACCTAACATTAAGAGCAACAGTCACTTGAGTAAGGCAGAGTGACAGAATATTAGTCTGCTTACTTGGGATAAAATTGCCACCTAATTTCCATGAATGTCCTTTGAAACAGACGAAACACGGGAATGTTACCCCCAGATATGTTAAAGGCGGCAGGCATTAGCTGGATGTCTCTGGTAGGACAGAAAATAAGCTGTGAGGAGCTGAATAGCGTTGCTATAGCAGTGCAGATAACTGTGTGGAGGCTCCTGTCCCGTGGTGATGAACAGAGGAAGTTCACATCACCCTTAATACTATTGTCTCCAGAGGCTGGCTGCAGATGGGAACTGAAAGCTGTGTTTCCGTTTCCACCACAAAGGTTATCTCTCCTTTCACTGAAATTTGAAGGAAATCCTCAGGGAGACCCTAATCCTTGAAATTCTAGTTCCTGTGCATTTCCATATCTGTTGTCCCAGATAATCAATTATCATGCTCTCTACATTCTCTGTACCAGCAATAGTAAAAATAGTACTAAACTTCCACCTGCTGGGTATATTTTTCCCAGAAATATGAACATACTTGGTGTGGGCTGAGTGGTGGGGGAGCCCAGCATCAGGGTCCTGGGTGGTGGTGCTGTGCTGGGAATGGAACAGGGCCAGGGAAGACGGTCCAGAGAGGATGTTCCCTGTTTTGGGAACCACGCAATTACAGGAATGAGCAAGCCCTCAGCTCAGAGGAAATCTTCCCTCAGGAAAAGCTCCCACTAATGTTTGATGAGAGGTTTGCTCTTCACAAGGATTTCAGGTTTTTCCCAAATTGCAGAGTGATGGAATAAGCGGTATTTATTTGCTTGTTGCCTCTCTCAGCTGCACTCTATTCACTAATCTCTACAGTTGTAATGTTTCGCCACTCCAAGCCTCTAAAATCTTCTCAAGCTTTTTGAAAAAGTCCCAGGTATTTTGAAAACGTGTCAAAACAAGGTTGCATAAAATCTCCCAAGACCTAAAACCACATTGGTTGTTTATCAAGTTGTTATCATTTACATCCCACAAAAATTGAGGTTATCCCTTTTGCCTGACCTCCTGTGACCAGTACAGGTTAGAAGTGATTACCCTACCCAACATTTTCCAGCCTGGGGTCTCTTTACCAGCAGTGGCTCTCTGCACACTTGGTAGTGGTCTATGGAGAGCTTGCAGGTCACGTGCTACTAACTCCCCTTGTTTCCAGCTGCTAAAATGCATTTAAAGACAGCTAAAAATACATTAAATAGTTTCCTAACGTTATTTTTCCATGTAAGCAACTGCTGTGGTCACCACAGGAATGTTATTTGATCGCCAAGGGGAGGGGAAGTGGTCTGCGAGACAATCTGGCTACTGGAGGTGATCTACAAAGTTAAAAAGAAATTGGGAATATGCCCTCTTGTAACTTCTTTATTAAGTATGCAAAGGAAAACCAGAAGGGCTTTTGCTGACTTGTTGCGTCCTCTTCTCTCCCCAAACACACCACAGGAACACATGTACTGACACACACGTGCACATCTCCACCCATTACTTAAGTTAGGAACTGAGACCTTGTTTGTGCTGGAAGAAGGCACCAGTGGATAGAAACCAGCAGAAAGGCATCACTGTGACAAGCCGAACCTTGGGACTGCATGTGCAGCACTTCCCAGGTCCTGACAAGAGGGCGTACTGCAGGAGACAGGTTTTGTTGCTATTTTGTTGCCTGGAATCTTTCCACAGACTTCCTTGAAACCTCTCCCTGGCACTCAGCTGCTCCTGGCTCCTACACATTACAGTACAGACTCCACAACTGTAGAGTCCCTTTCCCAGAGTGAAGTTATATGGTCCCCAAGAAGGAGCAAAGATGTCCCTGCAAAGATGGAAGTCCCAAAGCAGAGCCTGAGGTTCAATCCCCTGCAGGCATCCTCAGCAAGACAAGGGTCCCTATCGTTGTCACAGCTCTTGCTCACAGCCTCTCTTGCCTTACTGTGACATGTCCAGTACAGACAGTGATGAATCTAGACCCAAACTCTAACCTTTGTTCAAATTTTAGCTGCCATTTCAAAAGCAAATACAAAATCTGAATGCAAAACCACTAATGGCAGACTGGATTAGAAAAACATCTCTAGTCCACATGTTTAGGAGAAGGTTTGGTGTGGAAGTGACTTCAGGAGCCAGCAATCTGGCCAGTGTGATTAAGCCCTGAGAAAATACATAATTCTGAATATCCTGCAAACTTCTTCACTGTGCTGACAGATGAAATACTCCCTGGCTTCAAAAATAAATAGTCACCAGGTCAAACCTGCTATTCTAACTAAACCCAGCCCACACCACCTCATCATCCCTTTCTGAACACATGTAAAATCTCCTGACAAACAGGCAGTTTTGCTGAGAAAAGCTGACCCAGAAAAAATGCATTACAACAAAGAAGGAGAAGGTGCCAAACTGTGGAATGATAGGGCAGTGTTTCTGAAATTATCCTTGTCAAAGCAACTGAGGACTGTCACGTTCATTTTCTTGCATAACTGAAGCACACTAAAAAATCCAAACAAATCTGCCTGCAAATCTGAAAAACAGTTATTTAAGAATATTTTCTTTTTTAGTTTCTTTTTAATGCTTGTCTTCCGCAGGCTATGGCTCTGAACGGTCCAGCTTTATGTATTAAATTTTTCACTCAGGATTTCGTGGTATAAAATTCTCCACAGTTTATGTTTAAAATGCAAGCTGCAAACTCTATTATAATGTAAGGAATATTATAAGTGGATCAAAAGGAAATACTAATAACAGTACTACTCTAGTGCCTGCTAAAGTAATAACTTCCATCCTACTGCACTTAAAACTTACACTAAAAAATGGATTCGGCTTTCTGGAGTCTATAAACCTTTTCCTCCCCTTTCCCCAGTTTTGTTCCATGTATTTTGTAGAAGAACTCTGATTTCCTGCTGGACTTCTCATCCTTCTAAGCAAAATCAGGATTTTCTTTTTATACAGTTTGCAATGCTGTACATTTTTGGCCCTTTCTACCACAGTCATAAAATACCTAGAAAAAACTGGAGATCACTTACAGTCTCCCAGTACATCCAGAAAGAGCAACTGAAGCAAAACCAGCAGTGTCTACTGCCCTGGATCACTTTTCCAATTTTTGTAGGAAGAGGAGTAGAAGGTTTGAGATGTTAAATGACTCAGGCCCATGAGCCAGCCGAGGTGGGTACAGCCTTGATCCAGTTGCTCAAGCAGGGAACTGCCTATTGCTCTCAAGTGAAAATTCTGCATTAAACCTCATATTCCCACTGCATTCCAGACTTATGGAATTTTCCCTTTTCCTTCCTCTATCGGCCAGTACCCGAGCAGTTTCTGCAGCTTTCCCGCCTTCTGTAGGACTGCGCTACCCTTTCCCTGACAGTTCATGGCATGGTGATATGAGAAGTGTTCAGGTGGCTGCCTCAAGAGCTAATTTTTCAAACTGCACAAATCTTTAACCATATCATAAATTTTTTACAACCACTTCCAAATTGTCAAAAAATAAATATAATAACAAACACATAACATTGAAATAATTTGAAATAAACTTTGTTTATTGCCCCTTTGAATGTTTTTTCAGCAAGTCACAGCTGCGTGGGATCATCATAAATGTGAGCCTATCCTGCTAATCTCCCTCCTGATTCACGACAGGCTGGATCCAGAGGCACTAATGGACTGTGCCTGACAGTTATTGCAACATATTCAATACGCAGCCTAAAATATGGCCAGGAAAGAAATGAAAATATACTACAGACTTGCCGGTAGCTTCCATTTTTGTTATGGGTAGTTCACACCAGCACAGTTGATAAGCTTTCCCTCTCTCTTCACATTCCCTGATTATTATCATTTATGAGATAAAATCAATTTCCAAAGTATTCTGTGTGTTTCACTGTCAGGTAGCTCAAGTATCCCTTGTCACTGCTGCCATTTCTACAAGGGTTCCCCTGTCCAGGTGACAAATTTGGGCACAGGGCAAGCATACATTTCCAATGAGCCTGCCAGAGAAGCAGGGAGACAAAACACAACACCAAGGAGGAAAAAAAAAAATAAAGAAAAAAAAACCAAAACAAACACCAGAAAAAAAACCTGTCAGATGGTGGTAAGGGTTAGCTAAGGCTCACAGACCAAATAAATTGCTGTCCCTAGTGAATTTGTTTCAATGCATTTGCGTATTTCAAGCTTTTGCATTGTTAATACCAGAGCAACAATGCGGATTTTCTCTGATTTCGGTGTCACATATATGATTAATCATCTTGACTCAGAGCATATTTTTTTAAAGCAATTGCAGGCTGGTTTAATGAACTCCTCTCCCACTGGCTTTTATAGACTAGTCATGATCAACATACCATTAAGATAAACCTTGAGCCCCATCCCTCCCCCCTCTGACAGCTTGCCTTATTTGCCTCACAACAGTCAATATCCAATTAAGAGGCAACGGATTTGATCGATACAGAAGGTAACAATAAGACTTAAACAGCTGGCAAATTCTACATGTACTCTTTCTTCGATTCCAATCTTCGTGGTATATAAATGGTTCTGCGCTTTGAACAAATGCAGAGAGGGAAAAACAACAGCCAGGTCTGGCTGGCAAAGCTTTCCCTCAAATGGGCTGTGTCGGCAGGCTACTGCACAGCCATAAATGCTTGTCTGGGGTCACTGCAAGACAGACAGGATCCTATTCCCTGTATTTTCTGTGGCCTTTCAAAGGGTGAAAATAGAAATCTCTTCCTGGTCTGGTTACAAGCCACATGTCACTCGGGTCATTCATACATGAAAATGGAGGGGCTGTAGTATTATTAAAGCAATCATTTATGAGCTGGGCCGAGGGATGACTGGTCTGGAGAGGGGGACAAAACCCAACAGGAACTGAATGTATGCAGGAGAATGGGCAAGGAGAGGGTGAAAAGAAAGAAGGGGAAGCTTTGATACAAATGACATATTCTACAACCTTAATATCATCTCCCACTCTTTCTGCCAATGATGAATGGCTGCAATAAAAGGCAGGATAGTGGCACATACAAGCAGGAAAAAAGCCAAACCTGCCTGGTGGTGAGGACGATTCATTTTAATTCCCAGCATCCCAGCTAGAGGTCAGGGACTGAGGTCACAATATTGCCACTGCCTTTGGGTCTAACACCAGGTGCAGTACTTCTTCCTCATCTCCTAACACCTTTTTTTGAGGCTTTTATTCAAAGTTTTACTTTCAAAGACATTTCACAGAGTGCTACTGATATACTGATATGAACTACTGATAAACTGATATAGTCCAAATGAGGTACCCCTCCTTTTCCAGGATTTCCACTCTATTTTAAATAAGAAGTCATGACCATGTGGGATGTCACACTCTCACTGACAAATGGGACCTAACCCAAACACTTCTGAGCTTGCTCCCAACACTGGCAGAAAGTTATTCCTAAATCACAGTGGCATGCCTGTGTTCTCTGCTGCCCACTGCAACCCTCTGTCACTGGGAGGGATTCCAAGAACATCTATCATGTCTAAAACCAGGAAACTGTCTGTTCAAGCTCATAAGAAAGCTCAGAGCACACAGATCTTTTCAGGCAATGGGAGGCAACCAACTATAATTTATCTTCCAAACTTGCCTTGGGATTTGAGAAGTGCCATTCTGAATTCCCCTTTCTGCAACAATAAGATGAAATGTGCTGAAAAACACCTCTGTCTTCCCAGCTCCCTTCACTACCATCTTCTTACGGGGAGCAGTTGCAAGTAGATCTTTGGCCAGGTTTCTGAATCTAAAGTAATCCACTTCTAACTGTTCCCAGCAGTTTACTTCAGGCCCCAAGGTTTATCAGACTACACCTTTTTTTCAACTCTGTGCATTTCTACTACAGAAAAAAAATTACACTACTTTAACTCTTAAAGATAGACTTAAAAAATGGGGATGCTTCCACTTGAAAAAGGAACAGAAAGAAACACATTTTTCTGTCTTCTGCATTCACTCAAATGGCTCTGCCCATGACCCACCTGGCCCCTCACCACATAGCAGAAGTTTGCATGTTTTGCCATGTAATCCTGTAATCCTGATTTTGATGGTTGGACTTGATGACCAATTTTGACAGTTGGACTTGATGATACTAAAGGTCTTTTCCAACCTTAATGATTCTATGATTCTCTTTTCAACTTCTCACTCTCAGCTCCTGTCTTGAAAAGCATCCCTTAGGGCTTCACTAGACTCTGCAAACTCCCAGTTAGCACTAGATGTCTCCTCAGCCATATGCATGAGTATTTACATGCCACCTCTACCATTTCATGGTGGCACTGTCAGCTTTTTAAAACTTCCATGTGTTTATTCCAGACTCTTATCTGTTTGCCCCTTAGATAGCTCCTACTTGCCAATATATATATTGCAAATACTCAGCTAATAACCTTGCTTACAGCCCTGACCTTCTTTAATGTTTCCTCGCTGTTCTGTGGACTATTCAGTGTCACCTGAAACGTGTCACCCATTGTGTTGCTGGGCCTGCTGAAATCCAGCTGTTGGCCTATGCAATAGGTCTGCTGCCACAGGTCTGTCTCATTTTCCTCAAAAACAGAGCTATTGCTTCAACGGGGAAGAAAAAAGATGCAGATAGGACACTCCTCTGCAAAACTGGTACCACAGCTGAAGAGCTGGGAGCTGCCAAAATTGCACCCCCACACCTTGAATGCCCCTGGGTCCTCCATTCAAGGGCTGGACTTTAAGCAGCCTGGTGGGCTTGCAATATTCAGAGAGCAAAGTGCTCCTGATGTTTCTCCACTCCCGGGCTGTAAATCAAATGCTGGCCTCTTCTGTCTCCAGCACAGGGACTTACCTATCTCAGTTTAAAGCTCAGTTGAAAGGATGTTCCTGTCTAAGAAGAATGTGGAGAAACCTGCAGAAAGGTGGCCTTTGGTCTATCATCCACTGTGCACAGCTCCACAAATTCCCCATTGTTTGAGATATAGAGGTCTCTGTCTTGGTCACAGAGTATATTGCAGTAGGAGGCAGCAAACCTTGGAGGAAATTGGTGCTCTAATTACTACTGCTACACGAAAGTACACACGCATCAAGCAAAGAACCAGCTCTAAATAAACACTTTAAGCACATTCTTACTCTACTATATATTGCTGCTATCTGAAAGCTTCACATAATTTTCTATTCCTTAACTTATTCCATTAAAATTCAAGGCCCCATTCTCTTTCCTGCATCCAGACCACTTTGTATCAGCTTTGTAAAGCACAGGAATGGTCTTGATCTCTGTTGTTCTTAGTACACTTTTTCCACCTGTGCCTAAAGATACTCTAAAGTGAAAACTTGCCCCTCACACAATCAAGAGTGAAGTTAAGCTCAGGCGAAGGCCAGAGCTAGCAAGATAACCACTGGGGTAGTGACAGATGTTCAGACTAACATAAGATTGAGGCCAGTAGACAGGAAAATCCGTCTGTGTTTCCCAGTACTACTAGCAGGAGGAGGACTGTGGTGGTAGCCATCATCTTTTCATTAGCAACAAGCTGGTCAGAGAGAAAAGAAGCTGAAGAATCATCTTTCCATATTCAGGGTGTGAGTTCCAGGAACAGAATTACCATTTAAATTAATTACATCTAACTATGTAATTAATGTTCGTGTCAGTTTATTACAGGCATCTTCACCATCGATGCTGTGAAATGTAACTTAGTGACTTTTTTGTGGGGAACGAGATGGAACAACCATTTGTCTCACTTCCATTGTTTATATATTAATCGTTAAATTGTTACTAATATTATTAGTCTCATTATCCTAATTACATGTGTTCTGTCTTTTTAGAGTAGCATTCCTTCCAGAATTAGACTGTTTCACACATCTCCATTGTTCCTCTCCCTCAGTTTAGAAACTTGATGGGGAATCACTGGCATCGAAGAAAGGTGAAATGAGTATTCAGCACAAGAAGCAGCAACATCAGCTGCTTAGCAGGAAGGGGAAATCTATAAGTGCTCTTTAACAACCGCCACACTTCACAGCATACACTGGCAGAACATTCCACACCGCGGGTGGTGAGGCTTAAAAAAATTGGTCCACTATAATCCTTTAAAAGCAGCCTGGGTCTCCTTCTGGAAGTCTAGGTCATGTGCCTGGCACTGCCTCATATGGTGTCTCTCTTCCGCCATTTGTTTATTTGCTTCTGGCAGTTTTGGCAGTGAGGTATCGGAGTGAAATGCACACCACTCCATACATATGGTGGGAAGAATCTAGTGCATCAGTTGAATGCATACTGTACTGTATACACATTCTGTTTTATCTCTGAGCACAGCTGTGCTGTAAAAGCTTACAAAATGTGAAGCCTTCTGTGCAGCAAAAACATCGACAGGAGAAGCTGGCCTATAACTTATTAGGTTGTGACACAAGCCAAAAAAAGCCAGAGTTACAGCTGACAACTCCTGGCATCGTGATGAAAAGCACAGTAGCTCAAGTTAGAGAGGGAGTGTCAGCCCTAACTTCATGTTTTGGACTTTCACTGCCACGGGTCACAAATAGCATTGCTGGTTTGTTGTAGGACAATGATTCCCAATCCCAGTGTGTGGCTTCTAGCTAGTGACTGAAGCAAACAGGCAAATCATCCCCCGGTGCCCCACTGTGCTTGCAAGCAGCCTGCACTAGGAAGGGATTCAAGGAGGAGGTGGGCAAGAGTCAAAAAGTAATTGTGCCTCTCTTCCTCACCCAGCACAGCAGCCTTCATGCTGGGATCAGCCCTGCATTCCCTACTCCCCCTGCAAATTGGACTGAAGGCAGTGGAAACACATGGTAGGAAACTCTCCTGCGCTGGTTGAAGCAGATGTCTGGCAGGCTTTTTTCACCACAACCTCGAAATCAGGACTCTCTATCTAAATATGAGTAAGAATGGCTACTCTGGGTCATATCTAAGGTACCTTAGCTCAGACTTGTCTCCAGTAGCAGCCAGTATCACCCTCTTGAGGAGAATCTGAGGAGCAATGGGCTACCAGTCCTTCCAGAGGTACAGACCTGTTCTGAGGGCAGTGGGAATGGGTGTGTAAGAGCTATGGTAAAGAGTGTTTGATAAGTGAGTTTGGCCTGTGTGTCCATGGTTCCTGGATTTTTTCACATATATCTCTGTGAAGTGTTGAGTTAGGTGAGATCGTAGTACATCCCCTTCCCTACCTACTGACAGACTCCATATGTGCATGTATGTGTAGGCAGAGGAAGTGTGGTGAGTAAGAAAAACAGAGAAGGGAAATGCAGGTGAGATGGCATTTTTAAGACACAGAGGATCTGCCCTGATAAGAACGCCATGACTGGAAGCATCACATTTGCTTCCTGATCCCACAGGAGTGAATTCCTTATGCAGCTGAGTGCTGGACCTGTCAGGGCTGACCTGTGTTGCCTCCCATGGATGCTGTGAGGGCTCCTCAGCTGGAGAAAAAATCCCTCCTGTCCAGCCTCTCTACTGCCTGAGGTGCTATCGACTCTCAAGGCAGGCCTCTGGCTCCAGCAGCTTCCTTGACAGATACAGGTTGTGGAGAGCATCCCACAAGCACTCAGCCAGGGGAATCACACCTTTTTCTTCTCCTCACAGAAACTTATTTTTCTCAGGCAGGACCCCTCCTGATTCCAAGGGAAAAGGGGAGCTTAACCCTCCTGTCAACAGGAGCTGAGGGAGAAAGTCATCCCATAAGGAAGCTTTCATCTAGCTGCTACCTCATCGCTCAGCTGTGAGGAGACTTCCTTCCTCTAGTGCAGTCATGATGGCACCTCCAAACTCAGCTGCTCCTGGGGCTGCCCAAAAGGCATTGTAGGAGTCCTGCAGCAGGGCACTGGCTCTGCAGGGGATGAAATACAACCCCCAGCCAGGTTTAGCCTGTGTGCCTCGTCTCGTGGGAGCACAATTGCATGACTTTTACATTGTACTGTGTCCACTGCCTTCTTCCCTAGCCCTGAGGGTGACACCCTGGCTACTCCATGGCAAAGGGGAAGGGGAACACGACTGTCACACTTTGAGAGGAAGACAGACAAGAAAGAGCAATTTAAGGCCCAGTTAGACATTTTGTCACCAATCCTATCAAATATATTAAAATAAAGGAGAAGCAAGGGAAGGGAAAAATAACAAGTTCTTGCCTCAAACTCTCAATTGCTGCTGATGTTAGTTCATTTTCAACAATTGACTTTAATTGCATCTCCACACTGGGTAAACTTTCTTTTTCAAAACTTATTTTAAATACACGGCAGACTGCTCCTTAAAACCTGGCCGTGATCTGCACTAAAGGAAACAGTATCAGTGAAAGGCAATCAGAGTTTTGGAACAGCTCTTACATAAGATATTAAAAAACAAGGACTTACCCACTTAAATTAAAAAAAAAAAAAGAGAGACAATGGATGTGATAGTAGTCTATGTAGTAGGCGATATTTTTATGATACCAAAAAAAACCTCCCATATTTTTGTTACCAAAACAAAAGTAGCTAGTAGCTATCCATTAACTATCCACTGTTTCTCACAATGTAAAAAAACTAGAGGTTCAATAAATGGGCAAAAAAAATTTTAAAAAATAACTCTTTGCAGAATAAATCACCAAGCTGGGTGATGTGCAGGTCAAAACCATGCAGTAATCCGGGTGAAGTGCAATGCCTTTGGAAGGACATATTCAGCTATTAACAACAGCACAAGCACTCCCATATGAGAGTAGTTCCAAGGAACCAGAAGAGATGGCCTCGATGCAAGGAGCCAGGAGTCTGGCTTGCAGGCTGACCTCAGCTGGAGTTTTCGGACATTCATGTCTCCATGCAGTCAAACTCTAGGAACTGATTTTGGAAATGGGAACTCTAGATCTGTTTTCAAACCTTGAAAGTAACCCATGGAAATTAGTTGGGGCTATCATTTCTGCCTCCAGAAAAGAGTAATTAAATTGTTTCTGAGTAATTAAACTGTTTCTGAGACTGGTGAGAGACTTCAGAGACGGAAGTTGAATTCAACATTTACAGCAAACACAACTACACACTGGCTGAGAGGCAGAAGGGCAAAACACAGGTGTGTATCTCCTGATGGTACTGGACACAGACTAGCTTTTCTTCTTATGCATGCTCTGGGAAAGGTTTGTTGTTGAAGGGCTTTTGAAAGCCAGGAGGTCACAGCTTTTCTGGCCTTCCAACTATCTGTTCATACCACAAAAAAAATCTAGGAATCTACTCCTGTTGTGAGGAAGTTCAGCACTCTTGAAATTCAACAACTTTGAATATCCTGACTTGAGCCAAAATGAGACAACTAGATTTGAAACACATAAATAACCACAAGAAGACATGTGCATATAATGAGTACAACAGAAATAAATTTTACTCTGACTCCTAGCTTTCTTTTCTTCTGTTTTACCTGCATTCCTGAGTTCAATTACATGGTCATCCAGGAAATCAGCTTAGATTGCACTCCTAGAGGTACATGAAGCAACCAGAAATGTCATCACTCTTGTGATGGCTTTCAGCAGGGGTTTAAATCTTTCTCTCTCAATTTAAGGAATGCGGTGTTGCTCAGAGGAATTCAGACAAATACAAATGAGCATCCTAGAAAACACCACTTCTGGAATGGGAGCTTGCTAAAATAATACCAACTACTCAGAGATTTTCCCTAAAACACATGATCAGGAAGGGAAAGGGCAGTTAGAGATACTAGGAAATTAATTTTTCTAGACCCCTCACCAGGACCTTTAACACATGCTTTACTAAAAATGGGATAAAAATAAATACTAGTTTTGGACACATTTTTAATAAACTTCAATAATACAGTTTTACTAGTTGTAAAGGACTTCCAAAATCACCTTCAATAGCTCCATCAGTTTCCATACCCAAATCCACAGTCTCTTGCTACTGTCAGTCACTTGCTTGATAACACTTGGAATATAGGAACATTTATGTAGTTCTGGGACATGGAAAGTAGAATGTAATAATGGAAAAGAAGCAAAACCCTCGGCTGTGTCAAGATATGCCATTTCTCTTTAGCTCGTTCTGAAGAAAAGATGCAACGGCCTCACTATGTGCATAAATGCATGTATGAACATGGATCTCTAGGTTTAGTTCCACCACTCACAGGAAGTAATTGGAAACTTTAAAGTTAATTAACATCCTAAACATCCTAAAGCTACAACTGTTGTGAAGCAGCTACAACAGTTGCTTCACAAAAGGGTGGAGCTGCCACACGTAGCTATGGCTGGTCAAATGCTGTGAGAGCTCACAGAACCCTATGTGGTTTTTATTTCCTTTTTCTATCATTTTTCAACCCTCTTGGTCACCAGGTGCTGATTGCTGTAGATAGATCACTGCAGGAAGCCGAAGTTCTACAGAAAAGGAGTTTCTAAACCACCCTTGTTGGATCAACTAGATCAGACGAACTTGCTTTTTTTTTTTTTTCACATCCTTGCTCATCCCCACACGCACCAGGAAAACCTGTGTTATACTAGATTGACTTAAAGGGAAAACCGAATGATAGGAGACCCATGTCTAGGCTGTGGCAGGGAACAGACCTGGAATACTCACAATAAAACTGACAGGCTTGATGGCTGAATGGATTTAAGCAACAGCTGGAATCTGATGAGTCTAAAATCACAAGTAAGCTGATCAGGAGAATAAATCTTTCATAGATTTCATTCAATTAAGTGCTCTCATATCATTGAGAGGCAGCTAGACAACCATGCACAATATATGATAAAACTAACTGGGTTCCAGGTTCACCCACCGAGGCTGAAAGCACAGAAATCTGGAGTTTGTCTGCTAGGCTGGGTATTGGACAGTGGCAATTAATGTGAAAAACTGACCAACACTTTTTTAAACTCCAAACATCCCTCCAAAGGTATCCTCTCTCCATATGCAAAGAGGGATTGGTTTTAAACTGAAAGAGGGTAGGTTTATATTGGATATTAGGAACAAATTCTTCACTATGAGAGTGGTGAGACACTGGCACAGGTTTCCCAGAGAAGCCAGGGATGCCCCATCCCTGGAAGTGTCCAAAGCCATGTTGGATTTGGACCCTGAGCAACCTGGTCTAGTGGGAGGTGTCCCTGCCAATGGCAGGGGAGTCAGAGCTGGATGTTTTGAAATTTCTTTCCAAAACAAACCATACTGCAATTCACTGATAACAAAGCACCCAGCTCCTTTATTTTTGCTACATGTAACATGCAGGAGATGGGCTGATTTCTAAAATCTGCCACTCAATAAGAGAGGTAGCAAATTTTTATGCCAGCTACTTTTAGCCACGGAGCAGAAATTGGCAGAGCCGAGCCCATCACGCACACAAAGGCTTTCACTCCACAGGCTCCCAGGGCACAGAAGCTGTGGAGTTCTCAGCAAATCCGAAATAGCCTTCATGGTTGGAGATCAAGTCTCCGCAGTAGAACATCATGAAAGAGTAAAGGCAGAGAAGCAAAGAACTGAACTGAAGAAAAACAAACCAGCAACTGACTAGAAAGACAGCATGTCTCTTGGGAAAAGTGTTTAATTGTGACTGATTTTATGATGCTCATATTTTTCATTCATTCCTTTCATTCATTTCTCATTTTTCATTAGAGGAAAGTTTTAAGAGGAACTGATTTCTTGCTGAAATTTCCCATTAAAAGTATGTCACAACAGTAATTAAGACATGACAGAAGGAGATTGTGGTGTGGGTTCTGGATTTATACAACAGTGTTGGAGTGGAGAGCCCATGCAATTCCCTCTTACAAGGTCACTTGGATTTTCACCAAGCAAACAAGCTCCATTATTTGGGGGTTTTTTTCAGGGAAATCAGTTGCTTAATTTTGTCTTGTGGTTTCAGAAATTTCAGGCTAGGCAAAAGGAGCAAAGGAAACACTTTCCCTCATTCCAGAGCTGTGATGATGACAGGTCACAGACGCCCAGCTGCATCATGGCTGCCCAGATGTGGTGTTCCTGTGGGGTGGCAGGACACCCTCCTGCTCCCTTCATGGGTGCTCTGTGGAGAAAGGAGCTCATGTGCTGCAGGACCACCCACCTGGCTTTCATGTACCTTTGTGGGTGTTTTTCCTCTCCTGACGGGACTGACTGCTACAGCTGTCAATTGGAAAGGAAAACAAAGCAGCAGAAGCCCACCTTTCCTTGATAGGTAGCCGTTTGTTGGTGGGAGAGGCTCCTCCCTGTGAAACTCTGTCCAAGCTGCAAATTCACTGCAGATCTCCAGCTGTCAGCTGGCCAGTTCACAATTACCTTAAACACTTTGACCCATACTGTGTCCTGAGTATCCATCAGGCAGCGACTGCTGTCTCAGACCAGTTCTGAAAGACTCCCCCTTTGACAGTCACTACATCAGATATGCTCGGCTTTGTTTTTCATCATAGCAGTGGCTTTCTGAGGCCAGATAGGGTTGTGCTTTGCTGTCTGTCTTATAAAATCAACCTATAACTCAAAAATTAGGCTGTGTTCTTTCAAAGTTTTTTCACTCTTGCTAATAAAAAATCTGTGTGTCAGGCTTTCTTGACCATAACCCTGATGATTCTTAATGAGGTGGGAAGTCATCTAGTCATTCTCCAGGCACATTGACAGGGACAAGATACATCTGGGTCAACACAGGAAGTACACAGAGCACGCAGAATCTCTTTGTTAAACAAGAAGGTGCTGTTTTTCTAAATAACCACTTTCTTAACTACAATCTCATTTTAAGCAGAGGCCACTGGCCTCTATTCTTCAAGGAATAAGAGTAGTGTGATAAAATCAGCACCAGGAAGGACACAGGATTAGAAACCGGGGTCAGGGAACAAGGATTTAGGAAGTTGAGAAGGTGTCCCTAAACCTCAGAATATGCTCACTTTCCCCAAACAAATATCTACTATTTGGGTCTTGAAATCCGACACTCTCAATAGGAACACGAGCTCCGTCAAACCAGCCGGGTTTTCTGCAACTCTGACAAGGAATTTGGTGCAACAGCTCGTGAAAACAGGTGGTGAGTGTCCAGTTCAGACTGGGAAGTAGTGTACTACTGTAAGATTCCCATCTTCCCACCCCTTGATTTAAGAATTTCCGTGTCAAAAAAAATTGGTTAACTCAGCAAAGAGACTGAACTATCTTGTAAAAGCCTTGTCTTTTTAATTACAATAGCTGTGAAACACACCATGCATCTTTAAGATATTACAGTGCTGGTAATATAAAAGAACTGAAATATTCGCCATTATCTTATCAAAGTATCAGGTCTGCAACTTATAGGAATATTTTATGAATGTTAAGCCAGAAAGACTTGCTTTTTCTTTCTTCCTTGGGTCACATTCACAGCAATGCAAGAGCAAAGAATAAGCCCCTCTCCCTTCTGCAGAATTGATTTGCTTCATTAAAAGCCAAAACCCTCTTTTTCTTGCCAGCTGAAATAGCTGCCTTTGTATCCTTAAGTGAAATAATTAAGAAACATGTCAAACAGAGAGAGATGTGTTTTTCCCAGGTATTCCTAAAGCCATTGAGTACTACAAGTCAGAGCTATGGAATTATACTGCAACACTCCACGCATTTGTTTCTCTTCCCAAACAGAGCATCATTGTTCTTATTTAAAGAAATAATCCTCACAAAGCTGAAATAATTATTCAGCCCAAACAGCCCATAGCAAGTGAAACAGTCTTTAGACAGCTGTCATGGCTCAGTCTTCCGGAAGCTTTGATTTTAATGAAACTCATTAAGGAAAGAAATTAACAGAAATTAACAGGAAAATATCATAATTTGTCTTGTTTCAGAAAGCTTGAATGGAGACAAAAGGCTCTTTAACATGACACGCAATGTGACCAGTCAAAACTCTCTGTGTCGCTGAGTCTCGCAGGCTGAGTAAGTCCGAAGCTGCTTGTGCTGCAGCTCCACAGTTTGGTGCAGTGAAATGAAAACGGTAAATGAGAGTATCCTGGTTTTGGGCACTGAGAAGCCCGTCTCCTAAGCACCTGTACACAGTGTGCCTGTACAAGCACGCAGGAATGTTCAAGGTAATGAATATGCTACCTGCAAATATCTTAGGGTAATGAAAGATGAAGGGTAATAAACTCTCTAAAGAAGGAAACCATCTTATAGATAGTTCATGACAACTGTTTCTTTTTGCAATACTCTTCAAAGGCCAGGGAAAAAACCGCCACTTATCTTTTCAGATACATATTAGGTATATAAGTAATCGCTGATTTGCCATTCAGAAGCACAGAAAGGAACATTCCACCATGGCTTTTAATCTGAGTGGAACTGACAGAGGAGCATGTGGTGTTGTAAGCAGCTCAGAAAGGCAGCAATAATAACATTGACACATCTTGGTTTAGTGTCCTCAGCCTCTCCTCTGGCTCTCGCTGGCACGCTCTCCCCTGACTAAGCCTGCTACGCTGCTGCCTCATCCCAGGAGAGAGCCACAGACACCCATCCACAACGTGGGACTGGCATCTGCTCAGTGGCTGGGCTAAAATCCTGCCCTTCTGCAACCAACTGAATTTTACCTTTGACTTTCAAAGGGGACAGGATTTAGACTGGAGATAGTTGTGAAAAGGAAAGCCATGGTGCTTGGGACCAGAGGGAAGCAAAAGGGACAGCTGGAGAGCAAAAGGGGCATGACAATCCACAGACCACATTCACAAAGTAAAATTTTCCCTGGAGTCACTATTTGTTCCTCATGGGGACCAGTGATTTTTCTGCAGAAAACAACAACACCACTATGAATCTCTTGAAAGCAAATATATAAAAGCATTACCTATTTGGCATTTGTCCCTTGCTACCTGCAGTGGCAGTCAGCTCCTGAGGCAGAGCCATGTTGTGCTGCCATCATATTATCAATCTACTGGCAAAACCAAGGCAATAACAGGGACACAATTACTATAACTTCCTAGCACAAAGATTTTGTATAAATATATGTTAAAAGACAAGGTACTGCTTCCGGGGGGAAAAAACCCCACCTTAGTTATATGGAATTTAGAAACAGTTTTCCTGTGATTTCCTGTGGAATTCACAGTAGGTGTCAGTGGCATGTAGGAAGTGCTGAGGTCCATGAGGGCAGATACAGAGTGCAGGTAGGAGAGACAGGGAAAGTCAAGGGAGTAATCAGAAGCTGTTGGCAGGAGGGAGACAAGGATGGGCACAAGACTAATGGAAATGCTTCTGAGAGAAGTAAAAAGTGTTGGGCCTTCAGACAAAGCAATTCTTGAGAAACAGACAGCAGAATGACTCCTCCTCCAGTTCACATAAAGCCTGAATGATAATACAAGCCATAGAGGATATGGAAACTGGGTCCTATCCAAATGGCCTCAGAACAAGCTGAATCTGTCTAAACTGGAATCACTTGGACCTTCCTTTATCCCAGCTGACTAAGAATCCGTTCCCAGCTTTTAGTTAGAGAGTTCTCACCTGACAATTATCCAAAATTGTATGCTGTTTCTAACCAAGAATACCAGCAACATCCTTCATACTAACATGCTTAAAGCAATGGTCCACTTGTGAATACAGCTGCTCAAAAAAACCCCCAAAACTTACTCTATTGAAATCACTCGAGACAAACTGATTAGAATGACCAGAATTCAACCCCACAATTCTATACACAACCTGGGAAAGTTTGTGAACTTATTCTTTTAAACTTTCTGAACTTCAAGGAGTTGAGGAAAGCTATTGAAATATATGAAAAGAGAAAGTACCTTCTTACAGTCTCTCAGACAGTTTTTAATATGCTTTTATCTAGTAACACTATGATGATAGACTAGGATTAAATTAAACAAACCCTCTTGCGTTGTAGGGAAATGCCTGGATGACCTCCAGGAGGTTATTTCTGCCTTAACTAGTTCTATGTCAGAGCCATTTTAGGAATACAAATGAGTGGAGAGATTAGGAATAGATGAATCCTGGATATCGGACTGCTGTGGGCTCGCCAGCTCTTTCTGAACTAGCAGCAGTGATTTCTTCCAAAAAGGAATCCCCCAAAATTAACCTCCTATCACCTAGATTATCTTCTCCCTGACTCTGAGAGAGCACTGCATTTCTCTTTCATTGGCACTCCTTCTCATGCAATGCATCAGACTATTTACTTAGGCCTTGAAGACTACCTTACATGTCCTCTAGCACACAAAAAAATTCATACATAAATGATTCAGGAGTACATGCTTTATCCATTCTTCCTGTTTAAAAACATGTAAGCCAAATGCTTATCACTTACTGCCACTCAGCTCAAGCTTCCTACTGGCTTCAGCCTGCCTTCAAACTAAAGGCTAAAGATGACCTGGCTTTCCCAGATGTGGATGTCTAGCTGTAAGCGCCATCACACTTCCTGAAAGATGAGGTGTTTACAACATCTAGGCAAACCAAATTGTTATGATACAGCTCTTTATTCTTTGTTTTGCTTATTGCAGAAAGCAGAAAATACTTCACCAAAATTCTTTTGCTATCTTGATTTGCTCTTATTTATTTTCACATGCAATTCACTCTGTGTTTGGACCATTCATTCACAAAAGTTATTTCAAATTTGCTTGCACTTCATCAAGTTTCCTTTTATATCCTCCCTTTTTCTTATTTCAAGAAGGCCAAATATAATTTTTTCACCTTTTAATAAAGGAAGCCTGGAATCCTGCTGATCCTGCCCTATACCTCCACAATCAAAACATTGTCCTTTAGTCTCCAGTACTTCTGTTTTTCTGCAATCCCCACCTCTAATCTATCTGCTCCTGGAGTGACCATTCCAGCAGCAGTACCTCAGAAGGGTCCCTATGAACTGCTCCGTCTCCTGGCTTGGGAAGAGGACAGCACATCTCTTCCAAATGCAGCCATGGCACAGAGGTATGTACTGACCCACTTCAGTCCCTGCTTTCTCATTTATGAACCCTATTCCAAAGACAACAGGGAGAGGGACCCATATTTCCACCACTACTCACTCCTCCATAATACTCTCTCTAGGAGGCCTGTCTGTTCCCTGAGAAAAGCCAGAAACCATACCAAGAAAATTGTATCTAGAACATAGAGCTCCCGCACATCAAAGAAAACCCCTTCCCTTCCTCTTTATGTTGGAGACTTGAAAACAGCCACCTCAGCCTTTGCTGTCACTTTAGCTGTTACAGAAGAGCCTGTTCTTTGCTTTCAGACACATGTATTTTATGTAGCATGACAAGAAAACACAGCCAAAACTTTTCCTTGCTCTATTCTGAAAAAAATACTTTTCTTCTGTATTATAAAGGAAGAAAAGCTTTGAGAACTTTGCAGGCAGGTTTGTTGATGAAGTACTTTAAATACAGAGCAGAAAGTTTTCTTATCATGATTCTTTTAATGAGTTTACTTATGGGACATTTTTTCAATTCTGGAAACAAGAGCACATGGCTGCTGCACCTACAATCTTTCAACCAGATTTTCCACTAGTTAGCCTCAGTTTTATGGAAACATAATTAAACCAGTTTCTATGGGAATACTACAGTGTAAAACAGGGTGATCCCATGGAGAATTTCTTTCTCAGTGTTCCTATTGTCACTTATTGCAAAAATAGCAAGATCAAACACAGCAAGAGAGTCAACTTTTCAGCAGGTATTGTACACACCGCAGCAGCCCACGATGTAAAGTAAATGATGACAAGTAAAACACGAGAAAAATGGAAACACTCAGAGCACTGGTGTCATTCATGCCTGGTAATTTGTGTGTGTGCATGCATGTGTCCTGGATGCAGGGGACGTTGGCCAGTTGGGGACAATGTCTATAAAACCACAGACCCACATCACACCTGGCACGAGGCTTGCTTCACCTCAGGAAATGTGCTATGACTTAGTGGAGGCTCACTTTTGCCACTGACATTACTCTGGTAGACAGAGACCTCATTTCACAACCAGGCCCTATCTCGTATTGGAGCATCTGTGCCTCAGCACTGCCAAACATGTACATCCTTCCTGACGGGCTACTCAGAGCCAGTTAAGCCTGGCAAATGTGTTTGTGCACAGCACTTTAGCAATACAGCACAGGCAAAACCTGCTAGTTTTCTTCCATAATATTTGCAAATTCCATAACAGTTGATTATTTATACATTAACCCACAGATTTCATTTCTTCCATCTTATACCCACCCATTGTAGATGTAGTGTTGTTGCCACTTGCTCTGTTAGGCACGAATTAATGCATCAGAGCCGTGTAATTTATGCATGCTATTTTGTCAAGTCTGTTTGTATGGAATCTGCTTTGGAGAGGCAAGCTGCTCTCTACTCTGGGGCCAGAAATAGTATTAATTTTTCTTTTCTTTTGGTGCTATGGATCAAGGTAACTTCAGAGCAGTCACCAGAAAATCACTGATGAGATGGAAATTGCAATGTTCTGTGTTTTATGCCGCTTCAGGTAGAGATGATTTGTGTGCATGAAGAAGTATGACACTGACATAATAGAAGAAAACCCTGGTTGACATGGATATTCGGGGGATGCCATTATCAGGGCAGCCAAACGACCAAGGACAAAGCACTGATTTACTAAGTTAGAATATGACTGTGCACTTCTAGGTTTCAAAAATGAGGGAGGAAACCAAACTGCCTGCCTTTCCCAGGAAGCAGTATTACAAGGCAGACAGCTTGTTCCACTTAAATGCGCCCCACTGCAATAACCGTATTACTTGTGAAATGAAGACACAACATACAGTCTTTTCTCACTGCTTTACAATTCTCAGGTCAAGTGCTAATACATATTACAGAGCTCTCCCTGGCAAGTATTGTTAGAGCTGTCATTAAAGACCTCCAAAAGTCTTAGCTGTGCAATTGAAAATGTTTCCAAATCCTCTTATCCCAAACATAACAAATCTTTCTGTTGTTAAATCTGATGTTTTGTAAATTCGATACTACTTGGCTTATTGAGGGAGCTGGAGAATTTTTTTTGTGCAATAACACAGATCTCCAGAAAACGAATAAAGCATCTTTGCAGCAAGGGAATAAGACGGATCTCTGGGAAGGGATTTTTGTAGACCCGTGGAAAAGGAAAAATCAAAGACCACCTACAGTACAGTATGAAGATGAGTCTAGGATTAAAAGGCACAATAATGCCACCCAATTACATCTCTGCCTGGGTCATGTGCTATGCATAGCAGAAAGAAGCAAGATGGCAGATACCCTGGGTTATTTTAATTAATTTAATCATGTGACTAATTGGTCTCTGCTGGGTTTCTGTGGTAACTGCTTCCTAAGTGCTGATGGGCAATTGTGTTAAATGTAGCTTGGAAACTGCACGTAGGGTGCAGTGCCTTCTAGAGAGCAAAGGGAATTGTACAGCTGTGTGGGGAAGGTGCTCCTGCTGGGGCACTGATTATCTCCGTGCAGAATGTCTACAGCTGTACTGTCCTCTTTGCTCGTCTCCTTCCCGAAGGAACACGCTTATTTGCAGAAAACGTGCTAGACTTTCTCCCTCCTGGGCGTGAAAGTAGATTTCCTGTAGGAATATGTGAGGGCACATGTATGCGGCAGAGCACGCGCGATTTGGAAACAAAGGGAGAGCAGCCAGAGCGCCGTGCGTGCAAAACTGAAATGACTCCTGCGTGCACAGTGTGAGGCCCTGCAAACCAGAATGTCTCCTTAGTGCTGACTGCGTTCGAGGGTAAATCCGTTACCAAGCCCTGACACAAACAACGTGCGAAACCGGGTGGTTTGGTTTTTTTTCCCCAACTGCTCCTGCATCTCTTGTATTATTCATGAAATCCCTAAATCCACACGGGTCATAATTAGCATGGAGTACTGCAAAATGGCACAGAGCTGCCTTCAAAATTGGCAAACACGAAAATGACTTGTAAAAGTCATTCTTTGCTTCACGGGCTGAATTTCGGATCACCACGAACAAGAAGTTGTCATCCTATTGGATCCAAACTTACGCCCGTGTCTCCTCACATGATTAATGTAACGGCAAGAATGGGAAGATGATTAATAATAGCAACCTACATTCCAGCAATCACAGTTGCACATAAGAAATGACTGTTTAATGGGGTGGTAAGTTAAACCCCATTAAGGGCACAGAGAAAAAACAACTGAGAATCTCCTCTCCTCGGTACCTTTCACTGAAAAAAAAGCAACCTAAGAAAATATCCTTAAGACAATACAAGACATGCTGCAAATACAGAACACAACAGGGAACAGAAAATGCCATACCTTCTCCTAACCTCGCCAGTGAAAATGCAGAAAGAAGATAGGAAATGTAGGAAGACATAGCCAGAGAGAGGTTAAAAGTTTGGTAGCTGTATTGTGAAGGCTAGAAAAGTTCCATTTAATAAAGCAAGGGAAAGGATAAGGTAGAATGGTGAAGGAGGAAAAATGTGCATTACCTCCCTGCCCTGGGCTACTGGAGGATAAAGAGCTATCCAGCCTAACTGTGGCAGATCTGGGCTTTATTTCATTTCGTATAAATTAGATTAAAATTTAAATACCTTATACAGCTCTATCAGCAAAAAGTTATAGTTGCAGAGCACAAATATCTAATTCCTCATTTTTCCTGTTGTAATCCTACCACTGGCTTGAAGTTTGCGATTCAGTTCTCAGCCTCCTGACATAAATGGAAATATTGCCCCTGACACTCACAAGACCAAAATACTTCCTTTCTTTTGAAACTGGTGGTCAGTATGTTATTGCAAATTCCTTTCTGCAATTTGTCTTGAGTTGTTCACGCCTAAGTTCAAGGCTGAAGAAATAAAAAGCTCAAAATAACCACATTTGTTGTAAGTTGTCTTTAGGAAATCAATTTTAGGAAACAACTGACAAACTAGGCAATATGCTGTAATATCTCTAGTTGTGTTCTTAGGAAAAGTTAGGCATAGTGAAGCTGCTACACATTACATTTCATGCTGAAATGTCCAGATATAATGAATTAGAGCTCTACATGACCCTTCTTTAAAAACAGCCCTTATTGTGTGAGATTGAACACAACCTCACATACTGCTTCAGTCTTTTTATAAGAAGTCTTTTACACTTTCCATATTTTCACCAACAGCAAATACTAGAAAATATTGACATTTTCAAAATACTCCAAAAGAGCAGTGTGGTGACACTGATAACTGCATTATGAAGGCTGAAAATTTTTAAGAGAGACTTGAGAATAACTGAAAGTGAGACAAAACATTTTCATTTGAGTGATATTAACAAAAAAACTCCCCAGTAAGGCTATACCAAACCTATCGCTCCTCCAGACCCAGTAAGAACTAAACGGAGGTATTACAACCCCTACATTGGGCCAAAATTACAGCTGATTCAAGTAGCCCCATTTATTTTAATAAAGCTACGCCTGCTTACACCAGCTCTGTATTTGCCCAACCAAATGGGACACGTCAGTTTGGATTTGGATTATGCCACAGAGCCCTTCATGCTTGCTATGCCAGCAGTGCAACCACTGATTAGGAAGATGGGTCTCACCATAGTGATCAGCCCATTTGTTCATCTCATCTGGCAAATTGCAGCTGACAAGAGCCAATACCTGAAGGAAGGAATGAAAAATATCCCATAATCTACAGAGTTATAGGATGCATCTGAGGCTGACACAGTGGGCAACATCTCTCATGAATGAGATTTGGCTTATATTGCTCTTTCACTTGGTTTAGCTATATATTTTGCTAATAATAATCTGTTTTATCAAACCTCTGCAACTACTACACCATTTCATTTCAGTACCAGTTCAACTGCTAGTCCAAACAGAGCACTCCTGTTTATTTCAGCAGCTTGTGGCTCAGGCCTTTAACTATTTGTAACAGTTCAGTCTAAAAATGGGCGGTGTAATTTTGGGAAGTAATAACTCTTGCTGAATCCAAATATGCCATCCTTTCATTTCTGCAGGAGACAGAAAATACACAGAGGACAGTGTACGCATTGCCTCTGCCAGGGCCAGCTTCACTGTTTACTCGTGTTTGCTTGTCCCAGCTTAGTCAGTCCCAAGCAAAGCAGCTCATTTCAGGCCCCAGTTACAAGTGTTAACACCTCAAAGTATCATACATCAGAATTGCAAAAGAGGAACCTCTGGCCGAGCCCTCTCCTCCTTCTCCGCAGGCTTAACATTTTCGTATTCCCTAAATCGTCTTTGATTCTTCTGATCACTGAACTCTGCATATCCAAACTCTCTCCAAATATTGCCACTCCTTGCTCTATCCATATTACAGCAACCACCCAACTATCCTCTCAACACTCCACCACCCCAGACCCTTGTCCATTTAACTACCACTATATCTGCATCATCCAACTTATTGCCCCTCTCCTATCCTCAGCTTTAGGCTGTTGTCTAGCTTCACTCATTCCCCTAAGATATTTTTTTCAGGTTGTTTTTTTTGCCCCTCTAGACATACTAACTCGCTTTTGTGAAAGTACAAGTTGAGTTTTTTCATTATTTCTAATTCCTCCAGAGAATTATTTTCTGTCCTGTCTGGTATTTGCAACTCCTCCTAGCTCAGTATCAGCTGCAGAATTTGTGAACTTGTTCTCTGTTCTCTCCTGGAGATCATTAATGAAATATGAAACAAGACCAACCTCACGAAAGTCCCTCTGGCACTTCTCTATCCACAACCTGATATGCTGCTCTTTATCACCACCCTTTATTTTATTCCTTGAGCCTGTTTTCAGGCCACTTGACAGTGTTCATATCCAAAGTAATTTGAATTAATCTGAGGGTAAGATTTCATGAGATGCCATTTCAAGTGCTTTACTGAATTTCAAATCCATTAGAACTTCCAATTTGCCTCCCTCAGCTGATTTCTGTGCGTGTGTACATACTAGCTGTGTTTGCTTGGCAAAACCTCTGTACTCCTGTTACTCCTTGCCCATATAGTATAACTGCAGAAAATGGGGATGTGGTTGAGTGAGTTTGTGCATTGAATATCTGCTTTTTGTTGGAAAACTCAACTTTTTTTCTAAAAAACAATTCATTTTTCTCAAGCAAATTAAATTAAAAATCTGTATAGCACATATAAAAACATTCCTCAGCATTATAAAGTAATTTTTCCATTGGCAGTAAACTTAGGTCCTTTGCAATGCAGTCAGTTTCTTATTTAAATGTTCAGCTTCCTATGAAAATGTGGACTGAGGTATGTTGCCATGCCAAAATGCATTCACTGCTTCCATGGAGGGCATCAAACTATCCATAGACATCAAACAACACATCAAAACCAACTAATGTTATGCAGCAAACATGATCCTGAGTCCAAATAACTACCTAAATATCTCTGTCTAAAAGCTGTTACGTATAAAAATTATATCCCAGCTGTTCTTTACAGTGTTACTACCTGCCAGGTCGTGCTTAATTGAAGTTACTTTACTCCGCTGTTAAGCGAATTAAATAAAAATTATTTAGGAATTCTCATTTCCTATGCTCAAGAAGAAAGCAACCTCCTTATGTTTCCTTTTATTTTCCTTTTCCTTTTCTCTCTTTTTTTTTTTTTTTAAGCACCATACAAAAGACTTCCAAATTCTCAGGAACAGTTGCTGGTTTTAATGATGTATTGCAGATCCTTGTCAATATCTCTGCTGCTTCACACTTTTATTTCCTTAGGAACACTCGGCTGAGTACCATCTGCTCCTGGTGATTTACTGCTCTCGAGTTGCCGAAGTTGCTCCATAACTTCGTCCTAAGAGACTTCAATTTCTGTTATAAGGCCACACTCTGATTTCCTGCGGATAGTGTCCTTGGGACAGGAATTTCCTCACCATCCTCTGCAGTGAAGATGGATACAGGAAATTTAATTTAGTTTCTCTGCTGTTCCACTTTCACAGAAGAGGTCAGAGCCATGGCTGGATGGCCAACAGGCACAGGTGACTTACAAGTGGCTTTTTGTCTTCTACAGGGCCACTTTTTCTATACTTCCTACAGCACCTGGTACCTGCATCTTTCAGATAATTTCTGCACTTCATCTCAGGAACCTTTAGCTATAACTGATGGATTGCATTCTCAAATTTTTTGAAGGAAGTGTTTTGTCTTAAAAAGGCAAAACATTTGGTATTTCTGCTACACGTATGCCTAGGATCCTGTTGGCATTTCCATCACTTAACAACCACACTTCCAATTTGGAAAAAAATGGTTTTTTCCTCTCTTGCTGTGTGAAAAACCACAGAAACAATAGGAAAACAGACCAGATGCAAAATAATTGAATTGCATGTACACAACGTACAGGGCAAATATGCACAGGGCCTGGTCTAAAGCTAATTACAAGCAATGGGATGTCACCCACTGATTATTCCAATGGAATCTGGATCAGGCCCAAAGGAAGTACACAAAAAAGCAGAGGGAGTTTTTTGTCTCATCTTTCAGTTACAGTAATCATAGGTGTTGTTTGTAACAGTAGTAGGTAACAAATTTTCCAGTAAAAGTGTGATTTTTAAGTTGACAGTGTCCCTTTAAGCTTATGCACTTCCTCACTTAACTATGCCAGATTTACTCTCCCCTTTCTACTTTTTCCTTGCTCAGAGGTATACATACCATCTGTGCATCTAATATGGTGTTCTTAAATAGCCTCCAGAGTGATTCAAGGCTTCTTTCCCCCTCCTCTTTTTAAACTTTCTCTTGCTTAACCCTTTTCCTTGGTATTTTAGAACCTCCTCTTTCAGAGCTCGTGGTCCTTCTTCTTTAGGATGAAGTTACCATCTTCACACACTTAAGTCAGGAGTACAGCTACTTGTTCTTTTAGTGCTTGTGCATTAGTCAAAACTCATGGGGAGTTGCCTTATCAAGGCATTGATATTGATAAATTGCTTCTGCAAAAGGAAGCATGAGACTGAACCATTCAACAATAGACAAAGTCGACCATTATTAATACTACACAATGAAATAATTCCAGCCTTTCTCCCCATAAATATTTAAATGTCAGTGCACTGTTTTATTCTCTAGATTAATCTTTTAAGACTTATATTTAGTTCTAGGAGCTCTCTTCCACCTAATTTTTAGTAGCACCGTGCAGAGGTGCTACTAAACTAAAAACTAAACCCCCAGGCTTTCACAACTGTGAAAGCCTGGGGACTAAATTAAAAATAATAAGAGCTATTGAGACCAAGTTGTTGTTTGATTTCTAACTCAACAGGTTTCCCTTTTCATTTGAGACTCCGAATTTCAAGGGAAAGAAGGGCCACAGGAATACAGAACACTGCAGTGCTGCATCCATCTATTTGGTAAGAGGAAAATTCCTGCATTCGGCCAGTCTAATGGAGATGCTGAATCCTCTATGGTTTCCCACACTCCCCAGGAAAACTGCACCAGGCTACCACGCCCCACTAAAGACCCTTTCCCTCACAAGGCTCAGGGAAGGGCCATAGAGATGCTCTGCTCTGCTTCTGAAGTAAATGGACAGCAACAGAGCCATGTATCCCCCTCATCCCATGTGTGCCAGCCAAAGGACTGGCTCCTGCCTGAGCATCTCCAGCAGCCCCTCTGTGTGACAGAGGCAGGGTCTGGCCTCCTGCTTCTTAGGCTGGAGTGTAAATAAACCAAAAACATCTGAAGGCACACACATGCACACACGCTCCCCGCCCCCAAACCCATCAAATGACTTTCTAAATATTATTAAACAGATGAGTACATTTATTTTAGATATAAAATTGCATCAAGTCTGACAACTCACAATATATGTTTACTTTCAATTTAAATTCAAATAGGTGAGTTGTAAATGCTTGGGTTTTTGACAGAGCACAACCAGTCACTGAATTTATCCGGTCACCAAGTGATCAAATATTATTGGAGAAACGATTTTCTACAGGAAAGACATTTTACATTTCCAGACTTTTGCTCTATAAAACCCACCTCATTCTTCCATCAAGTTTAACACCGGCATAGTGAGCATGGCTTGATTTATGGCAAGAAACTGACTTCAACTAACAATCCCCAGTAGTACATTTTCCTGTTCATCCAGCAGATTATAAGTTATATCCATTTGGCCTCTCCTAGCCTCATTTAAACTCACAAGGCCAGACTCAAGGTTAATGGGTCTAAGGGTTTCTTCAGTCTTCCCATAAACCAGCAGACGTTTGCAAACAAACCTAAAAAGGATGAAACTTTCCTGGCTAGAAGGGGCCAAAAAGATAGACAACGTGATTTACTCCCTTGGTCTGACTGAGTTTCATCCTTGAATTTATTGCAAGATTTCTACGGCTGATGGAGAGGAAAGTCACCACACTGGGAGAGCAATAGAGTGATTAAATACAGACCGTCAGCTGACAAGAAATGTCGCAACACCACTGAACTGCTGCCTCACCTGCACAAATTACTTCACCACTTGCAAAATGTGACAACAATGTCAGCTCCTGAGACACTTTAGGACTAGAAATTACTTTCCACCTTTAGCTGGGCCCCTCAGATTTTCTACTGCTGCCCACCATGTTACCCTGCCTGGGAGGAATTTTGCCCCGTTAAACTACGCTGTTAATTCCAATTTCTGTATTCCACACATGCTTTTAGAAGTGTGTATGAATTGTATTGCTCACAGCAGTATTCCTAATCCAAACACATTTTTGAAAACCATATTTGCTTAATTTTGGTTTTCAAATAAAAATATATAGAGTGAAAAAAATATTCAACCTCCTTTTCAATATTTCCCTAAGTTAATGAGCTGACTGATAAATGAACAGATGCATTAAGGCAATAATTTATTCAAATGTCATGATATTTTTGAACAAACATTTAATATGCATTTCTTTATTTGCCCAGCTCATATTAGTATTAATGATTGATGTGTTCATTAGGAAGGGGAAGAGTGGCATCAAATATAGTCTGTGCAAATTAGATTCACTTTGGAGATCTACCATAAGCTTTTGTCAGAATAAAGACTGTTCTTGATGCTCATTCTGTGTTGAGCATGTGAAAACAAAGCTGGAAGGTGCCTAATTTCACACAAAGCCAAGGTTAATCTAAGACAACCTGAGCTGAGACATGAAACAGAGGAGAGCAATATGTTTTTGAGCAATTGGCTAGCTCACATAGGTTGGAGCCAAAGGGGTTCAGAGGTAGAGTAAGCACCGGTGTGTATTATATCTGCTCATTTTCTGAATGCATTACTGTTATTTATTTCAACTCTTTAATCAAAAACCCCTTGGTGATGTAAAAATGTCCTGGATGCAGACCATGAAGTCTATCTTGCCAAACTTTTTAAAGGAGCAAAATGTCTGTTTATCCTCTAGTGCCCTCCTCTCCCCTTCAAAAATTCATCCTAAGTGATTTAAGACCTCAGTAAAGTTCCTTAGTAACCTCCAGAAAAATGGCTACTGGCCATATTTCTCCCTCAGTCACTCTGCAGGTAGCAACTTCTTTCACTTCTCCAATACCAATGTGTCAGAACATCTATTTAAATCCAAATCATTGCTCTGAGCTGCATTCACCCAGTGTGCAAAAAAACTTGAAAGCATTTCCAGTCAAGTCCTAACACAATTAGTGGTTTTTTTGTTGTACCATCTGTATGTAAACAAAACCTGCTTCGGGGAAAAAGGAAAAGCGCAACCGTTGAAGCTGTCCAGAACTGATGTGAGGACACCTCACATAAACTGGTCGCTTTGTTTGAATCAAATGCCTACCCCCCAAGAGGCAGCTGTAATTAGCATATTCATCTTGATATAACCAAAGCAGCCAGAATGCAACACGACTGATGTAATGCGACACGGTGGTTAAAATTAAAAGTGAACACGCCTTTTAATTGGATTGGATACCTGCTAGTAATTCAGACAATGGGAATTTGATTCAAATTTATAGTATTAAATGGCAGCAGATGGACATTAAAATGTCCATTGAGTTTGCAAACTGACAAGCACGCTGGGTTTGCCAGATCCCTTCATTAAGTCACTGGTGGCATCAGTCAGGTGCTGCTGTCCATTTCATTGTTAGCAATGGCAATACATTTTGCTTTGCTGTGGATGAGCAGTGAGATATTCTGACTGATGGCCTCAGTAGGTTAATTTGGAATTTTATTTGCCTCTTGTAATCATGAAAAATCTTAGCTCTGGTTTAGGGAAGCAGTTCTATGAGATCTCTGGGTTTAGCACCCAGTAAGTAACAAGGCCAGCTGATGACAGAAGACAATGATGCCAATCTTCTTTCTGACCAATGCCACATATTTCTTTCACAGCTCAGGATTTTCTTAATATTTCAGTCTCTGTTCCAGATTCTTGGTCACTATCTGCAGCCTTCAATCCCCTACAAACTTTAAAAACATCTTCTGAATGAGGTTATTTTCCTTATCCCTCCTTCTCCAGCCAGTTCCTCAAAGAAGTTTGCAATTGTGCCCCAAGCCTGAGCTGTTTCCTCTGCAGACTCAGCGTCTCATCTGCATTCACTCATCAGTGCTCATTTATATCTCAACAAAGCAATCACAGCTATGGAGATGTTTGTTGTCTTTTTCCCCCTCTACCTTCAAGCATTTGCAAGAAACCTTTTTAATTGGCTGCTGTGGCAAATACACGCACGCACACAGGCAGATGTGCACACACAAATACACGCACGCATGTTCTACGCAGAAGCGACTCTGTGAACCATTTAGTAAATCCTGCTTTTCACTACAGCTCCACAGAACCAAATATGGACAATTGCATGCAAAGAAGGTGGGACACCTGCTCTGCACTGACCTTTCTGAACACCTGATTAGTGCAAGTTAAATCTCTAGGAGAAATCGATTTTCTATTCAGAGCCCCATGTGTTTCAAAACGTACGATGGAAAGGGAATCTAAAGGAACAGCTAAGCTTTTTTTTTTTCGGGCAGGACATGATTTGCATCAAATTGCTTTAAGCAATTTTCCGAATTTCAATGAATAATGATCATTTTACAAATTAAATTTTGTACATGCATAAGAAAGAGATGAAAGTAGCTTTTTTTTGCCATTACTCATTGACTTAACAGTGAGATTGTTAAATATCTCTCATGCACTGTTAGGCCGCACAATTAAGCTTGAAATCAAGAGAACTTTCTCTGACAATCCTCAGTAATAATTCTGGGCCATGATAGCTGCTGTTTACTTCCAGTTTACAGTACGTGTTTGTATATAAATGTCCATATTATCACTTAGTGATAGATATCAATTAACCAAAAAATTATGCAGGCAGGAGGGCTAAAGCTTTATGATGTTGCATGCTCTTTATCATCTTTAAATATAACTTGAAAATGTGAGGAGTGGTCTAATGCAACAGAACTCAGGACTAAATAAATGTGTATGACTTCTTAAAGCTCCATTTGATAGTTCACATTCATTTTTGCCACACAGATGAGATAAAGGACCCTAAACCACACTCCCTGTCTGCGCTACCAACACTCAGTGTTGCCCATCACTATAGTTTACAGGGAGAGAGGAGTCATCCTTGTTTACATCTTCATGGTGCGAAAGAGTAGTTTACTTTTACTTTTTGATTTATGCCTTTTTGTTTATTAGTATGAATGAAATTGGACTGCACTGTAAACAAAAACATCTATCTTTCTTCCTAATTGGGAGGCAGTGCAAAACAGGGACAAGGTCAAGCATAAAATACTGCCTGAGAACCTTGCAGTCACTATGTCTCCAAAGTCTTAGTCAAATCAAGTAAATTATTCTTTAATATATCTGTGAACAGAGTTTATAACCTCTGTGAAGTCAGTCCTAATTCTACATTTGGCTATGTGGTCACAATAAATTTGTTTTCTGACCCATTGAGTCAAACAACTTAATTTCAAAATTAATCTTTTCAGGCTTCAGGCTCACTGGATCCAATTATGAGTCCAACCATTCCCTTTAAATTTCATATTCTGAAACTTGGTGGTCTAGTGCTTTTCGCCCTTACATGACTCTTTGGTACTTAACTTTGTATTAGTTGGCCTACAAAATTAAATCTAAGAAGGGAGCATCCAAATCTTATCTCTTCAGTTACAAACATTAGTACCAAATGCTCACTTTTCCTGCAATGGTTCCTTTTAATCAGTATTATTACACACAACGTTGTCATTATACAGTATTTGTTATGAGTATTTGACTGGGCAAACTGGACAAAACAGGAGCAGGAATGCAGATTTGGGTTATTTTTGTTTGGGGGTGGCAGTGGTGATATTTTTAGGTTTCTTTTTAAGTTGGATCTTGTCTAAATACTTTGGGTTTTGCTTAATGGGGTAAAAGCCTCCATTTTTTGTTCATTTATCTCTGATGATTTAGATAAACTTACTCTTTTGGGAGAACCTTTATAATTTCAAAACACATATATTTCTATTCTTGCAAGGCATGGCTGCTGGCTGACATAATTTTATATGGTTATGACTTGAAAATACCTGGAGCAAAATTTGCATTTCTTATGAGAAAAGCAACTTAAGGTTGCACCAGTCTTTTTCCTTACAAACTTCCCGTTCCAGGGATGAAGCTCCCTGACAACCCTGGCTATGTATGGATGTAGAGCATACAGGGGCACAGCTTCTGGAGCACAAATATACACGACTCCAGCAGGACAAAAGGCAGGAAAGCCTGATGGGCACCTCTGACTTAAGTACTTGGGTTCAAAAGCCCCCAAGGACCGGAAGGTAGCAGCTTATTCCAGTGTGTTGCTACTCATGCTAAACCTAGTGCAGGAGAGGGCTGGGAAGAAGTTGGGAGCAGCCAGTGCCCAGCTGACCTGGGGCTTTCTGGAGCACTTTCGGGGCACTTCAATGTAGGCTCATGACAAGCCTTCTCCCAGTTGGGAATCTGTGGCATGCAGCACTGCATTGCGCATTTGCCCTGTGTATGGGAAAACATTTTTTTATTAGGATGATTACAGAAGTTCTCATTCTGAACACAGCAATTGTCATTCAGGGATGGATAATTCACAGCATTACTTAGTGCTGTTTTGAGGCATTAGTGATGACTAATTCTTTACTGCTTAAACAGTCCTATCATTTGAGGCAAGCACTTATTACAGCACTTCTTATCTAGGAGAGGGAGGGAAGACTGCTTAACATGATCCATTAGGAAATTCAAGCTTTAAATAAAGTGACCACAAAGTCCTATCAGCTCCCAGAAATGCAGCAGCTGTACATATTTAATGTAACACAACACTATATTGTGGCAGAGATCCACTGTTTAAAACATGCATAAGGCAGGTGAAACGTGACTGTTTTGCTCTTCTGTTTGAAAAATGAGAAAGTGTAGAGTGGCATAACTCTTTAAAATACATAAATAAGCATTAGTCTCATGGAGAAGACAGGTACACTGTTGGAATAGCAGTAAGAGAGCAAAGGTCAGCAGTTAAATCTGAAACTATTGCAGCCTGGTTCTTTTGATCTTATTCCTCAAGACCTCACCCTGTTACTAACAGGTGAAGTGCAAAACAAGAAGCATGAGGGTCTGCTGAGTTCTACTGTGTCTGTCTTAATTTAACAGCAGCACTTCCTAAATATTCTGTCCTCTGATCATCTAATGCCATAAACACGCATGCAGCTACTGATTTCCCCTGCTCTGTCAGATCCCGTAAAATTCCAGGTTCCACTGGTCCAAAGAGAATGAAAATTTAACTCACTGGCTTAGCCTTGAAGCAGAGCCAATCAAAATGTTATCGATAATGTTTTCTCACCATGTTTTGCCAAGTCCTCCCATATGACATTTTGTTAGTTTGAAACCTCTTTAGTGAATAATAGGACATTTCACTGGGATATGCTGGTATATGAAAATATAAGGAACATCTATTGTGTTTATATGTGTATATGTGTGTGTATGTATGTATATGTATTTACACATACACATAAAAATTAATGATTACAGAGAGCTTTCTGGATGGAAATATTCAGCATCTTCCAGAAGAAGTTAACAGAGGTATAGGAAAGGGAACCAAGGAGAATGTGAAGCTCTAATTCATCCTTTCTCATAATACAAGGACAAAAAGGCCTCCAATAAAGCACAAGGGTAATAAATAGTAAGTCAGGTAAAAGGGAACTTTTTTCCTGTACTGCCTCACTGATTGAATTCATGGTCATAAACTATTACTGAATCCTGCTACTAATGGGTTACTAGAAGGTTGAAGTACACCTATGAATTATGCTAACATGCATTTCTTTTCATACACTGGGGATCTACACCTCCTGTTTCAGGATCTAAGCTGTAGGTGTAAAAGAACACAGCAAGTTCTTTCATCTGCCTCTCCAAGGTTTCCCAAATTATCTGGTACTCATCAGTTCTGGACACACAGGACCACCTAACCAGGATCACTGACAATGCCTCCATTACTATGAAGTATCTTATCCATGTAAATTTGTGACTGGAAGCCACAGGAGCATCAGATGACAGAGATCTGTATCCTGTCAGCCCAGAGTGTCCGGACTGTGCCTTCCACGTTGTAAGGCAGACTGAACTGCATGTGCATAAGTGTGCACATGGGAACATGCACATACATCCACGCGAATTTATTTTCAAATGAGGAGCATCTAAGGAGCGTGTATTTCCCTCCTCTGCACTTTTTCTCAATAAAAAGAATGTAAACAACACTCTTGGCAGAAGACTCATGTGACTTTTACTTGCCTGTCTGCTCCAGTAGACACTATGAGCTTGATTCTCCAAGACTGCCACTAAAATTCCACTCTACTGATTTTTGCAACCTAATTCTTCAGGCTTTTTTTTTTTTTTTTGGCAGGATGATGTGACCCAAATTTATAAAGGAGGTTAATTTGCTATAACATTGCATCTTGAGTCTAGAATCCATATGTACTTATTTGTTATTATGACAGATGTAAAAGACCGGATTTAGAGACCTGAAGTCAGTTTGAACTTGACGGGCTTGGAATGTTCTGAAGCATGAGGGTAAATGGCATCATTTAGGAAACCAAAATGTAAAGGGTTTTATGAATGGTAAACATTTCTAAGACAATAAAACTACCCAAAGACTCACACTATTAAGCACAAAAGGACACAGCTACTTTTTTAACAACTAAAAATTTGAAGTGTTTCTTCTCTATTTTTCTTTAAATGACATGTTACAAATTCTGCTGCAGAAAAACAGCTGCTGAAGTAACCTAGAGGGCATTTTCAGGCACTGTGCTTCAGTGATTACAGCAATTTTTGTAGACATTCAATATTAGGATTGCTTTCTAATTTTAGACAGAGTTAAATTTAAATTGAGTAGGAGGGGTTTTCACGTTACTTTAGATATTCTAACATTGCTTACCCCAACCCAAAAACTGTATAGTGTCTGAATTTTGTAGCAATGATAATTTATTAAAAATGATACACTTTTAAAGAATGAAACTAGAGCTCATTAGCAGCAGTGAAAAGATGTCCACTATTGTGATGGGACTGAGGCTTAGGCCCTAAAAGCATTTTCCCACTGGCCATGATACCAATGTCATGGGACTTGGTGGCACTGTCATACACAACCTGTCTCTACTCTATTTCTTTGATACCTCCTCTTAGTTGAGTATATGTAGGAAGTTCCTGAGACTCTAAGGCCAAATTTGGAGTCTTATGTTAATGCTTATTAGTATTTAAATTCCCTGACTCTCACAAAACCCAAGTATCAAGCTGAGAGAAACTGAAAGAAAGAAGGTTAGTAAAGGGCTGACAGTCCAACAGACAATAGAGATGGAAAGTGGAGGGACTAGGTGAAACAGAGAAAACAAAAGAAAAGAGTTTCTATTAGATGCTAAATGAGACTCAGGCTGGGCCTGATTAAAGCCATGTCTATGTAGGTTACATCTTTCCTTATTTCTCTTACCTTGTTTCTCTTGAAATATGCTCTTCGGCAAGCTGCAAAGCACTTCTCGCTGCAGAAGCATTTCACTTCACTTCCCATACTCAGGGAATAGCGCTTGATTCCAACTTTCTGGCACCAGGCACACATTATTTGTACATTTGACACATCATCTTCTACAACAAAAATATAAGAACAATGTTTACATGATATGCAAACACCTTCCTCAGACATCTGCACACTTACTCTTAGATACAAACAGCACCAGCTCATCTCATTTCTAACTCCCTCACTGTCAGAGAGCAGAACTGTGCCTGCCCGCGATCACCAGCTTCATCCTCAAGCAGCCAGTGACCTGTGCCAGCCAGACTCGGCAGACTGGCAAAGCTGCTAAAATGGCTGGAAAAGATGATTAGCTTCAAAAATGGTGCACTGCTGAAAATCTCTGGAAATCTCGAGAACTTTTTTAGCATGCTTCAGAGCACACAACTCTTTATTAAATGAGTAACCAAGACTGAAGGTTTAGTGAGTAATGCTGCTTTGTGCTTGTTACTTACAGTCTGCTGTAGTGAGTCCCTGAGATGCTCAGCTCAGCAAGCTGGCGATAAAACACAGCCAAAAGGTGCTGCACCAAGGCAGGTCTCTAACACAAACCCTCTTCTAAATAAGAAGGAACATAAAACACCCCTTTTCTGCATTATTTTGAAATAAAGACTAGCATACAAACAGGGTGCTTTTGTGTGAATTCAGCAGTCACAGAAATGCAGACTTGAGCAAGGCAGAAGATGCAGCACTGTGGCAAAATCTGCCAGGTTACTTTTCAGTCATTATGCTCATTGGTCAAATTTTTATTCAGGCAGAGTTCCTGAGCCTCTTTTGAGCTCTTCTCTAATGTGTGTTACAAATGTGGCATGTGTGCCTTCTGCCATGTAAAAAGACCCCAGAGCTTATTTACTAATGTGCAGCAATATCCTTGTGTGGTGGTCATCATTCCCACCTCAGCTTCACAGACAACAGCAGTGAATAGTTAAGTCTACTAAACAGATCAAGTCAATAAGTTAGCAGAAATCTTTCTGACTGAAAACTCAGAATTCTTCAGTTCTTATGTCCAGTTGATGATACTGGATGACCTTTCAGTTACAGACAGCAGCCATTGTCTAACTTCTGGGAAAAAATATCCCTGGAGACTAATTGTTAAAGCAGTTCCTAGTCCATGAGCTGTGGAGAATTCATAGCTTAGAGATTCTGTCATGCAGCCATCCTATTTCCCTATAAAGGATTTGTTTTTGAAGCTACGCTGTCATCGTTCTGTAAAATTATTGGCAAACTAATTTTTAGCAGAGTGGTTTGGCTCCTTTCCCTGACCATCATAACTCAGAACTACGTGCTGCATTTTACTCACCTTATTGGAATAAATATTGCCAGTTTAATAACTTTTTTTCCTTCCACAAATTGTGTTATGATTTACAGCTACAAATGAAATTCTACAATGTAAAATAATGACCTTTTAGTTTTAATCAGACTGTCTACCTTTAAACCTATATTTAAGGCCAGGTTACAGCACAGATTTGTGTTTAATGTATTGTATCACTTACCCTTTAGAGTGGAATTTGCCAGTATTATAAGCACCTTCATATACTGAACATGAAGGGAAATCAAAACAATTTGGCCAAAATTATCACTAGCCATCTATAGGGTCAAAAAGCCTGCCCTGAGCTGGCTGTAACATCAGCCAGGCACACAGGGTGCTGCTATGCTGGTTTTGCATGGGGTCATCACAGCTTTCTCTGCAGATTGGTCTTGTCCAGGATGCCAACTACTCCAGCACAGACCTAGAGCTCTTCCCCCCTTTCTTATCCTGAGCCATTTGAAGTACTTATCTTTTACAAAGGCACCCTGATTCAGCTACTTTTGCACCGTAATAAACCAATTCCTTACAGACTGAACCTGCCCCTTTGAATGTACCAGGACAACAGAAGATCCTCTGAATCAAAGGAACCAGACAGCAGACTCTTTGTTTCAGATAACAGTAACATATATTCCCCTACTGATAAGAAGTATTTTATCTCTGGAAAAGAGAAGATCTACCAGCGATACCTTTCTAATAGCCTTCATTTCTGGTGAGAGGAACTCTCATAAATGAAAAAGAAATATTACAGATCTAAAAGAGAGTTCACTGGCAAAGTAGGTGCTGGAGTACCTCTTTTTGAAGCAGGCTGGCTTGTCTGGGGCACAGTTTTTAAGGGGAAACACAGAGATACACCACTGGGATTCACAGGGGCTTTCATGAGTGACTTGATAGGGGGAACACCTCAGCTGTCATTCAATTCCTGTTCACTGATTCACATGAACTGTCTCCCATGGATGGTGAGAAAGACCTACATAATTGTTCAATTTCAATTACACAGGCTCCCAGCAGCAGCTATTTACATGGAAAAGCCATGTTATTCCCTTCTCTGCACTTTTCCGCAGGTGGTTATTCAGGACAGTCAGGTTCAGTCCACCTCCTTCTACGAAAGACTTCCTCTAAGATACATCCTGGCAAGGGGAGGAGAGGAGAGGGAGAGGGACCTTCTGTGTCAAGTTGCTGTCTTGCCATGACCTGTCCAGCAGAACCTCACCACCACCTCACAGAGAATCCTCTGATGAAGCAGCATTGCTTCACTTGTGGTCCACGGATCTGACAGTCAAAAAAATAGCAGAGAATGGTCTACAAACTACTACTTCCAGCCACTGTGTGCACTTACAGGAAGTGATATGTGATATCCAGGAGGCATCATCAATTTTAGTCAAAATGGTCATCATTCTGAAAGAAGGAGGGGGGAAAGGGAGGGAAACAGTCTAGCTACATATAAAGAACTTCAGCTATTTCTCTGTTCTACTCCTTTCTCACCCTAGTCATCAAACAATGCAATCCTTTTCATTTCATGGTAACAGCAATAATAGAACTAGATGTGTCTTCCATTTAATAGGCTCAGGAACACTGCTACAAAGAGATTAACTGAGTATAGCCATGTGAAGCAGCCAGGAAATAGCAGTACTTCAGGAGGATTCAGAGTACACACTTCCTGGGATGGGACACTAATACATCACTTGTTAAGTCATCTTTGCTCCCTCAGGTGTACATTTGCCCAAGACAATTTTTGATGCAACTCTAACTTTTTGTAATGCAGTTCACCAAGTGAAATAGAAAACATCCAGTATCACGTCTATGGGCCATCAGCTGGAGCCCTGACGAACCCAGCAGAAAGAAAAACTTGGTCTAAAATCAAATCCTTTCTTTCAGCTACAAGTGAAGCTAAGAACAGCAGGGAAAGGAACCCATGCTTGGTACCTGGGAGAGCACAGAGCTGTGCCCTATGGCCTATGGGTGTGGATGACAGCTGAGGACAATGATAAAGGCCCAAACCTGACTGCGTGCTTTCCTTCTTCATATCAGTTGTGGTAGAGATCTGAGCAGACCTTGTGAAAAGAACTAATAGGCAGGTTTTGTTACAGTGTATTAAGCTTAGCAACCAAAAAAGAGGACTGCAACATTAGCAGAAAGTATTACTTCATGTATTTCTACCAGCAGTGAGAAGCAAAAATGTAGCCTCAAAACATTAACACTGTGTGAAATAAGAAAAGACAGAGTCTTGGGATTTAAGTGCTGTCATCTGCTAAACACAAATTGGAATAATCTGAAACCAGAAATTCACATCTTGCATTCCATTCAAGATAAAATTCCTCTCACTTTTTCACAGACCTTTGTTTTTCAAGGCCAAATTCTTTGAAAATCACTTTACCAGATTCCCACCCTGCTTTCAGGAAGATGTATCAAATTCCTGTTCCTAGAGCGCTCAGCTAGAAGAACTTGCTGCTAAGAAATCACAGGGAAGCAGGAAATTTCAAATCCAGTAGTTTAAGACTGGTTATCTGTCTTCAATCTTTACTCTAACCTTTTCCTGATTAGAACTGCACTAAGAAAGCTTCTCCACAATAATTATACCAGTTTATTACATCGGCAGTGTTCTCCTTTGCTCGTGGTCAGACTTTTGCTTGTAGTCTATCTTAGCATATCTGCTTAAAGTAACATGAGCTCATCCTGACACCATGCCTACATCCATCATGTGAGCTCTCACTGGAACAGCTCTTCTGATGAAGATCATTCACCATCACTTTTAGGACTCATACAGCTATGCTGACACATGTTTGTAAAGTACAAAAATATCATTTGCAAGTCCTGGCACAGATCATTTTGAAGTGAAAGAAAATACTTTTTAATAACTGCTTTTTTTTCCCCCTCCATCTGGGCCTGCAACTTTATGACCTGCTTTTGCAAAGTGTTTAGCATGTTCTCAGATCTGTCACACTTATGACAGGTAGCATGGGCACTCTTACAGGTGAGACAAAGAGGAGATGGGACTGACACAACTGAATAGTAACAGGAGGGCATTCAGCAGAACACACATATTGCTGTCCTCTGTAATTAGACAAGGTAACAGAAAGATAAATTCTTTCTACGTACTGCACAAGATCTAAATTTCCAGCCTCTACTCTTCTGAGTTCTCAACTCTTCACAGGGAGAGATATTGTGGGAGTTACAATATTGTGTTTTTCTGCCTCTGGGTTGTGTCATTACAGGTGGAAGAAGTACTCCCTGCACCCACCACACAGCTACTGTTCAGTTTCATCTCCTTGTGGTTTTTATCCTGTGTATTTTCCATAATGAACAATGCAATAAACACGGAGTGTTTGCAGTGTTAAATCATGTTCCCGAAGGGAGTAGTTTGTATAACAAGATAAAATTATCACATTATAATAACTAAATATGCATCAGTCTAAAGCATGCTTTAATTAATCATCAAAAGTTTGCACCGCCTCTTTAAGTCTTAATTAAGCAGAATGTTTGGTATTTTTTTCCTTTCAAACTAGTGTGAAGGAGCTGCAGAAAATTGTTCCTCTTAAACCCAATGAGCAGCAGTTTACACTAATCAATCTTATATGGAACCATAATTTAAAGAGGTGGGGGGAAGTGAAGGAAGGCAATGAGTACAATGGAGTAAATCCATCATGAACAGCCCTGGCTCGCTATTTAAGCAAAACAGCATGACCTAGAGTGTTTAGTGCAATGTTCCTAAAATCCCTACAATTCTGGAGTTAAATCCTGATCAGTTTACTAAGTTTTAGGTTGCAACACACTACTGTTTTGAACTAAGACGTATTTCCAATTTTAACTCCAGCTTCAAAAAGTTGGGTGAAACTAAATGCAGCTACAGCTCTAATCCTGCATATTATGATGATTCAAGGGCAGGTACTTCAAAACCTTACTTTCCATATTTCCTGGCAAGAAATTCAGCAGGAGACACTCAGTTCTTCTGGCAAGAAGACAACATCTCTCCCGAAGGTGCCCAACCACAGTACTGTTGTGCAGAAGGAAGACCAGGAGAGAGTGTTTGGGATTGAGATCCCAAGTACAGCACCTGGACTGCGTGAGTCTTTGTGAAACCTGTACCTTGATTGTCATTGTATCCATGATCTGATGCAAAAACTTTTTTGGCATCCCATCCCTCCTCCATGTTTCCCAACCAACCAACTCATCTTTGGCATGAGTTTCCTTCCATCATGCTATCAGAAGCCATGTCTCTCCACTACTGCTTTCATCCACTTTCCTCTTTTTTTCTCTTTGCTGCATCCCACCCCCTTACACAGGCAGTTTGGATCCCAGGTTTTTTGGGTAGGGAGCTATAACAGCCTTTTTACCTTGAGCTGGGAACTGCACTCAATCCACTGGTATATACATCTTTAAATATTTTAGCTTCTTTCACTGTTACTTTCTAATGAAAAGCTGCAAAACTTCCTTTTTAAAGACTTTACATCTTAACTTGACTTGAGCATCTGCAGCAATAACAGTAAGGGCTCACTGTTTCCACTGGGACCTGCCAGGATTTCAGAATTGGATAATTCCGAGTTACCCGCCTGCTGCTCATGAAATCCCAGATCGCCATTGAAGAAAACCAAGTAGCATGTATTCAGATTTTTAATCCCAAAGTAGTTCCTGAGGTTGTTGATCCCAAGCAAGGCAGAAGCACCACTACAGTCAATTTTCTTACACCCGAAATGCTTTACCAAATTAATCTCAAACTAAAAAAGGTGAAAAAACCAAACTCCTGAGACATTGCTGCAGATCCCCTTGTGATATCACCTTAAGTGCTGATCCTCTAAACAGATGAGGCATGTGACAAACTTAAGGTACAAGAAATGTCTTAAAAAAAGTAATTACCAGAGGAAGATCAAAATATAGGGCTGACAATAGAAAGCTTGCTGCAGCCATCGCTATGGAAATACCTCAGAGCCTCTACAATGCATTTCCTTTTAAGGGCCAGTCTCTCCAAGTTCACTACTCTGCCAACAAAGCAAAATGTCCCAGCCCCTTTTGAAAAAATCTTTTTGGGGAACCATGGCCTGCCTACATTTTCTATGCATGAGCTGAGGCACATTCTTATGCATAGTTCAGTAGGGACTGAATGCACAACACAGAAGCTGGCATTTAGGCAGGTTTTAAACATGCAAACAAAAAAAGCACCTATTTCAGCTAATAGAGGGGGAACTCCCTGTGTACTTTGAATATATACTATTAAGGTGCATACATGGACTTTATGATTTTCTTTTTAGCACAAAGGAAACACTTGGCCCTCCACAGAGAGCAAAAGACATCAACAGCGGGCTAGATGGGGCAGGCATCCTGGCAACCACTGGCATTCAAAAACCCAGGCAGTAATAACCCTACGATCAGTGTAAATTTGATGATGTTTCAAACTGAAAACAAGAGAAATAATTTGAAGAGTAGCGCCTATAGGATTTGTTGCAGTGGTCTTTATCAGAGGGTGAAACCTACAGTTAGAGAAATCATAATGCTGTTTGGCAACCAGAAGATACTTGTGAAATACTGAAGAGGGATGCAGAGCATAGTAAAATGAAAGTCTCCTCCATATATAGACTTAACTAGATCTGATAGTGTGGTCTTCACTTGATGAAAACTGCCGCTGGGTTCTGCCTGGAATCAGACTTCTTGGTACTGTAGTCATAGATCCAATTCCTCAGTGAATTTGACAGATGATCTTGGAATTCATTTTTAGTGGCCTGCTAACTACCATTTAAAACATCTTTTATGCTTTCAGATTCCTCCAATGCAATTTAAATATTGAGAGAGGTTACAGCAGGCAGTTCCAGAATGTTTGTAGGGCAGGAACTCTGTTTATTCCCATATGTTGCACAAAGTTATTCAGCTACACTCATATTTACAAAATCTCCTATAAACTTTAATTCTAAAGCAGTGCTAAACCATAACACAGAAAAACACTCATTCCTTTCTATAAAATAACTAAATACTTGCTTTAGCATTTGAATCTGATATTTCTTTGCCAGCTTAGGTCACAGGCTGATTTTACAATGTAGTCAGCATTGGAAATGCTTCTGCTTCTCCTTTAAGACATTTTGCCTCACCAGATATCATTCCTCCAGCCCAGTCCTCCTTCACTTTCACAAGTTTCTCATAACTTCTGGTACAATGCATTATCATTTGGAGATCACTGAACCTAACATTATGTAGAGACAGTCATCTGTGGGTTGTAGGACTCACATTCCCTTTCCTTCTCCAAATGTACTCGGTATCTTGTGAAAACCTTGGGAGGGAGCATTATTTTTCCCTCGTACTTTTTTCCTCTGTGGAAAGCTCAGTCAAGTGCATGACATCATCCTTTCTGCCTCCCCTTCTACTGTGTCCCTTGGCAGTGACCTCCCCTTGCAGCACAGCATCGCAGGAAGCTGGTTCTTGTTTGGGATGCTCAGAGCGGCAGGCGCACTCTGTGCATCACTTGTACACAGAGGGATGCAGGAAAGGGAAGGATTTTGTCTACCCTCATGCTCAAAGGATAGACCAACCAGCAGTTGTACCCCCCTACCAAGGCACTGCCATGGGGATCACAAGATAAAATAAATCAAAGAGCACTCAAAGAAATGGGAAAACTGAGACAACATAGCCTCCAGCAGGTGCCAGGGGAAGGAGGCAGCTTGTTCTCACCCACATTGAAAGAATTTTTTGCATTCTTCTTTGACTACTCTTGATTTCAGCCTTCCTTCATCCCAGGTAACAAGAGCTGTCCAAACTTGCCTGAGCGAAAGGGCAGAGCCACTCTAAGTGCCCTCTCAAACTTACTCTATCATTAAGGGTTGCAGAATAACAGAAGGTTTGCACACTACATACTAAGGCCATATACCCTGCACAACTGTGGTGAGATTTTTCGTTCTGGGTCATTCCAGGCTATTGCATTTCTGTTCCTCGCTATCTCTATGCAACTTTTAAATCGGAAAAAAACCCCAACCAAACAGACAAACAAAAAAACCCACCAGCCTTCTTTACATTGCTGTGCAGAAAATAAGAACCTTCTAACACCAAGTAAAACTAATCTTAGGACCAGTTTGTTGCAACAGGCTGTACTCAAGACTAGCCCTGAAGATCACTCAGAATCTGCTGCCAGGTCTAAATGTAGTTACCAGCCTGCTGGGCAAGACGGACTCTTATCAACTACTGGAGACTCTTACAGCAACTCTCTGGAGGCTGCACTGACTTCTTATTTGCTTCCAGATGCAGGTTGGATGGCTGATGCTGGCTTTTAAAGTCACAGCTGATTTGGGCACTGCTCAAATGTGGCTTGTCTGCCTGGTGCTGCAGATCAGGGGAGTGCTCTTGCAGATGGCCTCCACATCTGAGTAGCTTGCATTCTCCTGGTAGAGGCTTCCCATGAGTGGATTTAACATCCTCCATTAACACACCATAACCTGAGTCTGTAGACACTCAGTGCACCACATAGGGCCCATGAATTTAACTCAGCATTTTTTGGGATTAATTATGAGGTACAACAAAGAGAGAGTGCCTTTATTGCAGCTGTTTATATTTGGTTAGTAGCACCCTAATGTTTTCCAGAATCATATAGGCAAATTGGAACCTAACATTTCATTTGACTAAAACAGAAAACTGAACAGCTTGAAGATAAAATTTTAGTCAGACTGCTCAAAATTATTTGGTTTTCAAATAAAAACAAAACAAAACAAAACAAAAAACACTTTATTACAAAATAGGCATGAGGGGAAAAAAGGTAATTTTGTTAACTCTTCAAGGTTTTAGCCCGGTCACACAAAATATGAATGCAGACAGGACACCGTTCAAAGCTTTCTAGCTCAAGAAAAACCTAATCTGCTGAAACTGTCAATGACAGCTTCCTAGACAGTTTAGGACCAGCACTCCTTCCTCCTCCTTTTCAAACTGATAGCTCTTTCTGATAAAGAATCATATTTGCCTTCCTGGAAATCCTGTTTCCCTTGGCTTCCTGACTGTGTCTTTTCTACCTCTGCAATTGCTGTCAGTGCACATTGCAGAGTATCCTTCTTGTTTCTCTTCAGGTTTGTGAGCATCCCCCATGCTCTGCTCTCTCTTCTTCCTCTTACCTGTACTGAATCTTATCAGCAAAACTTGTTCAACTAATAATTCAACGGATCTGCTTATCCTCTTCAGACCATTACACTCCTGTCCAAATGAATACCTCAGCCTGTCTCTCTGACACCTCTTTACTCATGCTGACCCTTCTGTTCAAGATCAATACAGCAAGAATTAAAGTCTTAATAATTTCTCCCTGAGTGCTCACTCCATATTATTTGCTCAATAAGGATGGACTGCACCATCTTTCCTGTCCTTCAGGTTCATGATTTAGGTATCATTTTCACCTGTGGGAACTCCCTTTTGAGCTGTATTTAAGTCTTGTAGATTTTTCTCCTGTACGACACCTAAAAGCTTTTCTCATCCATTCACAAACTCTGGATGCACCCTAATTCTTAGCCTCTCAGTCACTACAGCGCACTATCTGATGTTCTCTGTGGCCTGTAATGTAACCTTGTCCTCTGTGTGTCCACACAAAATCTGCTGCAAAGTTCCCTTTTCCTGCCCAGCATTTTAACCTTGAAGCTTGCTCTTGGCCTCTTTCTGCCTCTCTCTCCTGTCCCCTTACTTCATTTATCCACCCAAACATGGATAAGTGCTTTGATGTTTGTGGCAGGTCAGTCATAGCCTGTCTGTCCCCCATGCTGAAAATGTCAACCTTCACCTTATTAATTAATGATGTGAGTCTAATCATGTGCCTGCTCAAGTCAAAGAAGCACCTTTGTGCTGTTTCCAAAGTCATCCCCTGCGCTCGTGATGGACTCCAAGAAAACATCCCCAGAGTTACTCTTGTCTGGCTTTGTATCACTCTGAAGTTTTCTGCTTTGATGTAGTGCCCACAAAACGGTGTCAAAGTGCAGTGCCAAGACCACTGCCTCGCACACTGGCTCTCCTGGCTCCTTTGTACTCCCTTTCCTACCAGTTGTTTCTTGCCAGGCTCTTTGGGGTGATCATGACTAGGGCACCTACGCCCTAAGATAAAACAAAACCATTACTACCCATGCTTATTGCAAATCCCACAAAGGTTGTGATTCTCCTCCCCCTCCAATCCTCCCAAGCTTTGGTCTCTAAAACAAAGGTAAGATAAATAAGCTCATCTACTCAGAAGTCATGGTAATCTACTGCTCATTACCGATCATGGGATAAAGTCAGAGGAGGCAGAGATTATGCATTCATATCTCCTGTGCAGGTAAAACAATGATATTCATTGTCAATGAATTAAATAAAAACCTAAAGGTGGAAAACACTTATGAAAAGCTCTCTCTACACATTCCCCTTAGAGGTACATTTGAGCACAGGATCATATGTTGTAGGTGGACAGGCAAAGAACAGAAGGCAGTTGACTTCGCCAAGATTCCCTGGTGTCCCCTTAACTACTGTTGCAGTAATTTGTTTTTCTACTTCATAGTTCAATCTCCTCCTGCTTTTTGGTGTCATAAAAATCCAGCAACTGTGGCAATCTACACAATGCACGCTATAGCCTTGTGTTCACATACCACAAATTCAGCATTCTGGATTCTTTCGTGACTCAGATTGGAGTGGAAAATAGCTTGGGATGGCACAAGCCCTTGATTAAAGCTTTAGGGCCAAATCAACAACAGCTGAGGATCCAGCCCATATGGCCTGAGATCTTTAGCTGTGTAAAGGCTGCAGGAATGGGCCCAAATAGCTTTGGTAATTAGCAAATATCGTATAAAATAGATTGAAAGTCTTTGGCAGGGAGCGCATATTGAGTAACGTGAAAATTATTCATAGCATATTATATACTTCTTTAGAGATAAAACTCAATGGCATAACAATAATTTAGGAGGGGCAACTGCAGTCTATTACATGACCAACATCAGGCAAACACTTCCTTGGATCAATCAGTATTTTACAGCTACCTTTAGACAATGTTAGAAAGGGCAGAGGTGATCATTTAATACCTGGTACCTGGTCCTACAAGCAGTTCTGCCTCTGCAGAAGCACCCTTGCACCTGGTGGCATCTCTTTAGCCCTGTGTGTGGAGAGCTGATGTTCTTGGGTAGGAGTTGCACGTCACCCTGTATTCCTCAGTGCCTTGGTCACTCAGGAACAACCACAACACCACCCAGGGACGTCTATGGAAGCAGGACTCAGCCTGCTCCTATCTGGATTCACCAATTTTCACACCGTGTGAAGCAGTAAACAATAAGACAACAATTAATCACCCTGGTGTAGCCCTAAGAGCTCCTTTCACAGATTACGGTGAGCAGCATGCAGAGGGGGAATAAATCATTTTTCATGCAAACTCTGAGGAACAGCATGTTAGAAAACCACTCCTGATAAAAATCTAATGAAAATGTAAAACATCTCAGTGCAGTCTCCTGGGTAGAGCCAAGATCATATTAAACCCTTGAGAGACAGCGGTCAGGGATTTCAATGGGAATCAAGAGACAGTTTTCCCAGTATGAGCTTGTTAACCTGATATAAAGACATGATACTGATTTGACGGCTTTGTGTCTTTCACTGCTTCCTTCATGCAGCCTATTTTTAATGTAATAATTTTCCATTAATTTAGTTAAAGGCTTTATTCACCAGAACAAAATCTTTAATTTTTTTTCTAAAAGCAAATGCTGTTGAAGTGCTGAGAGCATAATCCAGCATGAGTGTCACAAGCAGAGCAAGTTTGTTGTCATTGCATTTGCAGGAGTTTTTCAAGAATACTAAAGTGACTAAAGCCACCCTCCCATTCATTTTTAAAGCTCCCTGTGACTGGATTTTAATCATTTTGAAATCAGCCCTCTTGCTAAGACACTGTGATCCAGTAATCTCAGGACGTTGTCAATAACCAGTAACCATTTTTACATGTTCATGAGGATTTACCTGCTGGTGGCTTTATGAAAGGTGGTGGAATTAATGGGACAATAATAGGTACATTCCCGTGATCCTTTGACCCTGCTGGTGAGTCTGATAGTCCATTTCCTGTGGCAAGCCCTGGGTAGCTTGGGTTTATATTGTACGGTGAAATAACACTGTCCTCAGGTAATTTTGGTTTTGGCAAAGAATTTTCTGTAAAACACAAAGAACACATTGAACAGTATGACACATATATTTCTTAAACGGCCCTACATACTTTCACCAGTATCTTCATTAAATAACTTGCCCTAATATAAGAATAGTGCACAAAACCCCCCGATATTTTCCCTTTTAAAGAAATTGATACTTTCCAGTAACCTTCAGAAATGCTCCATTTTTTTTCAAAATCAAACTCACTTCCTTTTTGCAGAAGGTAAAAGGTGGGATTATTTTGTCATGCTTATCCTTAGTATGCCTGATTTGGTCAACAGCATCCTATTCTTGCACTTCATTTCTACTGTTTGCACGGTGATCACACTCAGTGTACTGTGACTTCACCAGTACAAGGAGCATGAAACGAAGAAAAAAAGAATTCCTATTCTCTATAAATAATATGAGTAGTAATAATGAAAAGAATTTAAAGAAAGGAATAAAATACTGAAATCACAGCAAAGTATGCATAAAATGATGACAATTATTATTCTAATTCTTTAATCCCAAATCACCTCAGGATTCGCATTTGTAGGAATTTCTCTAATACACCTCAGGCACTGGGCATGACTTAATTCTTACTACTCCCTCTTGTCCCATCTCTCAGAACAAGAAATGTGCTTTTTCCCCTCCCAAAAACTGCATACACTAAAAATTTCTGTCATAGATAGATACTTGCCTTCATAGGCATTTGACATCTATGGTACATAAAACATACGATTTATATCATGTGCCTATAAAAAAAGTATGTCACAAATTTCATCAAGCATAGACTGGAGCCAGTAATCATTCAGTAAAAGATGTATTTATTAAAACATAAATAAATTAAGTGCATTACTACACAGGCACAAGTTTCTTCAAAGGTAGCTTAATGACATTACGTTTTCAATGAAAAATAAATAGTGATCACCAATGTTGCTATAGAACTAACAAGCTGCAAACATCCAATTCTAACACAATTAGGTTGCTTCACCTTACCTCTAATTTTTTCCCCTTTTTTCTAGTCATCTGTCCCTCAGCACTGGTCTCTCTGGAGTCAGTACTCATTGCAGCATTCATTGAACACAGTGCTGCTGCTGGCTATCAGAAAGAAAACACTGCTGTCCACGAACACAGTGAAAAATAGCATTTCAAGTGCATAAAAGCTGCTGGAATTTCCTCTCTTTACCTCACCTTTGAGGAACTCCTGTTGGATAAGCCAAGATGCAGCAATTCTCTACTCTTCTCCTCATTCTGATGACAAGCCCCTCTCCATGCCCTGAGACTGAGGAGTCAGAGGGCAAAAACTGAATGACTGGAGAAACCAACAGGATCTCATCCTTTACATTTTGAATCACAAAGATTCAGCAATGTCTCAAACAAATTCCATCCATGGAAAATTCCTACCACAGTACAGAAGACAGCGTAGTACAAACATGGATGAGAAGCCTTTTGTGAACATTCACACTTGTTCCTACATGTGTGAATATTCCAGTTTAAAAATCTTTCAACCTTTTAAAAAGTTGTAGGCCAACCAGCCTTAGTATGGGAAACAAATGGGTTCTTTAAAGCTGCCCTGCTAAGAAAGTGCTCCCTCCTTTCTTCAGCTGTGAGTAGTTTATTGATACCACAGGTACACAGCTTCCAACTGACAAACAAAAGGCATTATTTTTGAAGGCATATATTGATATATTGTTATATTGTTGATAATTGTTGACAAATTGTCAACAACAAATTTGTTAAGTGACTTTCCTCGTAGCCTATTGGCTTCCCTGTACCACAAGGTACTCTCAGATATTTTTATGTAAAGCAACCAAGACACAAGCAGCAGAACATGCTTCGCAATCCACACCGATTCAGACAGGTTGAGCTATTAATCCTTCTTTACATGAACACAGAAACATGAAGTCTCGTTACCTTTGAGAACAGAAATGTGCTGGCGGCTTTCCCCATCTGCTGAGTAGTTCCTGAATTCAATATCTTCTCCATCTTTCAGTTCTACCTTATCATAACCATACCAGCCAAGGAGCTCATTCATAGTGTTTTCAGCAAAGTTCTGAAAGAGAAAAATTACCTACTTATTTATGTAATCAATAACCATTTGGAAGGAAGGGAGGACTGCATAAATCGAACCATATCTGTGCTACATGAGGAAGTGTCAGGTTTGGCCCACCTCCTCAAAGACTAATGTTCATTTCATAACTCAAGTGCATAAAGTGAAATGCATTTAAATCTCCAACTGGCACATGTAATTATGACAGAGACTCATATGTCTGTAATTTAAAGAAAATGAAAAGGAGAGTTATTTATGACTTTTACTCTGACATTCAATGTCAGAAATATTTTAACATACATTCCTCACACAAACTTGTCTGTGTTGCCATAAAATATTTAAGACAGCAGCAAGAGAATAACAGAAAACCGGGATTTTTTTTTCAACCAGCAGTTAATCAATCTTACTGCACTACAGTCTTTTCAGCTGGAGCAGGTCACTGACACAATTACAGTTCCTTGAGGTGCCCATGAACCAAATCAAATAAAATCACAGCAGATGTTTTTTCCTCTAAGCCCTCGCATAGTCGAAGCACTTAAAGATTCTTCACTGTGAAGGCATTTTGCCATCATTTTTCATACAAACATCTCTTATATTTGTTTAAGAAAACCTTTCTCAATTTTGCCTTATTTATTTTCAAACCAATTTCCAAGCAGCTATGTGGTTACATTTTATGTTTGTATGGAAATGCAAAGTACAGAACATGACTGTCATAACCCTCAATTTCTATTAAAAATATGTCCTCTAGGTCATGAGGCAAAAGTATTTCTGTAGAAAATGCTCATTACTGGGCCAGGAGATTTAGTGGAGTAAGTTAAGAAATCTGCAGCCAGGCAACAAAGCTTTCTGAAACCAAATAGTGCCACAGAGCTCTACAGCTTATGGATTTAGGAAACTACCAAAGGAAACCAGCTAATGAATTATTGTGACGGCAAAGATCAGTTTAAAGTAGTATGACAACTATAAGTTGAAACAAAAAAGCCACACACAGAGCCCTTCTCTTTGGTTTTCGCAATTTTTTTATTAACACTCTTTTAAAACAAATTCCAAACTTCATATTCCTCCAAGATCTTGACTTCAAAAATAATGCTGCTGATAACACCGTCTCCCAGGACTCTGGCAAAGGAATAAGGAGAATACAACTCCAATTCAAAACAAATTGTACACGTCAAATTTGCAGGTTGCCAGATTTTGTCTAGTAACTGCTCTAGCTTAATTTTTGAGTGGGAGAAAGTCTAATGATAGAACACAGCAATACTCCAGTCATTTAAACAAATAAATAAAATTAATCAGATGATAATTGCTTTCAAATTCAAAGCTACAGCAGGCGCTGTGCCCCAGAACCTCGGAGCGCTGCACTGCTCCTGGCTCATTCATCACACCAGATTACATAGGTGTTCCTGTCACTCAAGGAGCGCTGTAAAGCAGCTATAAGCAATAAGCACAAGCAATTCATACTCTTCCAAGAGCATCATCTGTGCAATTATGCTACAAACACATTTCAGGAAAAGAAAACCCAAAACAAAACCCCAGAGCAGACCCCTGAAACATCCATTTTCTTTTGGTTTTTCCTGTTTGCGTTTTCACCTTACCATCTGATGGAAGTCACAATTCTGTGGCTGTCCTGTGCAGCCCCAAATTGCTGGAAAATATTCCATCATCTCACCTCTGCTTCTAGACTCAGCATTTTAAGTATGATATCTGAACTACACCACCACTACAGTTTTCAACAAGTACAAGGAAGTGTAAATGTGGCTAATAACTACCTAACTCATTTGAATGATGCAGTGTTGTGTTTTAAATACTAGCAAAAATAGGGGGAAATTTTTCTAATAGTTGTTTTTCCTTTTTTTTTTCAGTTTGGTCTTTTTTTTAGTTTTTTAGAAAACTTCTCTCTTAGTGCTGAACAGTCCCAATGCATTAACCCTGTTTGTAACCTGTGGGAACCCAATAACAAAATTACCTGGACCTGGGGAGTCAAATCTCACCACTGCAGCTCACCCAAAATGACCTGAAAGGGCCCGGGGAGGCCCAAAGGCAAGGTTTGCCAGCTTCCCTTGCTTTGCTAAATTTCAGCTACAGAGAGACAGCCCTAGAGACTAATCTAGCAAGGTAGAGACCAATTGAGAAAGTCTTACTGACTTAAACCCCATGCAACCAAATTAATTGAGTAGCTCTAAATTTGCCTCCTGTGGATGCTTTGTGTTTTATTTGCACTGCTGATCAACTCAGACAATGAACAATTTCTAATTACTTGTCAAGGAATACGTAAGCAAGGCTGTATATATGTTTGTTTTTTCCTGAAAATTCATACATGTTTACGTCTCTTCAGAATGTAGTCAAAATGATGGTTGGGTTAGAAATGGCACCAAATTTAAGTACCTTTCACGTCTCATTTCAACTATCCGTGATAAGTGGTGCACCAAAATGAACACTCATACTGATAAAAATACATTTGATTTTGAAATCACACATCACAGAGATTTGACTCTTTTATAAAATAGTAAATCAATGGGGTCTTTTCTACTAACTTCAATGAGAGTACAAGGAGGTTGCATGTCAGCAGTAACAAAAGTAAGCACCTTTTTAACACTGATTTCCCACAAAGAGTGTCTTGGGTTAAAAAAAAAAAAAAAAAAAGGGAAAGAAAAAAGAAAAAAAACATTTAAGCCATTCTCCTTCATAATTTATCTTACCTACTACAATGCTGCAGGTCACCCTTAATACCATTCTCTCAGTGGTTAACAGCCAGAGCTTCATTACACCACATTTCATACACAGCAAACGGAAAGCATGACCCCATCCTCAGCAATCCGAGTGTCAAACTTGAGAAATGTTTTTTTCCACACTGACTCTCTTGCCTAGATGGGTGTCCGAAGAACAACGACATCACCTTCCCTTAGACTCCTGACTACAACACCATTTGCAGTGATGTCTAACGCCCTGACAGTTGAGAGCATGCTGAAGCTGCTGCCCTGAAGCTGACCACTATTAATCCATTGTTTTCATGCATTTTCCCTTCTTCCATTTCAGTGATAGACACAATACACATGGATCAAGACATGGCAACAAGATGGGATTTGTAAAGACCAGTGTGGTGGCAATAGTCAAAATACAAATGATGAGATGAGATGAGATAATTTTTCTCTGTGTGAATGCATGAGAGGAGGGAAAGAAGAAAAAGAAAAAATAAGAGAGACAAAGACCAGTTCTTGGTGAAACTAAGGAAAGGAAGAAAGCAAATTAATACATAACCTGTACATGCAGAGCAGAACCTCATTGGAAGATATACAGGTTTCAAAGGCTTAGTGAAAGAAAGGGTGATGATTGTAACACTGAGGCTTGAGAAAAGCAGGGATGTGGACTCAACATTGGAGCAGGAAAGCAGAAAGAGCAGTAATCAAGAAGGCTAGACAGGAGCCAGCAGAATTGTGAAATAATAGACCTGACAAAGACCAGGGAGATGTGAAGACAGGTGTGAATGACCAGATGGAGGATGTGCAAGGAGCTGCAATTCAAAGCTTCTGCAGGAACAGGACAGCAGAGGCATTACGCTAATCCATGCCTACTTTCAGACTCATTCCCCAAAAGGATGTGGAGTGTCTGCAGGATGAGGCTGCCACCTCAACCCCACAGTTGTGCCAAAGGGCTGGGATGATGAGAAAGACTAGCACAGAGAGAAAACCTTGCTCATAATCAATAAAATCCCTGGTTAGCAATCACACCGCTAAGCTGGGATCCTTACATCCACTCAGCCCAAAGGGAGCCCCCATGCAGGGACCCACAGATTTCATTGCAAATGTACAGCATGGAGCCTAACTTCACCCAGGTGGGGAAGCAATGCTCAGTCCCCTGTGGGGAAACAGACACCAAGCTCTGATGCCACCTCAGCATCCGAGCTGAGAAGACAACCACAGAAATCCTGTCCCACATCCTTCTGTGCTCATTCTGCCACACCATGCACCAAGCAGACAAGTTTTCAAGACCACAGTGGAAACACCAATCCCCTCTGCAGCTGCCGGTGCACCCAGGAACTTGGTCAACATCCCACAGGAGCCAAACCTCCTGCTCTCCTCTAGCTGACAGAGCACCATTACGGCTGCTGAACTGCCAGAGCATTCACTACAGCTGTGGAACAACCAGCTCATCCCTGCCAAAGAAACTGGCTCAGAAACACTCCAGTGGCCCCAGTCACACACCACAGCCAAAGCCCTTCCTTCCCAATAGATGGCAATTCAGCTTTTGCCCACTGCTAAGTTCCAAACCACTTATCACCACTGTGGGGCAATGTGTAATTTGCATGTTTTAACTGTATGATTTCTCTGTTCTTGTACTACACAGAAATATCTTCCCTACTGGAAGAGCCAGGATAAGTAATGGTGGAAATACCACTGTTATGCTCAGTGGTATTTCTACTTGCTTCCTATTCCTCTGAAAGATGAAGAAGAGTGTGTTGACTCGCTAGACTATTTCCCTCCTTTTTGAGTCTGACTTATATGCTAGGCAGTAAAAATATAATCACATTTATTCCTACTTTAGGATTAATTTCATTGTAACAGTACACCTACAGTTTGATTCTTTACATTATAATACATCATTTCCCCAAATCTTTGCTAATTAATACATTCTCAAGCTATGCCATACATCTTTCTCCATCTTAGATCTCTTGTCTTTACTTCTCTATGAACCTTATTCACAGGGGGCAAGGCCTGGCTTCACCAAATGAGGCCTGGCAAACATGGAGGCAGGAAACACAGGGGAGAGTGAGTCTGTCAGACTCATTTTCTTCTTGGTTTTACTGCTGAATGTTTATTTCAGATCTGGGAGGAAGCGTAGTGGCTCCATTCCATTTCCTTGCCTGCATAACCCACTCAGTGCAGAGCCCCACAAATTCACTTTTCACTTTCACTGCATCAAGGAAATAAAAATGTTTCTATAGGCACAATACAAACTTGGATCTTTTTTTCCAGCCCTCACATTCTTTGCTTGTTTATGTTGTTGTCATACTGAATTCTGTGGTTAGACCTTTACGCCATCAGAAAGCAAAATTCCATGATGCTTTAATTTCCTTTGTCCTCTCATGTACATTTGGTTCTGTATCACCCACTTTGTTTGGGAAAGCACTATTTCTGCAGTGCCCTGCCAGGTGAGGCTCCCTGTGCAGACAGGCAACTCCTTTGCAGCCATCCCAAAAAACTTCCACGCAGACTCCACAGAAAAACCTTGGTCTCCTGAAATAATACAATTGATAAAGTCTGTCTGCTTTTCCACTTTCCCAAAGACATTTTTTGCTTTTCAGGAGAGAAGGGAGGAGTTTCCTTGGAATCTTCCAAGCACTCTGAGCAAACTGGCTCGCTTCAGGCACAGGGCTGCTACGCCTGCTTCACCGCTTTCCTCCTTCTGACAGTAGTACTTTCAAATGCCAAATGGGGACTATTTAAACACTAAACTGAAAGATATTCTGATGAGTTTACTATTAAATGGTAACAGATGGGGCTACCCTAAGCTTTAGGCACCAGGAACAAAGCCCAATTTTAGATACAAATTAGTTATTGAGAATATTTATAGACAGCAAACTCCTTGGGCACATGGAGCAGCCCTGTGAAATTACAATGCAAATTAATTGCTTACCTTTCAATTACTAGAGACACATGGATACATTATCTCATCTGTGCAGAAGAACTTCCAGTGCAATTCAGTGCTGGATGTAACCTCACTTCACAGCATTGCCGAGCACCTAGCTATCCCTCCTGAGCAACACTGCTTCCTGGCAGCAGGATGGCAAATGGAAATAAGCTGAGGAGAGATGGATGGGGAATCCACCACTGTGCCTGGACAAGTGCTTTCATCAGTCAAACTTTTAAAAATATTTTGGTCTTAAAATAGTAGTGGGTTCCCTGATGATGACAGGTTTGGATCTATGAGGTGTTCTGTTATTCACCAGCAAGTGAAAAATGGCACCAAACTGAATTTCAGAACAACTATCTGCCTTTCTTCCAAAGTGCAAGGTGAATGCTAGCTCTGGGAGAAAAACTGGAAAGCATTGTCTGAAGGAGGAAGGAGGACAAAAGAAAAAATAACTAGAAAATAAGAAAGAGTGGCTGTAAAGGTCACAGTGTAACAAAACAGTTCCTCGTGAATATATTTTTCATTGAAACATAATATCAGAAAACTGTGCAGAGTCATGTACGTTTTGCACACAACATTGTATCAAATTAAAATTTGTTATAACCACCGTGTACATTAGGTTACCGATAACAAAAACGTAACTCAATATCTGGCATATGGAAAGAGCGAGCAACCTGAATATCCATCCAGTCATGTTAAAACCAAGCTGTGACTCTACTGTTGGAAAACACCAAAGCAAGCAGTTAGGTGTTGTGATCCTTCTCGAGTAAATATCTGACTGTATCAAACAGCAAATCTCGAAGGAAGTCTCTGTGATGAGGTAATATTATTGCTCATTCATAGTGCCTTGAATTTGCTGTACTTAAAATAGACACTTGTACCAATGGTCTTTTTATTATCCAAAGAGGGGGAAAAAAAGAAATCACATATACACCAGTCCTTTTTCTTTCTGCTAGCAAAGGGAGGCAATTCGATCTTACATGGGCTGAAACCTGAGTAGGTCACTGTACACCATGATAAAATTCCCTAACCCCTGAACCAAATTTCCCTGAGGGGGCCCTCCTACTTCTCCTTTACTTTCCAAGCTGACTTTTCCATTCCCTCTCTCGTCTTTTCCTCCCCTTCATCTCTTTCATTTCCCCTACCTTAAAGCCTTGATATCTGATCTGCTGCTGATACTCAAGTTACAGTTTTTACAGCTTAGGCTGTCTATTGCTGTATACATTCCTTTCTTTCTGCTCTGCCGTGATTACTTACCAGAGCTTATTTTACACTGGTCCAGATGAAAGCAGTTCAGATGAAGGGAAACAGTCAGCCTGCTTGAACATTACAGATAGAAACCTACACAAGGGCACATTGTGCTCCCTCTGTCATTTCACTGCAAACATTTTGCACACTGTAACCAATTTGTTACGTTATTGTATTCTCTGGGTTTATTAAGAACAACTAGACATCTTAATTCATCAGTAAAGAAAAAGGGTAAATGATCACCACAGGATTTTAACTTTCTCAACCAGTCAAAAACTCCAACTACTTTTTTTCCTCCCTCCTCTTTTTCCCCTCCTTAGATGACAGCAGCCAACTCTCCTTCTAAAAATGCATTGCATATATAGCACAGTTTACATTGAAAGGTGGGCTACGGAAGGTTCTGCCATCAGCTGTCTCACTCTCAACCAGAAATTGCACGGGTTCAAAATGCCCTTTCTACCCACCTTTAGTTTTCAAGTCAGCTGAAATCTTGAGGTTCCTAACCTTAAGCAGTTACCCATGATCAAAAAAGAGAAACTCTCTACATGAAGGTTAATGCCAGTGCTTAATACCAAAGCATTAGTTTAAAATTGTGTAATTTTTCTCCTTCACACAATGTTGTTTTTGTTTCTTCCTCACCCTTTCAGACAAACATCTGTTATACTGTAGAAGAACAACTATCTCCCAAACCGCTGAGTGTGCCTGCAGCCAAAGTAAACAAAACAAACCCAGAGGATCCAGCACAGTCAGCCTTTATATCCAGCCAGGATAACATTTCACATGTTTTGATTAAAATTAGCTAATTTGTAATTCTAGAACCTATGAAACTTAAAAGCTGCAATCCATATAGATCGCATTAGGCGATGCTCTGAGGGGCCAATGCCCTCTACTACAGACCTTTGCAGTCTTCAAAACTATGTGGGATTACAATGAGCAACGACTCTCCAGTGGCTGCACAGAGCCCCCTCCAAAAATAGGATGTGTCACATATCTCACAAAGAAAGATCCCGCTCCTCTGGACTTGAAGCTACTACAGTTTGTTTTCAAAGAGATGCACCAACACATTATTTTGTTCGTGCCCCTAATACTACTCTTGTCCACATTAACACTTGAAGTGCACGCAGAACCATGTACATGTTCATTACGCAGGCAGCAGGAGCAAGAACGCCTGCCTTAGGCAGGAAAGGGCACCTAACCGAAATTAGTGGTGTGCAAAAGAGGGGAGAGGGGAGAGGACTCTGCATTCCCGTTTAATTTTATATGGGGAGATCAATGTTCCGGAAAGCAAAGATATTTTCACTAGGCATCATGCATATTTATACACTCGCCTATATAGTGTACATACTATGTGAACGAGTGACATTTTCCAGGCAGTCTTCCACTTACAATCAGCCTTTTAATAAATGACATATTCAAATTAAATCTCAGCAGCTTTATCTCGTAGCCAGACTATGCTGTTTTAGTCACTTTATCTGAACATGTAACAACAACAAGTTCAGCTGAAGTCTAGCAATACATTGTTACCAACTTTGGGGAATTAGAGACATCAAACAAACAGACATGGAAAAGACGTGGAAAACAGGCGCAAAAAATAGGACCGCTCAAGCCTGGAACAGCGACCTAATGATAAAAGAAGTTCCAAAATAGCGGGTTTGTGCCATCGCAGCCATCCCAACATCTGGAGCGGGCGCCAGAGCACAGCTGGACTGGCAGCGGTTCCTATCGGGCAGGACAGCCCTCCGCGCGGTAAATACACTTCCATCAAAAGCAGCCCTCGGACAAGCCACCTTCCAGCGACACCTCTGCGCTGCCATGAACCGCGGAGCGAAGAGGTACAGCAGAGGAGAAGGCGAGAGGGAGAAGGAGAGAAAAGGGGGTCTCGGCGCTGAAGTGCGAGACTGATGCACGGCTCAGACCGCAACGTTTCACTTTGACAATTTAATTACACAGATGGAGCTGGCTACTGAAAAAAGGACAGAAACACAGTGTTTAAAAGAGATCCCTTTCTTTCCTAACTTTAAGGGCTTCCCAGCTACCTGAGGGGATGGCTATAGAAAGAAAGGAAAAAAAAAAAAAAAAAGGCCACACTTTGGCCC